>JAESUZ010004194.1:2359974-2759974 GCA_017311185.1 Proteles cristata cristata
TTAGGCGAGCCTTTATTCTCAGCAGCAATCCTTTACTGGAGCAAAGAGCTCAGAGTAAACAGCTTTTGTGCATATAAAATCTATCAGAGGGGCCGAACAGGGCGATGGGAGATGACTGGCGTCCCTGGGCTGAGGGCAGAGACAGCACATAGCACACAAAGGAATTGAAAGCCCCAGTAGACACCCATCTATGAGTAGCATGGAATTAAATAGCGCAGTAGTAATAAGTGATCTATGTGCTATGAGTTACTCTCTTTAGTTGGTTAGGCTTTCAACATCAAACATATCTTACTTTCATGTATAGGGGAAAAATATTATTTCATCTCTGGACATTACATGTTCTTCCATAAGCTGGAGGATTTATAAATGATATCGTGGAGAGTTACAGGGCACTTGGTTACCTAAACTCTGTCACCAACAGAAAACTTTGCAAGGTCAGGTTCTTGTCACTTGTGACCCTGCTCTATTCCCAGGGCCTAGGATAGTGCCTGGGATAGTGCAGATGGTTAGGCAATATTTTTAACTAAATGAGAAAGTAGGAAAGTCAATGACTGGAGAAATTAATACATGAAACTGATAGGGGAGACAAGATTCAGTCACATAAATGTGGACATATATGTGCATGTATATACATGCGTATATGTAGATGTACGCAGATACACAGATGCAAATGACAATACACATAATGAAAAAGAACATCCCTTGGAAGAATCACAAGCTGCACTTTGACATGGAAAAGGTATTTCAGTAAAGAGGAAATGAGGCTGCATTAATAATGAAGGAGACTTCCACCACGACAATGAGTCATAGGAGAGCAATTTGGAGAACATAAGGCAAGTTATACGAGGCCAACAGGTGAAAGCCATTTATTTATTGTTATTTATTAATTATTATCTGAGAGCAATAGGTGAAAGCAGAGGAGAAACTCCAGCTCACAAACGAGGAGGTCGCCCAGATGTGCTGCAAGGCTTAAGTGGAGGCCTTGGCCTTACAGCCCAGCCCGAGGAAGGAGTGGATGAGTGTCTGCACAATGGACGAGACTGTTGAGCAAAAGACTAAGGAAAACAAAGAACTGACCTGAATTTCTGGTGACCTCATCTCCAAGAGGGAGAAGATCTGACGCGGAGGCCCCTTCTCTGTACCCCCTCCCCTGCCTGTGTGACTCTGTGTCTGAGGAAGGTTTCATGTTCTTTCTTTTCTCTTAACCTCAGCTCGTTTTTAAACTAGACTGCTTTAACAAGAAAACTAAATAAAGTTTCCCTTTGATTAAAAAAATTATTATCATTATTTATTATTTTTCATGGGGAATTTTAAATAGATCAGTGTGGCAAAGTAGTGGCTTATTAAATGTAACCAGTGTAAATTTATAATTATGGCTCTACCACATGGGAAACAAGTAAAAAGACATATAGGAATGGAGGGTCTACTAAAATTTCTATACATTGTATTATTTACGTGGAAAGAAATGAAGTATTATAGGGATGGCTGAAGGAAAACCCTAAACCATTAAACTGCATTTGGTGGACTGCATCCCTATTTTTACATTTTACATTTTTACATTTTTCAGTCATAAAATAGACCTTAACGAATTTAACCTCCAGAGAGCTATAGCAATTATATAGAAACAAAACTGATTTTCAATAAATAATTCCTTAAAACAGTCACTTGCAAAGATGACACTTTCAAATCCCTTTAAAAATTCCATGAGAACATCAAATATATGGTACTGTGGGTCCCTTAAAAACAATCCTACTACGTCTCCTATCTCAGAGAGGCACCTAAGCTCTCAGGGCCTGTAATTACCTGACGCATATCACACAGCTCTGCAAATTAAATGAGACAATGTATTTGAAAGCATCGAATACAGAACCCTGGCACACAGCTGTTTTATGAACACTGGCAAAGGGTGGAAGAAAAGAAGTTGGTTTTACAATTTTAAGTAAATTTTTAAGATGCATTTGTGTTTAGTAGCAGAAATGCCTCTCTTGCACATCAGCCAGTTAGGGGACCTCAATTTGAAGACTCCATTCCAATACAAAATAGGAATGATTTTTCAAGAAGTCTCAAATTTCAACATGGCTTTTGCATGTGGGTTAGTGCTGTGACTGGACTCCGTGGCGGGCCATATATCTCCTGCCTCTCTGGGAGGACAGGCTGGCCAGCAAACTTGCTTTGACCAGGGAGAGGTATGCATAGTGATGCGTGTCACTTCTTGTTGTGAGCTTTAAAAACCAGGTTGTACTCTGACGTGGTCTCTTTTCCCTCTGCCATTGGACAAGCATTGCTCTGGTAGCAGTTACTACCAGCTTGGGTCATTAAATAAAGACAACATGGAGGCGGCGCTAGGGCTAACTTTCAGTGGATATGTACATCAGTCGTGTTAAGCCACTGAGATTTTAGGGTTATTTGTTATTTTAGCTTAATCCAGCCTATTCAAAGTCATATGACATTAATATCTAGGATCTTGAAACCATGGGAAATCCAGTCTCTAGGTTCTATAAATTCCATGATAGTCAGTCCAGAACCTATAATTTATATTTTCTATAAATTAATGGCTTTTCCAATATGAGTACTATTCGAGAGGGGGAGAGAAAATGGCAGAAGAGTAGAAGGACCCTAGGCTTGTCATTTCCCACAAACATAACTAGATAACTACCAAATCATTCTAAATACCCCAGAAATGAGTACTATTATTAACTTCTTATTTAAAAACATTTAAAAACATATGTGTATACTTGTTCAAGAAGTGGTTTTAAAGTCTTCACAGTCTGGCCCCAAACTGACTTTCCAATCTGATCTTTCATGACATCTCACCATAAATCTGACCCTTCATCCACAGAATGCTGCCCGATTTCTTTTTTAAAACATGCCATGCTGCTTCTGGATTCCTTGCTCTTTATCTTGATATTTCTTCTGTCTAGCTTCCCTCCTTTGTCTGCTATTGAGTTTCTATTCAACCTTCATGATCTAGCAATGGTAATTGTTCCATGACACTTTCTTACAAACCTTTAGACAACTTCCATCATGCCCTTCTCTGTGTTTCCACAGCACATGGCAGGTTCATGTGTTAAAGCACTGACTTATTGAGTGGTGATTATTTGTTTCTGGCTCAGTATCCTCTTTTCAACTAAAAGCCACAGCATAATGAGTTAAGTGCTATAATTAGTTTGTAACCTGAGCAAAGTAATAGCGAGTGCTGTTTATCTATGTGTTCATTCATTAAGAGGTTGGTGTTGGTTTATTGATAGTTGACAAAAATTTCAAAACCTGCATCTGAGAGAGCAGGTCAAAGCTCTTTGACCACTTAAATAGAAATTAAACAAGTATTTGTAAGTGAAAGAGAAGGTTTAGCTTCATAAGTATCATAAATCAATATTAAACACCATCCTAGGAGGCCCTACCATACATTGCTCCACTCTATGCTTGTTTTAGGAAAAGGAATGGGTCAGCCAGAATCTCAGACAACAAAGGGACCTTTACAGTAAAAATTTCAAAGCCTAAATGCTATAATTAGGGATCACTTTACGAACGTTCCAACAGTTCTGGAGATTTATAATCTTTACATTAACCTGGCATTTACAGATCCTACAATCTGACTGAACTTATTGCCACTCACTTATGTGACCAAATTTGTCTATCGTCATTCCTTTATATAACTCCTGTCTACTTTCCAAACTCTTATGTGTACTGTCCTCTGAATGTCCTATGCACTTTCCTGCCCTAGTGTTTGCTCGTAGTATCCTTCCTTAACTTAACGGAGGATTCTTGTCCTGCCAGAACTTAACTCACTTATTCCTTCCATTATAATGTTTGTCCAATGGCCCACAGGGAGCAGCCTTCCATTTATGTGCTGCTGTACTTATGGCTGAAACCATTTACTGGACACTTAAGATGTAATATCACTGTTAATCTTAAGTACATCTTTTCTCTCCAGGGAGACTGACTATAAACTCACTTATGACTAGGTATCCCATCTTCAGGTTTCTCATTCGCATCACCTTGACCAGCACCTGCACAAAAGAGACCCTCAAACAAACAAATGAAGCATCTGCTCGTTATATACTGGCCTGTCCTACCTGTGAAGGTATCAGGGAGTGCTCCTTTGCAGGGCAGAGTAGCCCAGAAGATTTTTGGGGTTAGCTGCTCTTTGCTGAATCACTTCTTTCCACAAGGAAAACATAAGTTTCCCTCTTTATCACTACAAATCTGGATTGTTAACATCAGGCTCCTTATAGCCTCTCCTCTTCAGATATGGAGAAGTAAGATTTCAATAATTTTAGAGGATGCTAAGTACTACACAAAACCCAACAATAAAAAAATTAAAATAACATTTGGCTGGTAATCATAATGTAGTCTTTTATTAAAACACCCAAGCAAGAACAGAAAGATGAAAAAAAACCAAAAACCCCACAACATCCTTGAATCATTCTAAAGCCAGAACCAGCCTATTGCCAGAAATTGATGGAATTTTCCCAGCTGAAAGGCCACTGAAATCATACAGAATAAAGCAATTGATGGCCAGATAAGCAGGAAATTGAGGAAATTTACATACCTAAAAAATAAGTAACTCTTGATCCTGTACACTGCTTCCACAAAGTCTGTATCTTGGAGTGCTATGCACCTACCATTTGAAATGACCAGAATACAGTTTCCCACCTCTATTCCTTAAGAACCTAAGTTTCGGGGCGCCTGGGTGGCTTAGTCAGCTAAGCGTCCAACTTTCACTCAGGTCATGATCTCGCGGTTCCTGGGTTCGAGCCCAGCGTCGGGCTCTGTGCTGACTGCCAGCTCAGAGCCCGGAGCCTGTTTCAGAGTCTGTCACTCCCTCTCTCTCTGATCCTCCCCTGCTCATGCTGTCTCTCTCTCTCCTAGAAATAAATAAAACATTAAAAAAATTAAAAAAAAAAAGAACCTATGTTTCTACATCTATTCATAACCCCCCCCCAAATAATAATAATTAAAACTGGAAGGAAAGCTAGTTGGAGAGAGGCCATGTAGAGGAAATAAACAGAAGAAGCTTGTTTGGGCCCTGCATTCTTAGAGGTGATAACTCAGCAAGGGACATCTCTTCTAAGGAACAAGGATAAGACCTCATAGTGCAGCACAGACAATACACAGAACCCCAGTCAATCATAGGCCTTGTTTTCTGAGCTGTGTCTTACCTCCCACTATAGATCTTGAAAGGAAACTAGACCACTGCTCAAGTGACAGAGGATGAGGTTAAGGTCGGGTGACCATGCATCCCAACTTAGAGCTGCTGTACTGGTACAACTGTGAATACTACCGCTTTCATTAAAAAAGTGCCCCAGTGGATGAAAAGCAATTGTCTTGGGCTCCTGGGAAATACCACTGCCAGTACGTCCAGTTCCCTCTTCTCATTTAAGAATGAGTTTAAGAATTTAGAATTCTTCTCATTTAAGAATTTAGGGACGCCTGGGTGGCTCAGTCAGTTAAGCGTCCGACTTCAGCTCAGGTCATGATCTCACAGCTTGTGAGTTCGAGCTCTGCATTAGGCCCTGTGCTGACAGCTTGGAGCCTGGAGTCTGCTTTGGATTCTGTGTCTCCCTCTCTCTCTGCCCCTCCCCTATTCATGCTCTGTCTCTCTATCCTTCAAAAATAAATACACACTGAAAAACAAAAGAATGAATAAATTTAAATAGCTCAGGAAAACTTATTAAAAAAATAGAAAAAGTGTACATCATTCTGACTTCAAGGAAGAGCATGCTTCTGCAAATGATATACAGTGTGCATCAGATAATTGTTTTCATAAAATAAGTTATCATCAATAAGAGATAGGAACACATAAAAGTAAGGGACAGAGGAAAAAAGCTATAAGGAAAACTAGCTGATGTGCAGAGGTGACGGGATTACTCTGAAAGAAATAATTGTAAGAAAACTAACTGGAAAAGCAAGATGAGATTTCTTTGGAGCCAGACAATGGAATTGACACTGCAAGCAATCAAATCAATTACGCAGATGCAAACTTGAAACTCCTCTCTGAGGAAAAAAAGGGCAAAGTGATTTTTAGATGATGTACTGCAAAGGCAGAGAAAGATATCTGATCTAATAATACAGTTCTAGCCAAGGAAGAAACCAGAACGATTGAAAAATAAGTTACTAATAAAAATAAAAATCTAAATAATTTACTATGTGTCAACAAAACAGGACCTAGACCTAGTCTAGAAACTATCTGGATAGACATGAATTAAAACCATTTTTACAGGGGTGCCTGGGTGGCTTAGTCGGTTAAGTGTCTGACTTCAGCTCAGGTCATGATCTCACCATTTGTGAGTTCAAGTCTCACATCAGGCCCTGTGCTGACAGCTCAGAGCCTAGTACCCGCTTTGGATTCCTTGTCTCTCTCTCTCTCTCGGCCCCTACCCTGCTCGCACTCAGTCTCTCTCTCTCTAAAAATAAACATTAAAAAAAAAAACTTGGGGTGCCTGGGTGGCTCAGTTGGTTAAGTGTCCGACTTCGGCTCAGGTCATGATCTCATGGTTTGTGGGTTCAAGCCCCACATTGAGCTCTGTGATGACAGCTCAGAGCCTGGAGTCTGCTTCAGATTCTATGTCTTCCTGTCTCTCTGGCCCTCCCCCCCTCCTGCTCTGTCTCTGTCTCAAAAATAAATAAAAAACATTTAAAGCTTTTTTTTTTTAATGTTTTATTTATTTCTAGGAGAGAGAGAGCGACAGCGTGATCAGGGGAGGGTCAGAGAGAGAGGGTGTCACAGACTGAAACAGGCTCCAGGCTCTGAGCTTGCAGTCAGCACAGAGCCCGACGCGGGGCTCGAACCCACGAACCGCGAGATCATGACCTAAGCGAAAGTCAGACGCTTAACCGACTAAGCCACCCAGGTGCCCCAAATAAAAAACATTTAAAAAAAAACTTTTTTACAAGCATCAAGCAGGGGAAAGGAGAAAAAGAGAAACTTCAAAAGGTATTGGGGTAAACATTTGGCCTTTGTTTTGCAATTCTGGAAATATCTACAGAAATATAATACTAGCTTTATATATAACTTTAAATTTTGTTATAGCCACATTAAAATAATAAACAGGCAACATTATTATTTTTTTAATGTTTTATTTATTTTTAGGAGAGAGAGAGAGAGAGCGTGAGCAGGGGAGGGTCAGAGAGAGAGGGAGTCACAGACTGAAACAGGCTCCAGACTCTGAGCTGGCAGTCAGCACAGAACCTGACGCGGGGCTCGAACTCACGGACCGTGAGATCATGACCTAAGCGAAAGTCGGACGCTTAACCACCTAAGCCACCCAGGCGCCCCCAGACAAAATTATTTTTAATAATATATTTTATTTACCTAATATATCAAAACATTGTCATATCAATATAACTTATATGTAAAATTTAATGAGATAACATATAGTATCTCATTAAATTTTTTTTATTTTTATGTATTTAATTTAAAAATTTGTTAAAATGTTTATTTATTTTTAAGAGAGAGAGAACTCTCTGAAATGAAATCTCTGAAATTTGGTATGCATTTTACACCAGTAGCATATCTCAATTCAGACCAGCTACATCTCAACCACTTAGTATCCACATGTGGCAAGTGGCTCCACACTGGGTCATACAAACCGAAGAATTCTGATGCAAAAGCACAACCTCACACAAGCTATGATGAATTCCATCTGAGATGGCGGGAAGAGATTTACGAAGGCTGAAAAACGTACTCCAGATATATTCTTTTTGAGAAAGTTATTTAAGAGTAACTGTCTGGCTGATAATGAATTTTCTATTTCTGAAGGCCTGATAAAAGTAAGGACAGAAGAATACTCTGTTGGGCCTATTTTAATTTTATTTTTATAAAAGGGCATATGGAGTGAAAAACAATGAGAGCCTATACACAGAGTGGAAAGGCAAGAAAACTACAACTGGCAGCAGTGGGAATTCAAAGCAATATTTTATATTTTTTTCTATTTTTCAAATTTGCTTCAGTACACATATATGAGTTTTAAAAGAAAAAATGTTTGATATTAAAATATAACGTATTTTCACTGCAGAGATAAGCTGTGAGCAAAAAGATAAAATTAGTTATTTTTGGTGAAATTATATAATGTAAAAGGCTACATAAAAACAGGGTGAAAGTCAGCAATAGCACTGGTAGGAATTTACCCAAGGGATACAGAAATGCTGATGCATAGAAGCACATGGACCCCAATGTTCATAGCAGCACTCTCCACAAGAGCTAAAGCATGGAAAGAGCCTAAGTGTCCATCAACAGATGAATGGATCAAGAAGATGTGGTTTATCTATACCATGGAATACTACATGGCAATGAGAAGCAATGAAATCTGGCCTTGTGTAGCAACATGGATGGACCTTGAGGGTGTTATGCTGAGCGAAATAAGTCAGGCAGAGAAGGACAAATACCATATGTGTGCACATATAGGAGGATTAGGAGGAACTTAACAGAGGACCAAGGGGGAGAAGAAGGGCGGAAATGGTGGGGGAAAGGGGGAGAGGCAAACCATGAGAGACTCTTGAATGCTGACAAAAACTGAGGACTGGTGGATGTGGGGGGGAGGAGGGGTGAGCATGGAGGAGGGCACTCGTGGGGATGAGCACTGGGTGTTATGTGGAAACTAATTTGACAATAAACTATTTGTAAAAAACAAAACAAAACAAAAAAAAAAGAGCATGGATTCCAGACTTCAGGTAGTCAAAAGCAAGAAGCCTTCCTATCCTGCCTCCCAGTCCTTTGACTTCAACAGTCCCTGTTCCTATGTGTCCCAGCTGACCCAACCTCAATCTATCAGTATTAAAAGGAGAAAAAACTGAAAAAACAAAACAAAACAAAAAAACAGGGTGAAAGTCCCTCATTCAATACCTCAGTACTGAGTGTCAAATTTGTATCATGCTCTGTGCCTGGGCAGCTGGGGTACCTGATCTGCTGAAAGTAAGAGAAGGTGTTCGGGGTTTAGCGGCATGGGTAGTTTCAAAGGAATAGTCTTCTAGATGTCCAATGCGGGGGGAGGTGTCAAATATTTTCACTAGTTTTCTCTTTTGATCTTCCCCTTCACAGAAGTCTACTTCCTACCTTATAGATGAAAGTAGGCCCAAGCCCCTACTTTCACACTGCCTTATTGTAAGGTCTTAAGCCCCTCAGAGGACACAAACAAAAGGAGGGTTCTAGGATGCAAGGCCTCTGTTAAAGGAAGGTCCCTTAAAACCACATATGAAATCCTGAAGTGGTGCGGGCGTATTTCATCCAGGTGCTACAACTCTTGGGAAGGTTCTGAGCCTTATCTATGTATCTATTTCAGGATCTGAATTCAAACAAGAGAGGATCGGGGTGCCTGGGTGGCTTAGTCGGTTAAGCGTCCGACTTTTGCTTAGGTCATGATCTCGCGGTTCGTGGGTTCGAGCCCCGCGTCGGGCTCTGTGCTGACTGCCAGCTCAGAGCCTGGAGCCTGTTTCAGCCTGTGACTCCCTCTCTCTCTGACCCTCCGCTGCTCATGCTGTCTCTCTCTCTCTCCTAGAAATAAATAAAACATTAAAAAAAAAAAAAGAGAGGATTGTTTTGGGGGCATGGATTAACATGTTTATTTGAATTGGGAACTGAAGCAGACTTCTTCCTGACAGAAAACAAGAGTTGATCTGGTTGATTGGCATGACAGCGAAATGTTCTTTGCCAGTTAGGTTCCATGGCAGATATTTTTCATGACATGACTGAGTTTCATCTGCAGCTCCAAGGTTTTAATAAAACTCTAGTGGAGGTACTTTACAATATATGTACGCTAGACATTACTAGTAATTAACAGTAGTTAATTGAGAATTGATCATAAATGATAGTGAAGAACAGTAATTAATAATGATTGAAAATTCTTTCATGGTTAAACCTTTAGGTAACAACAGAATTCAACATATTTCAACATTCACTTAAGGGAAACGAGATATAAACCTTGTGAAATGTGTAAAACATGGAAAAGTAAATCTTGAAAAAGGACATGGATGGAGCAAGGGTGAATTGTGGGACACACTCAGGACAGCTCATAAGAACATAAGCAGAGTGATATGAATAATACACTGACCTTACATCTGCTTGTTTTCATCCCTGGTGCCTTATTAGTTCAACGTATGGTCACTGACTATGGCCAGGTTACTGGAGGATCTTATCCTATCTTTAAAATAAATGCATACTCTGCATAAGGTAAGTGTGATGTGTAAATTGGGAAAGTTTTCCCTGCCAGTTACGGATGGCTGTGGGTCCCTGTGAAGTCAAACAAAATCATTTAAACTTGACACCCATTATTTCCAATTATCCAATGAGATAACTCACTATTCCAGTATTGGCCTCTGCATAGCTATCAAGGCCGTTAAATTTAATTTGAAAATGGAATCCATCATAAAATATTAATCACAAAGCGCTGCTGGTACGGAGACACTTATCAGTCTACTAATTACATTGTTCACTCCTGTTGGCTTTGATCTTACCTAGGCAATCACGAACATGAAGGGAGTAAAGACTAAAAATAATAGTAACACTGCTAAAGATATTAATAATAGTAACAATAATAAATAGTAAATGGCTTTTATTCCTTACTAGGCACTATAGTAAGCATTCTATATGTTTACCTAAAATTATTCTCCCCTGCACTTTATGATGAAGCTTCTGCTATTATAATCATCCCCATTTTACATAAGACAAAACTGAGGCTCAGAGAGATTAGCTAACATGTTCATGGTGACAAGTTAATAAATGGCTGAGAGAGGAGTCAAACTCAAGTCTGTTTGCATCTGGAGTCCAGGATATTAAGAATTATGAGATACAGCCTCCCTATAAATGCTTGACTTATATACTGTTACACTTTTGTCTTATTTAGCACCAAAACGTCTTTGGTATGTGTGCATTGTGTTTATTGTTGTTGTTGTTGTTAGTTGTTTGTTTTTGTATCACTTACAAGAGAAGTGAAAAGGCATGGTGATTCCAACCACCACATAATTAACATAGTACATTTATACTGGGAGGCATCTCAATTACTATTAGCACAATTTAATTGGTGATTAGGACGATGGCGATGCTGATTCAGACATTACCATCTCTTGGGTCTTTGTAAGTATGTAAGCTTTGCAGATGACAGCTGGTAGCATATTTCACATTTGAAAAAGGCATACCTATACAGAAGAATAAACTAGCAGGTGCTGAAAATAAACTTGGAGAAGCAGTTTGGAGCAAGATCAGACAAAACCATGAATGTCAGACAAAGGAAGAAGCAGTAGGAAAGAGCAATCTATTTGGAGCTAGTGGACTTTGAATTAGAAGATCAAAACTGACACTTAATAAATGAATAATCTTTAATAAGTCATCTTCCTACAACTGGATCTCATTTATAAAATGGAATTGCAGTGGAAACTAAATAAAGAAATACATATAAAAAGGGGCTACATAAATATAGCAAAGTAAGGCATTACTATCGTATTTAATAACGAGCAGTAAGGGCTGGGCGGTATGAATCACTGAGGAATTTTTGAACCAGGGATCAGTCTACTTTGTTTTGCTGAATCCTTTTGAAGACAGAATCGGGGCAAGGACGAAGTGGAACAGCAGAATGTATGGACTTAAAATGAAAAAAAAATAGAGAGAGACAGCATATTGTGTCATATTTATTATTAACACTGGACAATTTTCTGTAAAGGAATTAGCAATTTATGATAATCCCTTGCATTCTATTAGTGCCTTAAACTTTGCAAAAGCCCTTTTCAAAGACATTATCACTTTGGATTTTTAGTACAAAGTCTTCAAAACTACAATTAGGCTTTGTAAGAGTAGGCCTTCTGATTACATAAATTCAGATATACACTGTTTGAAAACAGAAGTACACTAAAGTTCACATTTTCTAGTACGGGGGTGAGGGTTATTCTCTAGGACTAATCTTTTTTCCCCTAGGTAAAAGAAACTGGTACTACTGACCCAGAGATTCCTAGAATTCCTGCTCATATTTTCGATCTTCCAGTGGGCCACCAAACCCAGAATCATCATTTGATCTATGAGCCAACATGAACAATTTCCACCAGGTGGCACCAAACTGCAGTCAGGGACCTTTAATCTATGGGCCAGACGTCAGAGGTCCTGGGTAGCTAGCTACTCAGGATGGCTGTAACCAATGACTGGCTGATAATATGAAGTGTCTTTTGTATCTCCGAAGTGTATTTACTTGTAATTGATATAAACCAACCTCTGGAGTATCAATATCTTGAACAGGTGAATCTCCTCCATCATCATCACTCCCTTTCCTCTTTCTTCTGTTTCGGACACTCTGAATTAAGTTTTTATGATAATCACAAATGTAAAGATGCCTTGCGCTCTTATCCAGCTCGATCTTCACCTTCTTCTGGGAGATGCTCTTCTGGATCATGCATAGTACATGATCCCACATTTTGGGTGACTAAATTTTGGGGCCCCACTTATTTTATTTTATATTTGATATAAGACCTTCCCAGTGAGGTTTGTTGACTTATTCAAGATCACACAGTATCTTACTGGTAAAGGCAAGAACTCAGTCTCCATGTAGTGGGTATTGGAGTGGAAAGGATATCAAACTTGGAATCAAATGATGAGGGTTCAAGCCCCACCCCAGCTGCTTCCCAAACATGTGATGATGGATAAGCTATTTGCCATTTCTGGGCCTTCTCCTTCCACTAGAATTGGGGGCTACTCCTCCTGGATGTGGAACAATAATTCATTTGAAGGTACATTAGGAAACTAGAGCAAAGTATGTGAAAATACATTTAGTTTCTCTCTGATCCCAAATGTTAATAATTTCAATTGTGTTCCTATTCTGAATGATAAGGATAGTGAAAGAAAATACTTTATTATCAAATCAATAACTTTCAGGTATCTACTATTTTGTAAATACAAAAATGCCTCACAAAAGCCTGAGAGCAATATCTTTCCATTTAATAGAACCATCAACCGTCTTAAATTTATTAAGTATCTACTATGGGCTCAGTGTTGTAGATGCTATGGAAAAATCTGTATCAAAGTTCGTACCGCTAAAGAGCTAAATATTCCATCAGAGAAATCACACTTAAAGGAAATACAAATAGTGTAAGACAAATATTAGTAAATGCTATAAACAATAACATTACCACAGCGATGGGGAAACTGTGAGATGCCAAGAACAGGGATGTGAGTAAGCTCAGTAGCGGTAAGGAAAACTGTGTGAAGAGCTAAGAATGTGATTTTGCCTCGAAGGTTGATACGTTATATCAAAAAAGAGATTTTAGCTATTCTGATTCATCTCTTTGCTTTTCTCTGACTCAGTGGTTCCATTTTGGTTAATATGATCCCAGAAGCTCCAAGCAGATTCTTATCAGGATAGTTTTGGAATAACTGCTGACCTCTCAGTAGGGAGTACTGAAAGACAGGGATGGAGTGTAATTGTTCAGCAACTTCTGGGCAGGTGCTGCTGGAGAAGCAGCTCCCTTTTACATGTATCAGCACTTCCTCCTCTGCATAAAAGTTACTCACAGTCTGTATCGGTGCCAGTAAGATGACGGTAACGCCTGCTCCACACACCAGTGGTAAGATGTGTGATTTCACCCTTGGAGAATTTGACAGAATAATCGACTTTGATGACTAATCCATTGTAACAGGAGGCTCAGCATCAGTAGAGATGAAGTCTCTGCCTTAAGTGACTCCCCTGTTGTGCTGTATTCTTTAAAATCCTTTGGAAGTTGATAAACTATAGGAAGGAGTAAGGTTGCCAAGCTTGGGATATCATTCTGATTCTTTTAGACTTGTGAAAAGCATATGAGGTGGCTGGTTGTTTTCTTTTAGTATCCGGATTCAGCTAACTCAGGAGGATCTTACAGAATATACCCCTCCTGAAAAATTCTCTATAATAAGAACACATGATTTCTCAACAATGTTTGGAAGATTTCCTGCACACCGTGGGAAAGGTGGTAGTAGAGTGGCTCCTTGGGGTTATTGCTGCCATTTTAATATACCTGACCAAGATTTTCATATATAGTATACAGTGTGAAACATAAACACACATGCATGTATATATATATCACACATATGTGCACATATCCAAGTATATGTAGATAGATAAAATCAAGCATGCCCACACTTAAGGGATTAAACTTCCCTTCTTCTAATAACTCAGGCAGTCAAATAAGAAAAGAAAAATTCCATTTTCTGGCCAACATGGCTTCTTTCTATACTCTTTCCTCCAAAATGACAGCTTATTTCAGATTGTGAAATCTTATTGTTTAGGAAGACAGTAGCTCCACATCTGAGAGAAAATATGATGAAGAACAAATGGTCGTCCTTTTAGAGAGAACACATGAATAACCTAGAGGGAAAATGAAAATTCTAGGTTCTTTGGCCCAAGCCCCAGAAATTCTGAACCAGGAGGTCTGGTACAAGGTCCAAAAAACTACAGTGCTTATTCTCTGCTGGGGATTCCGATGCATACTGTCTAAGAACCACACTTGAATATGTTAGAATGCTAGGATTTGAGTCAGTCAGATATGTCCGTTGAACTTCCAACTTTACCTCTCACTGGCGATGTGTTACTGAGCAACGGTACCCCACTATACAGTATTTCCACCATACCCAGATCACAGATGTAAATAATCTTGATAGCATGGATATTAGCACCTGTATTAAAATAATTAGGCTGTGATTGGTTTTGAGTATTTGTTACCTTTTTGAAATATAATCC
This sequence comes from Proteles cristata cristata, assembly GCA_017311185.1. Taxonomy (NCBI): domain Eukaryota; kingdom Metazoa; phylum Chordata; class Mammalia; order Carnivora; family Hyaenidae; genus Proteles; species Proteles cristata. The sequence goes on from JAESUZ010004194.1 coordinate 2,374,665, forward strand.
AGTTAATTAGAAGTTTATGCCATTTTATTTTGAATAGTGGCTGTGTTTAAAAACTGGCTTATAAAATTCCCCGAAACGAATAACTGGGTCCTGAGGGCTAGCATGATTTGATTTCCACACACTTCTGCATCGGTTTCCCCACAGAAAATAGTGGGGCAATACAATGTACCTCACAATAGGTTAATGTGACTGATGTCAGTTTGCCTCCAACCTACAAGAACCAGTCTAATAACTTGGGTATTTACAATTACCTTTCAGTATGTAAACTGTATGCTGGCCCACCCTCCTTTTGCATACCACTGTATCCACTTCTTGCAACAATGCACCATTAGGGTTAAGTGTGTACTGGGAAGTGAACTGGGGCCAGAGAATTCGCTGAGGAATAAGACAGCGATGTAATAATGTGGTTGATGGCCACGAAAGGAGGGAAATGCTACCAGGGATACTTTAGAGCTGGCGCTGGCGAACTTTGTTAAAACGGCACACAGTGGATGTTTTGGGCTTTGTGTCACAAACATTTTTGTTGTTGTTGTTGTTGTTTTGTTTTACAATCTTTTGAAAATATAAAAACTATTCTAGTTTGCAGGGCCACAATGTATCTTTTGCTGATACCTACTTTAAGAAGGCTTGATGACCAAGTAGGCACAGGGGTGAAGATCAAGAGGGAAGAGATAAGAATAACATTGAGATTTTAAGTAGCTACGTGGCAGGACGCCACAACACCAACATACTCATGAACATGTTTTGAGTGCTTATTCTGCTACAGGATCTGGCTCAGCCCTTGGCATATATTTTCTCATTAACAATGGCCTTAGGAACTGCCTACTGTTCTTAGAACCATGTTAGAGATGAGGAGACTGAGGCACAGAGATGCTAAGCAAAGTGTTTAAGGTCACCTAGCTAGCAAATGAAAGACCTAAGCTTTGGCTTGGGAATATGTTCTATGGTGCACTACACGCACGCACACGCACGTGTGCGTGCACACACACATACACGTTTGTATATATTTAGGCACATTGAGACTGAAGTTCTGATATTTAAAATAAAATATATTTTCTAGGGATTTTTGAATGAGTAAAATTGATTTCCAAGATAATATCTTTCTTTTATTTTAAGTTTTCCCTATTTTTGACAGACAGAGAGACAAAGCATGAGCAGGGGAAGGGCAGAGAGAGAAGGAGACACAGAATCTGAAGCAGGCTCCAGGCTCTGAGCTGTCAGCACAGAGCCCGATGCAGGGCTCAAAGTCACAAACCGCGAGATCATGTTCTGAGCTGAAGTAGGTCGCTTAACCACCTGAGCCACCCAGGTGCCCCAGTTTCTTTCTTTCTACAGGCATGTTCACAATTAGTGCAGAACTCCTGTCCTTCCATGCATATGAAAGGATTTCCCATCCCCAGTCACTTTCAAGTTAGGCATGTTCATGTGACCTGCTATGGCCAATGGAATATAAAGGAGTGATGTGTTCATTAAGAGCCAATGGGTCATTCACAATGCTCTCTCTCCCCCTGCCACAGTGATCCAAGAAGCCCGTGTTGACTTGTGCCATCCAGGACTCTTGAATGAATACAAAGGGCAGAACCTTTCTGATAACCACATTAGACATAATATAAAAATGACAATCAAAACTTGTTTTTTTTAGACCACTGAGATTTTGAGGTTGTTTGTAACTACTACTACACAGTGTGAAGAACTGTATTCTATCTTGGTTGTATCAAAAATGATTCCCCCTGAAAGAAGTGGATCAGACAGAATAATGTCTAAAGAACCTTTTTAGTCTTAAGGTAAAAACACATAATTCTGTTAAAACTGATTCAAAAAACTATGTGACTGACCGAGAAGTAAGTGGACTTAAAAAATAAGGTTCCAAGTTCCTACAGCAGCTAACAGGTTAGCTTAGATTTAAAGCTGTGCAATGCTTAAATGTAGCCAAGGTTTGCAAACCCCGCCAAAATGGAGCTGTGTCTTGAGTTTCAGAACGAAATCCAAAACCTTAGAAGAGAGTTTCGAATTTCACCCAGAAAGTTTCACACAGCTTAAACTTTCATATCTTTTTCAGGTATCATGCTACAAAAAGTTCCTGAAAATCTCTCTTAAATAAATAATGATTATAGTATCATCTATTAAATTCAGTATACTCTGCTGTTCTTTGTGTACAGAGATAATATCAGTGACTTACTCTTAGTTACACATGCTCAGTTGAGTTTTATTCGTGGTTGGTCCTGCGCTGTACTTTATTTTTCCCTAATTTTTAAGTATTATGTAAGCAGTGGGATATATTTTGAAAAATCTGTATTGAACAATGTAATCTGGAAACATGAAGCTAAAGTATGTCTAATGTATGAATCTCTTGATCTTGGCTTCATTAGCTCTATGCCCTTAACTCAATGACATAACTTTTAGAAGGAAAAAAACAAACCCAGGAACAATGGTATATTCCTTTGACTAATACCATTAAAGTATATATAAAGGCCTGGAATATAGAATATCATAAAATGGGCAAAAATAAACAGCTTAAAAAATAAATGTGGTTATATTTGATGAGTGAGAATGTTGCATTCAATGACTTACTTTAAAGCAAAGGCAAAAATTTCTACCACCAAGTATAAAGCAGCTATTTGGTCAGTCACTAAACCTATGCTTTGAGCCCCAAAACTTGTTGCAGTAAAGGACAATTCCAGTTAAAATATATCTCTACTGTAATGCAGAAGTTATATTCTATGACAAGAGCACTAAAACAGAAGAAAACCTATATTTGACTTTTTCAGCTTTGATTTAACCCATAGCAAATTCTTGGAACATGGAAGGTATTAATTATGTTTTCCAAAAGAATAGCCCTCAGCAAGTTTTTTTTTTTTTTTTAATCCTTCCTGGATCACAGTTTCTAAGTCTGTGAGACAGATATAAAAGTGTATTATCAAAAAAAAAAAAAAAAAAGTGTATTATCTCAGGGAGCCTGGGTGGCTCGGTTGGGCATCCAACTTCAGCTCAGTTCATGATCTTGCATTTGTGGGTTCAAGCCCTGCATTGGGCTCTGTGCTGACAGCTCAGGGCCTGGAGCCTGTTTCAGATTCTGTGTCTCCCTCACTTTCTGCCCCTCCCCCGCTCATGCTCTTGTGCTTGCTCTCTCTCTCTCTCTCTCAAAAATAAATAAACATTTAAAAAAGTGTATATCTCACAGGATCATTATGACATTAAAGGAAATAAAGAACAAGAATGGAAAAGCTATTTTATGTCGTAAAACAATATATACAATCTTTATTACACAAAATCCTTAAATGACTCTCCGGAACTATTATATCACTTTTGCTATTTTCACAATCAGTCTGATTTTCTACAACAGCTTTTCAATTAGTAAGTGTATGTGGAGGTAGAGGACACAGGTTTTATTCTTAAAAACTCAAATAAGCCCAGAGTTAGTCCAACTTTTAGTACTAATGAACTGCGACTGTGGTTGATGAGGACTGGTGAAGACTCCATTTTAGACTAATGGACACAAATTGAACACTTCCCAGCCTCTAGAGCAGTCAGCTGGAGTCATGTGACCAGTTCCAGTCAATGAGCTATGAGCTGAAGAGCAGACTACGGTCATCTCCAGGTTAGCCCCTGAAACTTTAAATGCTTATTCTTTGAGTAATTAATTCTCAGAGAATTCCACAATCAAAGGAGATACACACCCTGAGTGTCTATGAGGTAAAGTGCCTCTATCTCTCCCCACTTCTGGTGAAATCCATTTGATTATGATGGCAAAGGGATAGTTCACAAGGCATGAAAGTTAGCATCAGAATATTAATCATAATATAACTAACTCATTGTTTCCTTCATCAAGAGTCAATGTTCTTCAACCAATGTCACCTGAATACATGCAGGCGTGCTTAGCAACATGATACATTTATATGTTGACACAAGCTCTTTATCTTTTTATAGATGAGTAACAAAGAGGTCACCAACTAGACATAGTCCAAGGCCATACATTGAATAGGAAGAGTGTAACCCACCCTGGCCAATAGCCAAGACCCACAAAATAGAGTTGGATCTTGTGAGTACAGGGGATGTGTTGTCTACACAAATGCCAGGCCAACTGAGGTGAATCAAATTCCTTCTTTATGATTACATGATTTTCCTAGTATCTGCCAGTTTATGCTTATTGTCTCAGACTAATTGTACCTCATTTCACTCTCTGTCCCATGTTATATGTTATACTGTTTGGCCACTTTTACCTAAGAGCCTACTTTGCTATGCAGAATAAACACGTTGGGTAAAGAAAAATGATAAGTAATTTTTGTACATACTACTGGCTAGGATTTTTCATAAGAAACATGTATTTGATGGGCAATTGAAACCCAGGGTATCAGTGATTTATTTCTGTTCTACTCAGTACCAGGGACATAAAAAGTGAAAAAAGAAAAAAAAGAAACTTCAGACTGGATATAACATCACAGTTTCATAGAAAAAGTGAAAAATATTTATATTGTTTAAAGTAATCCATTGGCCAGCCATAGGGGCACATGTACCCCAATACTGATAGCAGCACTCAGCCAAATCATGGAAAAAGCCTGTGTCCATCAACTAAGAATGGATCAAGAAGATATGGTTTATCTATACAATGGACTACTACATGGCAAGGAGAAAGAATGAAATCTGGCCATTTGTAGCAACATAAATGGAACTTGAGAGTGTTATGCTGAGCGAAATAAGTCAGAGAAGGACAGATGCCATATGTTTGCATGTATAGGTGGAATAGGAGGAACTTAACGGAGGACCATGGGGGAGAAGAAGGGGCAAAAATAGTTGGGGAGAGGGAGAGAGGCCAACCATGAGAGATTCTTGAATGCCGAGAACAAACTGAGGGCTGATGGGGGTTGGAGAGAGGGGAAGGGGGGTGATGGGCATGGAGGAGGGCACCTGTTGGGATGAGCACTGGGTGTTATATGGAAACCAACTTGACAATAAACTATTTAAGAAAAATAAATAAAGTAATTCATTGGCCATTTTAATCAAATTGATTAAAGTGAATTTCATTTTCAATGTAGTTTTATACAATGGTCTTCATTTTTGCATATTATCATATACTTTTGTACATTGATTCTGATTTTTCTGTTTCAGACACTATTAATAATCTTGAAGCTATCAAATTCCCCTTGTTTACGGGCTTAAAATTATCATGTATATTTAGATTCGAATCATTTCAGAATTTTTAAGAAAAGTTTAACAGTTGCTCACTATACTTAAACAATTTGGTTTTGGCTCTTTCTCAAACCATCTGAGGTATTGTAGGCAATGTATTTAATATTTAGTTAGATTATTTGAGATTCAGTTACTTCTTGAATAAGACGGGGATAGCAACACAAAGTTGCACGTGCGCGCGCGCGCACACACACGCACACACACACACACATTTGGGATTGCTGTGAGGATTATATAGAGTATTAAGTGTCAAGGTAGTATATGAACTATACGGCACATACACGTGAAATATTTCATTACTGGGTTCAAGGTTACTTATTTCACTGTTTTTTGATTTTGTTTTTTTTGAGAGACAGAGAACGAGCAGTGGAGGGGCAGAGATGGAGGGAGAGAGAGAATCTCATGCAGGCTCTGGGCTATCACTGCAGAGTCTGATGGGCTCCAAACTACAAACAGTGAGATTATGACCTGAGCTAAAATCCAGAGTCAGACACTTAACTGATTGAGCCACCCAGGCACCCTTTACTGCACATTTCTGAAGGACAAGGTATCTATTAGCAAAACAGCCCTGCAGTCTGTCTGCCCCATCACTCATTTCTCCCCAAAGGAAAGGAGTGAGTTTTCCAATTGGCGTTTTAGATGAGGAACTAGGTTCTGGCCCTTCCACCCTTCCCTCTTTTGGAAGCCAGCTTCCCAGCTCCCGAGAGCAAACCTCGGTGTCCATTTCACGCCCAGGATGACCAGCAGTTGTCCAGTGCTGCTCATGGCTCTGAGGGTAAATCTACCTAAGCTCTGAATGCATTATGAGGCAGCCCACTTTTCTAACACACGTACATCCTGGCCTGTAATCACATTAACCCATTGAATCTGTTATTTTGATTTTCATCTGCCCTATACCATAGTTACCTCTTGAATGGAAAGGGAAGAGATGCCATTTATTTTGTCCTTGCAAACTCCAACAGAAATAAAATACAGTCGTAGAAAATTTAGATGTCACACATTGTATATTGGTACCATATTACAGTTTGTAATTTATTTCACAAATGTAAAATAATCCTAAACTTAATCTTTTTGCATGTTGAGCAAACATAATGCTTTAGTTCAATTTTCCATTAAAATTTATGATGCCCCCAAATACATACTACACTGAATTAAATATCTTCATATAATTCATTAGTTTTAGATTCAGAATATATCAGTTCAGAAAACACATAAACAGGCAATTATACTGATTTAATATGGTAACATGCTTTGACTAGCATTCTAATATTAATATCATGATTAAAACCTAATCCCTTAATTATATACTGGCTTAGAGTTTAGAAACACTTTTTCACCCATGATCATTTGATCCTGTCATCTTGTCCTCCATTTGACCAGGCTGCCTGAGGCAAAGAGTTGTAGTCACAGATCACTGTAATGAGACTAACAGGCTCCTAGGAGAATCCAACTTGCAACATAAGCCTTCCTCGTCTTGTGTGCGAACCATTGAACTAAACGGTCAAGAGGGAGACCTCATCAGAAACCGAACTGGGATTCACACAAGAAGTACAGTGCCTCGTGGAGTTGAATTGTAGTCCACTTTCCCTGATGAGACAGCACATCTTATCTAAGTATTGCAGATGTTTCTCAAATGACCTAATAAATATTAGAATATCATCTAGGTAAATGAGGTAAATATGTCATTGGAATCTTGCAGGCTTCATAATTAAATGCAACATACCAGCCACCTATTTTCTTTCTAGCAGGATAAACTTGACTAGCTCGAATCGCCAACATATTCCAATGATGTTCTTTCCCAAGGAAACTGGGATCTGTTCACCTTGGCAGGAGTGGGAGTTGGAAAGGGGAAGGCGATTACCTAGTTAATATGATATAGCTTAATTAATTCTGCATCCTTAGAGCATGGATGGAATCACAGATTTAAAATGTAAGATATCAAAACAATCAGGCTGGAACTCTAGAGGGCATGACATTTCGTACATCCTTTGGTTCTTTAAGCTGCATCCAATTTCCTGACATATTCAGGATTTAGAAAAGACAGTTGCTCTAATTGTTGTGGATTTAATGTAGTACAAATATTATGTATAAAGGGAGGATAAATGCGCAGAGTTTTGTTTCTGTTAATTTTGCAGTGGTGTAGAATCAAAGTAAGACCAATTTAGCAAAATAATGTGGGGATCTTCATTAGGTTCAGAACTGGGTTGTCCAATTATATATACTTTCATATCATATATATTTTGTTTTTCTACATATATTTTTAAAAGTTGATATGTACTTGACTTATCACATTATATTAGTTTCTTTTGTATAACACAATGATCTGATATTTGTATATGTATGGAATAATCACAACAGTAAATCTATTTTCATATTTATCTATCGAGGTTTACTCTCAATATCTGAAGAACGGGGTTAAAGCATAAATTTCTGTGTGAACTGCACTAAATACAGTGCCAAACAGACAAGAGGTGCTTAACATATATTACGGAAGGAATGAAAGCATGGGCTTCTTTACAGTAATACAAAATCACTATCTAATGAAATTTAAATATGACTATTCACGTTTACTCATTCTTTTTTATATGCCCACTAATCAAATTTTATATGTTTTATGCTTAGATTTGAATTAAATCAGCCACTAAAGCCTACTGGAAAACCCGGGAAACATGAGGAATATATGCACTAGTATTTATTAATAAAACTGTTTCTTCTAATCCTGAAATACACAGATTTTCATTCTCTTCAGTTCATAACATTATGCTAATATTGGGTCTAGTATCATCCCCATAGAGCATGTACTGTTTGGGGTAAAAATGAAGTCCAAGTAATATCCATTCATTCAGTATTCATTTGGTTGTTGATTGCTTCTTTTCCCCTTGGAGAAGTGTTAAAGAGCTGGAACAATTATAAATAATCCTAGACTAAGTTTCCTAGGAGTCCTGGCTGCTCCCATCTTCCGTCTCAACACTTGTGTCCTTTGGCTCAACACCATCAGAGAGAAACAGAAAGCAAGAGAGTACCTTCACTTTCTCTTCTCCTGATGCTGACCTGATTGTCTGAAGTGAGAGCGAGGCACAAAGCCAAAAATGCACGGCCATTTTCAAAATACATGACCTGGATTCTACTAGCACCAGGACAGACAGTTAGTGAGTGAGATCTGATATGGATTCCCAACTGCCTTCTACATTTGTGTACCCTTCTCTGGTTGAAGGGTGACCAATCAACTCCTTCACACACTACACTGAAGTATATATACACTTCTAGTGTAAGACAAGGAGATAATTTTGGCACAAAGGTGCCTCATTTGCCTTTAAGGAATATTCTCCTGGGAAAAGCTTGTAACAACAACAACAACAACAACAACAACAACAACCAAACCCACAAAACAAACAAAAACCTTACACTGAAGCCTGCCGTGGGAAAGACAGAACTGGAAAATCTACCAAAGAATACCACCACTACTCCTGGCAGGACCACCCCATCTTGCAGTGCGGCAAAATGATTTACAATTTTTTAAATTACTTTTCACTCACCTCGATGCCCAAATAAACCTCCCTATAACAGAGGCAATGGCTCCTCTTGTGAGAATGTCTAACACATGCTGCACTTACATATCGTGCCTAATGCCTGAGCTACTATTTGCTGAAATCCATCTCTTAAAATTAACGCACAGAGGATGCTCATAGATGGAAACTCGCTTGTTCTTCAAAACAAAACAAAAAAGCAAACAGAAACAAACACATTGAAGCAGCTCTTTAAAAAGCTGAGCAGACACTTCCTGTCAACTAATGAACAACATTGTACAACAGATTTATTCATACTACAGCTGCGATTTGATAACCAATTCTGTTTGGAATTTGTGAAATGTCACACAATCCAAGATGTTTTAATTATGTTACATTTTATCCAAGACTGCTGATTATGAAGTGAGTGATCAAGAGTTAAATCAACTAAAGTCTAGAAAGATGTAGAAAGAAAGACTGCTGTGCTACAGGTACATCATGCCTGCAATGTCTGACTAGTGATTTCTGTGCTTACATGAGACTACTTTGGCTCAATAAAAATATTCTTCGTTTTTGTTTGTTTGTTTGTTTTTTACAATTGACTGCAGTTTCTGATTAACACAAGTTTTTTATAATAGTAACTTTACCGCCATCATTATAAAGACTATATGTTCAGACAATATTCACCCATCCTTGAGGAATAAATTTGTGGACATATATTTTATAGCATTAAATGATGCATATCAGATGTGGCACACTGGAAGATGGCATGGTACATATCACCACCTTTTATTTAGCAGATTTATTTGAAAGTGTGTTGGCCTTTGTGATTCAAAGACATTGTCATTTTAACTTGATTATACAGAATTACTTTTTAGTCTAAGCTATTCAAAGAGAGGTTTATATTATGCTTTTTGAATAACTCTAGTTTAATTTACCCATTGACAGGAAACTGAAACAGAAAATAAGCTTAAAAGGTAGGAGATTTCACATAATAAGATCAAATGTTTTGTAAAGCTCCACATAATTATGGAGTCAAAGAAACATCAACAGAAGCGACTTCATGATAGTATTTCAGAAATTTCTATCTTTTGCCAAGTAAAAAATCCTGAGACTATGACTTTTGCTTGTCAGGTGTCTGAAAATATACTTCAAACATTAGTTTTAGTCGACTCTTCTGCTCTTTCTCTTTCATTCCAGGATAAAACTAGGAAAAATGTGGAAATGAGAAATACTTTCTATTTCCCTCTCCAGTCTAAAATGTGTTCGATATACTAAGCTTCATTCTTATTTAACTAGCCTTAACAATAAAAACAGCAACAAAAATTACTATTGGCCATAAAATGGGAAATATACTTAATACAAGGTAACGGCAGGTCATAGCAAAAATAAAATCTACATTTAAAAAATGGGAAAAAAGTGCTATCACGTCGGAACTGACAGTCATGAAGTCAACAGGAAATCACTTAAAGAAAGTCTCATTGAAATTCTGGACAATAACTAGCTTTAACACAAGTTACAGGATGTAACAAATCTATCAGTAGGTATCTAATATGTATCATTAATCAAATAACTAGGAAATCGGTAACCAGTGCTATTTTGCCAACCACATTTGTACATATGTATTTCTAAACTGTCAAAACCTAGGGAATGTCTGTTAAAATAATTCTTGAATACCTGATTAATTCTGAAAATTACTACAATCAATTCAGGCTAAGTCTTTCCTCACTGAATATGGATAAAGTAACCAAGATCCATAGCTACTGATTGCCATGCAACCTGCTATATACTATCATGTCTGAATAAGCTGGGCTAGAATTTTCTGGGCCCTCTTGCCTTGCCGACCTGATGTTTTGATACTCTATGCGTCTCAGCTAACTTCCATTAAGTAGTGTTTTGTGGGGTAGTATTCCAAGGTTAAAATGATTAAATAACTTTTATGGTTGATCAAATATAAGCCCTTATTATACACAGTCGGCAAAACCATACATTTTAATTACTTTGTTATCAAAGATCTAGGTATTTACATTTCACTTTTCAATAATAAATCCGAGTTTAGCAGACCCTTCAAAAATGCCGAAAATTATTGCTCCTTAATAATATTTGTCATAAACAATAACGCAGCTAGTATAGGACAGCGATAAATAACATTCACAGAATATCAGATGTTAGGTATTTTTACTTTATGCTTTTGTGTAACTAGCCTAATTTTTTTCAATGTAATTGAATTAATTATTTGCGGGTTTGCATTATATTTCTCACTTTGCAACCATGCACAAAATAAAGAAAACTGATCAATATTTGATCACAGCTACAGTGCATTAATTCAAAGTTGATTTTCAGTGGAATAACTGCCATTATTCACTTTTGAGAGGTATTATATGATTATGAGAAAAAATATCCAATCATTGTAGGAAGGGAAAAGTAAGATATATTTTAAAATAGAGGCACACACACAGAAAAAGAACTACATTATTAAGGAAAGAAAGTCCTTTCAAAATAATATTCCTAAGTCTGTGTTTAGAAAAAAAATACTGATTAGGCTTCATATTTTACATTTGAGTTGTGCAAATATGAACTATTTCCTTATAAAGAGGGAATCAGAGTGACTAAAATCTCTTTAATAAAATCATCTCTCTTGAAAATCCACTTATTATCAAAATGGAAAGCAATTTAAAATCTAGCCATTAACCTCTAGCACTTATGTAAAACCAGATTTATTAGAATAGAAGAGAAATACCATTTTGGTAATTTACACTATAAATATTTCAAAATAAAAATATTACCTTTCATTTATTACAAAGGAAAGTGAATATGTCAAAATTCACTCACACTTAATTTTAATGGCAAGATGTTCAGATAATTACACCTTATAGAAAGACTGAAATTTGCAATTAAATCCAAATAGATGTAATATTGCTCATGTTTGACATTAGGTAAATTAAACTGCACTTTTCTTTTAAATAACTTATGTGTTCATTTTTACTTGCATACTCCCCAAATCCACTGGCTTAGGTTAATGTATTATTACAGAGTCTTGCCTACATCCTCCAGGTCCTCTAAAGAATCTGTCAAGAAGAGAAGAAAAAGGAACTGATTTTGATTACACGTGAAATAAAGTAGAAATATTTTTCATGGAAAGATAGTCTGGGTAAACACATGAGTGTAATGTAATCTAAAAAATACATACATTGGAGCTTTGTGCCCACTGTTTGCATAGAGCTAAGTTAGGCATTATGAAAGGCGCAAGAGAAATGCAAGAGAAAATGTGTATGTTTTCAGAACACATCATGGTATAGCAAAGCCTGTGATTCAGAGGTTTGAAAATGAATTTAAGGACCAGCTTAACCTTCTCCCCTTGTTTGAAAATGAAACACAAACCCAAACTACCAGAAACACAGGTAAGATATTCTTCATCCCAGTTCTTACGAATGGCTCTCAAAATATGAAGGACACAGTAGAGCACCAGTAAACATGATTATATGCTCCGAAATTACTTTAGCTATTCACATTTAGCAATGTTAAAAAAAAATCCAAAGCCTGGGTTCCCATTTTGAAATAATGCCATGATCAAGGAAAAAGACAGATTTTAAAATTGTAACATCAGGAAATAAATTTTAAGAAAAAATATTTCTAATTCTTAATATCTATACTCTAGGGTTACTGGGAAAATTACATTACAGTACAAGTATATAGCATGAAATATAAAGTTATGCTGGAGTAAATATAAACCTAAAAGGAGCTTGAAGTAAAAGTTTAAAGGATATATCATCAAACTTTAAATACGCCTTTCTCTAGCCTAGCTAAATTACTACACTTCTTGATGCTGTTTGCTCCTCATGGCAACTGAAGGCATATGTAATTTAACAGCAGGCCTCAATCCTTTAATAAGCTGTCTTTAAAATACCTTACATGGATTACCTATCTGTAAATCTGCTTCCCATGCAGAATGTGACAGCATTATGGAAATTGTTAGTTCAGTAAAGATGGCATGTACCAAAGGGAACCACATCTGCACCCTGTAAGATTATACCAAACATTGGAAGTAATCTTTCAGCATTTATAATATTGCAAAATGCATAATTAAGATTAAGGGCTCACTCCAACCTTTATTATGCTCTGTGTATATCAAATTTGGGAGGTCGGCAGGATGTAAGTGGCACTATAAAGTATCACTGTAGTACTGTTATCTTTTAAATTATATGAAGTAGGTTAGGTTCTATCTCTTGGACTCAGATTATCCGCTGTTTGTCAGATTAGCAGATAACCATGTGCTCACTGAACAGGACGGAGAGAGTTTAAGACGCAAAAGTTGTTCACTAACTTGAAAATCTGGATATATATTTGGTTTAATTTCTTTATCCTAATTTAGGAACATCAGATTTCTGGTAACCAAATAGCTATCAGATCGTCAGAGGTCATCTATATCCTGATGTATGTTTCTGTTTTGTGCCTGTGGGTTATGTCTCCAAACAGATTCAGGTAAACCATCCATTAAGGAGAATATAAACTGTAAAACTTAACAGTTTGTGTAACTTTGTAAATTAACAAAGGTGGATTTCTGTAAACCAATTATACAAATTCAGGTAGATCCCTCATGAAGCTGAACCCTGAAAAACACCTTGCTGAATCACTTCGGAAAACTGCCTAGAAATGAAGGAGGTCAGAGTCTAATTAACACTCACAAAGTACACTTTGGTCTGATTGATTTTTGTCTTGTTTCAGACTAAGGTTCGTTCAAAATCACACAGAGAACTTGCTTGAAATGATGTTATTTATAGCTTACCAATACAATGAAATGAAATTTAAAAATATAATTTTAAACTGTTTTTCCAAAAACGTTACCAAGTTAGAGTAGAACAAAAATATTTCATATTTGTATTTTCTGATAATAAAGGAGTACTGAAAAAAGGAAGCAGCAAATGAATACTCTTGGTACTTCATACATATGCCTGATAAACAAACTTTATCCTGTGAACAATGGACTTTCTAATTATTAATAACTTAAATGGCAAATAAAACAGAACACAGTGAGTCCACTGGTGAATGATCAGACATAAAGTTCTTTCCTGGTGAGAATCTGATTTTCAAACTAATAAAAAATGAAAATTCTTACATTTTCTGCTGAATATCCATGTGGAGTGAAAGTAGTATCTTATTATGCAGAGATCAGTGGTAGGGGATTGAGGAAGAAAGGTGTCCATGCTCATGGGAAGATAATTTAAGTATTCTTAAAGACTTAATGGATTAAGCAGGCGATATGTCCTCCTCACTGCCCAAAGTGGGACTTAAAAGAGCCCTATATATACAGTGTCCCTTCTGAAGCTACCAGGATGGTGTATGGCAAAGACCAAAAAAAAAAAAAAAAAAAAAAAAAAGAAAAAGAAAAGAAAAAAGATCCTAGTCTATTCATTGTGTTCAGCAGAGGTTCTTAAAAAGAAGAGTAGATCCATGTTTGGCCATTTCTATGTTCATATCAAGGATGGTACATTGGTACTGAGCCAGGCAGATGAGCTCCACCTTATCTAATGAAGGTCATTAAAAATAAGGAAGTGAAAATATAATCTAGGCCTCTGAATTAAAGATGAAAAATAAACCAAAGATTCTCTAGGGAGCAAGAAAATCACATTTTTAGGTTATTTCTTTGTTTCAATTTCCATTTATTTTACACAAGTGCCTCTTTTTCTCATTTCCACAGTGGAATTGTCTATATTTGGAAAGATAACCTCAAATATGGGAAATTATCTAACTTCACTATAGAGATAACTTAAAGGTATAAGTGTATGATATATATTGCTAGTACAAGTACCTATTTTCTACTCTAACATTTGAACTCTGTAATATACAGCCAGCAGAATTAACATCATAAATACTTGCTATTCTTTGGTTTTAACTGGTGGCCCATTCTCATTATATATGAGTCAATCATATTTCATCAAGTGTGGTTGGTATTTATGCTTAATGAAACATAGAAATGTGAGAAATGGAGGAGTGTCTCGACGGCTCTGTTGGTTAAGCATCTGATTTCGGATCAGGTCATGATCTCATGGCTCATGGGTTCGAGCCTGCGTCAAGCTCTGTGCTGACAACTCGGAGCCTGGAGCTTGCTTTGGATTCTGTGTCCAGTCTCTCTCTGCCCCTTCCCTGCTCTTTCTCTCTCTCTCTCTCCAAAAATAAACATTAAAAATTAAAAAACAAACAAACAAAAAAGAAATGTGAGAAATGGAAACCCAGGGGTGCCTGGGTGGCTCAGTCCGACTTTAGCTCAGGTCATGATCTCATGGTTCGTGTGTTCAAGTCCCGCGTTGGGCTCTGTGCTGACAGCTAGCTCAGAGCCTGGAGGCTGCTTCAGATTCTGTGTCTCCCTCTCTCTCTCTGCTCCTTCCCCTCTCACACACTCTCTCTCTCTTTCTCAAAAATAAAGAAATAAATGAACAAGCATTAAAAAAAAAATGGAAACCCAACTCTCACAATCATTCAGATGTAATCCAAATTTGAACATCAACTTCAGAGCTAGGCTACTATTCTTTTCCTGATACTGAGTATTTAACTAGCTGGTTTTCATTTGTTAAACAAAAAAAAGAAAGAGTTTAATTACGTTTAAAAACTAATTTCAGGGACAGCAAAACAATATCCAAACCATTCTTGCCTGATTCAAATCTTTTGGTGTAGTAAAGACTGAGGGGGGATTCTTATAAATATCTTTTGCTTTCTTTTCTGAAGTCATCACCCACAACTTTATATTTTCTCAGAAGAAATACTAATTTGATCTAATACATTATAGGAGGACTCATGGAAATCTTCATTTCTTTAAAATTTTTTAAAAATATTTATTTATTTTAGAGAGAAAGAGGACAAGTGGGGTAGGGACAGAGAGAGAGATACAGAATGTGAAGCAGGCTCCAGGCTCTAAGGTGGCAGCACAGAGTCCCGTGTGGGGCTCAAGTTCATGAACTGTGATATCATGACATGAGCTGAAGTCAGACACCTAACCAACTGAGGCACCCAGGTGCCCTGGGAATCTCTATTTCTTAAAAATATTATTGTATCATCTTTTGAAAAAACTGCCCTTGCCATGTTACATTACCAAAATATGACAATATAGTGTCTCCTGAGTGGCTCAGTCGGTTGAGCATATGACTCCTGATTTTGGCCCAGGTCATGATTCCATGTTTGGTTCCATGCTGATTCAGGAGCTTTCTTGGGGTCTCTCTCTCTCTCTCTCTCTCTCCCTCTCCTCCACTCAAGCACATTCTCTCTCTAAAAAAATACAAATAAAAACTCCACAAAATATGGCAATATAGATAATGATTCAGTGCTGATTCTGTGAAGACTGTAGATAGATCTGGATTCAAATTCTGGTTCCACCCAGAAAAGGGATAAAAATAGTACCTACTTTAGAGGGTGTCTTAAAAACCAAATGAGATATAATATATGTGAATCATTTGGCCTTCCCCGACTCAACATTAATCTTCAGTAGAAGTTAGTTTGTCATTGTTAACATGATAGAACACCATTATTGATAGATATATATCTTTGAAATTTGCTCTTAATCTAAAGAAATAGAAAAAGACTTTAATAAAACTATAATTCCGTAAAATTATAACTTTACATTACATGATTTATTTGGAGGTAAGTTCAACCACTTCAATGGGAACTCAGTCGTATCACTTGGTAAAATTAACACACTTAACTCATTTAAGTATAATAAAAGAGAGACCGAAAGACACTAGGTAATTTTAATCATATGCTCAGAAATATTATGGGTAGTACTAAACATGGACTGAATAATCATTAACTGCTAATGATTAGAACTTTACATAAAATATCTCAATTTTCATACAACACTCCTAAGTTACTATTACAGTTCTCATATTACAGATGGGAGATGTGAGTCTCCAAGAAGATAAGTTGGACAGATAAGTTACCCAACATTTTTAATGGTGGAACGATTCAGGAAAATTTAGCCACAGTTCATACTTAAGTAGAATCTTAAAAAAAAAGTATCATGCTTATGGTTTTCTTCCTCCTATATTTCTTAAACCTCATGAGGACAAAAAATTCTATTTGATTTTTTAACAGTTTTTTAAATATTATTTCATTTTAATATATTTTTTTAGTTTATTTATTTTTGAGATAGAGATAATGTGCACAAGCCAGAAAGGGGCTGAGAGAGGGAGACGCAGAATCTAAAGCAGGCTCCAGTCTTTGAACTGTCAGCACAGAACCCGACGTGGGGCTCAAACCCATGAACCTCGAGATCATGAGCTGAGCCGAAGTTGGATGCTTAACTGACTGAGCCACCCAGGTGCCTCACCCATTTGATTTACTGTAAGGGGACATCAAGACTTTTAAAAATGTGGATAATAAACCTACAGACATTCAAAATATAACGAATAGTTAGATTTAGTGACAACAAGTAAATATTATAGCTATCTTTATAGAGAGCATATGGCCAACAATTTGAATTCAAATAAAAAGTAAGAAATGGATAATAAAGTTAGATTTAGGACTATTATATATAATAGTCCTATATATAGTTTTTTCTTGATTTAAAATTTTTGTTATATGTGTATCTTCTGAGTCTCAATGGTTTTGGCTATAAGTTTCTAAGTATACTTTACCAAACGTTGGAAATGTAGTGTAGCAAAGCAAAAACAACAGGCACACAAACACACAAACAGAATGGCTGAGCCCTCAGACTAAGAATGTCATTAACAGTGTCATCGGCTCTCCTCCTCAGTCCTCTTTTAAACTTAATTTAGGATGGGGCCACTTGCCAGAGGTCTTAACATTCTTGAATGGGACCATTGAAAATAAAAATTCTGCAGCATCACTTGTGGAAAAATGCATTTTCATTACAGGCATTCTTTCACAATGCCGAGTACCACAGACTTGCTAAGAGCTGGTCAATAACTTGCACCAATGCATGGAACACTCGACCTTATACACAGTCTTTTTGTGTGAGAGCAAAGCCATTATCCAGAGGGGTTTGTTGTTTCTCCATTGAGGAGTGTTCATCTAAGGAGCACCGGCTCTCCCGTTGGACATCTAACTACATCAGTATTCTTTTCCTCCAATCCATTTCTTTTGCTCCAAACGAGATGTTTATGTAATACTTTTATGATGCAAAAATAAATGAAGTCCGTAAAGTAAATCTTCTCCCTCTAATATCCCCACTCTGGTGCTTTTATTCCAGTACAAGAGAAGGTACTGCACCCATCACAGCTCAGGTCCTTTCATGTCATGTTGAACTATCTGTAGTAGATGTCCAACTGGCACCTCTGTCCCCAGGCTATTTCCCACCCAGTCCTGCACAATACTAACATGTTTCTCCGAAATATCACTTTCAAAATAACATTGCTCCGTGCAGTCTCTGGCTTTCTACTATTTGTTAAACTAAAAAATCTTTAGCCTAGAATTAAAAACCCATCACACTTTGCCTAAAACGATCTTCTTACTGCTCTTTTAAAAATTTTTTACCCCTATTATATATTTTGCAGTAAATTTTTTTTCCATTCATTTTGTTTATTGTTCCTTTTGCTGGACTAAACTTAAGTTTGATGTAATCCCACTTATCTATTTTTTTCTTTTTGCCTAGGCTTTTGGTGTCATAGCTAAAAGATTATTGTCAAGACCAGTTTCAAGAAGGTTCTTCCTTAGTTTTTTTTTTCCTAGAAATTTCAAGGTTGCAAGCCATACATTTAAGGCTTTATCCCATTTTGAGTTGATTTTTGTATATGGTGGGAGAGTTCAGTTTCTTTTTTTTTTGCATGTGTATATCCAGTTTTCTTACCACCATTTTTTGAAGAGACTGTTCTTTCCCCATTATGTGTCACTAAGATCAGTTGGCCATAAATCCATGGGTTTATTTCTGTACTCTTTAGTCTGTAAGAATGGCCTATATATCTTTTAAGATGCTAATTCCTTACTGTTTTGATTACTAGCTTTGTAATATCATTTCAAGTGAGGATACACAAATGTCTCAAGTTTTGTTGTCCTTGTTCAACACTGATTTGCCTATTTATAGCTTTTTGTGGTTCCATATGAATTCAGGACTTTTTTCTATTTCCGAAAAAATGGCAGTGTAAATTTGATAGAGATTGCATGGTATCTATAGTTTGCTTTGGGAGTGTGGACATTTAAGCAGATATTAATTCTTCCAATCCATGAACATGGGATATTTTTCCATTTATTTGCATCTCTTAAAATTTCCCTGTCTATATTTTGTAATTTCAGTGTACAATTCTTTTATATCTGATTAATTTAATTCCTAACTTTCAAATTTTTGTTGTGGCTGTTGCTAATGTATGCGGCATTGTTTTCTTAATTCTATTTCAGATAGTTTGCTGTTAGTATATAGCATCTCCAGTGTTTTTTTGTATATTGACTTTGGTATATGAGATTACTGAATGCATTTATTAGTTCTAACAGTTGTGGGGGGTATTTTTATGGAATCTTAAGGGTTTTCTACATATAGGATCATGTCATCTGCAAAAAGAAGTTATTTTACTTCTCCCTTTTTTTATTTTTATTTTTTAAAGTTTATTTATTTTGAGAGAGAGAGAAAGAAAGTATGAGATGGGGAGAAGCAGAAAGAGAGGGGGAGAGAGAATCCCAAGCAGGCTCCACATTGTCAGCTTAGAGCCCAATATGGAGTTTGATCCCACAAACCCTGAGATTATGACCTGAGCTGAAATCAAGAGTCCTGAGATCATGAACTAAGCTGAAATCAAAAGTCAGAAGCTTAACCGACTGGGCCATCCAGGCACCCTTTTACTTCTCCTTTTACACTTAGATGTCTTTTGTTTTTCCCTTCTTCTTTGCTCTGTATAATACTTCCATGGCTGTGCTGAAAAGCAGTGATGAGAGAACATTCTTACCTTGTTCTGGACTTGAGGAGAAAAGCTTTCAGTTGTTTCCCATTGATTATGATCTTACATGTAGGGTTTTCATATATACCCTTTATTGTATTAACATGGGCTTCACTCTATTTTTTTAGTGAGCATTTTTGTCATGGAAGAATGATAAATTTGGCAAAATACCCCTTTCTGCATCTATTGAGATAAGACAGTCATGTGGTAGTTGTCTTTCATTCTGTTAATATGGCATATCACATTGATGTTCTTACTGCTCTTCTTCACTTTCCTATTCATAAACCTTCTCCTATTCATAAAGATATCATCCTGAACGTAACAGGCTTGGTCCTGTTTTTCTGTGTTTGCTTGCAACAGATCCTAGAGTCAACATCCTCTTTATCTGGATTTCAGTAAATCATAACCATATTACAAAGGTAAATGACAATTTCAATCCTTTGGTTTTCCACAGGCAAACGCTACCCTTTTCTTTTTCCATATTCTGATGGGAGGCGTTCTGCATCCTTCTTCATAAGGCACTTAACATATACTGAATTGAATTACATGCTTGTGCACCCCCCATTTATAGGAATCCTATCATATAGTTCATTTATGAAGTAACAAAAAGTTAAGGGGGCCTATTACGTGTCTAACGCTTCCATTCCAATGATCTTTAAACTTTTTATGGCAATTACACAGTCCATAAGGAAAATTTTGAGCATGCATCCTGACATATAGGTATTTATTTAGTACATTAATACTGTATAGTCATTATAGTATAACATAAATATAGACAATATTTAAAATATAAAAATGAATGGCAATAGAAATTCTAGTAATTTCTTTTCACTGAGATACTTGCAACTGACTTTTGAAACCACTGTTCTAGGATGCTAGCATTATAAAAACTAATCAAACACTTTTTAAGGCCTTAATTAGTTTATAAGCCAACTACAGAGAATCTATAAAGAATTAAATGAACTATAACTTGATAAATACATAATAGATTCATGATTTTATTTCTTTGGTGTCCATGACAGATCATAAAACAGCATGACTTCTACATAATCAAAGTATAATAAAAGTGTTTTTGAATGAGTGAAGATTAAGCTTTTGCCTGAGTTTTTTGCCTAAACCAAAAGCAGTTTAGTTTCTTAGTTGGGCAGAATTAAAATTTTTATTTTTAAGTGATTAAGAAATAAAAACATGTTTGGAGATCATCATCTGAATTTCATGAGAGCTGTATGAGGGAGATTGGGTAGGAGAGCATCATTTTCAAGCAATAACTCTAAGCTCATCGTGCGCCAGGAACAATTCTGGGTACAAGTGAAGCAATAGTGAAAAGCAACTCAAATTGATAGCTTTATGGCATTTGCAGCTCTGTAAGGGGAATTAGACAATACATAAGTATAACATTTAACATGATATTTTCAGAGAGTTACAAAGGAAACAAAACATTGCAATGCAAAAGGAAATTATTTGGTAGCTGTGGGACAAGAGAAGATGGTCCAAAAAAGTGAAGGTGTTCAGAAAAGTCTCCTGGATGAGGGGGTATTTAAGCTAACCCTGAATGAAAGAAGCAAGTTGTGAAGAACAGGGGAAAAGCATTCATGAAAGTACAAATTAATTAAGGAAGTAGGAATAAGCTTCAAGTGTTTGAGGAACAAGAAGGCTAATGTAGCTGAGGGGTAGTTCGCAAGGCAAGGGGAACAAGAATATTGATCAGAAGCTTTCGAGTCAGATGGATTGGGGTCTCCTGGGCAGCTGAATGCACTGGTGGATAGACTGTGGATAGATTCCCACTGAGCAGGAATCTCTAGCATTGAAGCTGTGGTTCCTGACCTATACCCTTCTCAGTAGACTGGCACCAAGTACGGCCTATGGTACTTTTCTAAGACTGAAGTTTTAGACCCTGGTGATAACTGCATGCTAAAGCTCTGTTTCCTCAACTACTAGATGGGGAATAATAATAGCACTAGCTTATTGTGAGGATTAAATAAAGTACATCATTTTGACCTAGCACTGTAGTGGGGCAGACATCAATCATACAATTGCAAACTAGGAGTTATGTTTATTAGCCTTATTATGTTTTTACAGATGAGGAAACTTAAGTGTAGAGAGATAACTGACAGACCAAGGATGGGAGAGCTGGGCAATGTCAAAGTGAAGACCAGAACTTCTCTCTGATCTTCTAGTTGAAGTCAATGTCATCTGTTCTTCTTACACACTAGTTTAAGGCTCTCCAAGTTCTTCTGGATGTCCAATGGTGTGCAGGATACAAAGACGGCTAAAATATCATCAATCCTCATTTTTAATTTCTTTTTTTTTTTTTTATATTTTTATTTATTTCTAGGAGAGAGAGAGACAGCGTGAGCAGGGGAGGGTCAGAGAGAGAGGGGGTCACAGACTGAAACAGGCTCCAGGCTCCGAGCTGGCAGTCAGCACAGAGCCCGACGCGGGGCTCGAACCCACGAACCACGAGATCATGACCTAAGCGAAAGTCGGATGCTTAACCGACTAAGCCACCAAGGCGCCCCTCCTCATTTTTAATTTCAAATTAACCTAAAAATGGCATTGGACGGGTAAATATAATAAAGTTCAAGAAGCTGAGGGGATGAATCATCTGCTTCACTTTTTCTTTCAGTCTGCATCCTCTAGATCATTGGCGGCCTGCTGTTTCGTCTAACTTGCATGCACGTCTCCAGGTTAAAAAGAAAAATATGTCTCTCAGTGTAATAATTTATTTGGCTACCTGAACATCTTGAAATGTTGAAATTAATAAAAGAGACCAAACAGGGCACTCAGTTTTCCACCAAAAAAGTGCCAGCTAAAAGATTCCATGATGGAGCATTTATCACAATTATCATCTTCATTCTTTACCACCCCTCTACCACGAGCAGCAAGAACAACTTACTCACGCCTCTGATTAATAGCTTTCCACCTGTTTAACCAGCAGTAATGACAGAACTGTAATTGTTGGCCAAAGCACTGCTTTGTTATGAGAATCTTAGTAATCAAACCTTAATAACCCAGCTATTTCCATCAATGAAGAAAAAAAACCGAACTGTAGTTTCCGTGTCAGCCACAATGCTTTTAAGAATTTAGTGCTTGTTATAACTTTAGAAAAGACCTCTTAACTGGTGAGGGTATTATAATAATAAAGAAAGCATGAAAGAGAAATATTCTAACATTTGAGCTAAAACTGTATTGAAGCCTCAGGTTCCTTTCAGCAGTAACAATGACATCAACATCTAGGTCTTACTTATTTATTTTTTAAGTATGATGTGTCTTTGGCTGGAATACTGGTTAGGAGGTACAGAGTTAATTGACCTGGTTGAGATCATGAGAGAAGACTTCCATGGAGAAGTCATGCTTTGCCTAGGAAATGCTTAGGTCAAGGAAAGAGTGGCGGTGGATGGTGAGATGGAGGGGCATATATGGGGATAAACAGGATATGCAAAAGCCCTGGGCAAAACAAAGCCTGACCCCTACAGAAAATGAAGAAAGGCCAGTATAGGGGAGGGACAGGAGGAAGGAGACAGCCACCATGGAGGCTACATATCAGAACGCTGACGAGTGATACCTTGGTGATGGACATGCTTCTTTTTATAATCCTTACATTTTAAAGTTCTAGGCTTAATAATATTTCTAACAATAATTTACATCTGTGATTTATGTTTGCTATGTATGTGACACACATTCAGAATAGTGCCCTATATTCCTGAAGATCTAGGTTTATTGTTTGAACTTGGAAAATAATACTAATTCAAAAATACAGACCTTAAAATGTATGTTTTTATAGATAATACATAGTAATTTTTATATGTATTACATACATACTTATATATGTATATAAAATGAGTTCTGACGAGCTCCAAATAATTTTCTGTGCTACTAAATGTATTTTGAACAAAATAAAGTATGGCTAGCCCATAGATCAAATAAAGTCACAGAAAATTTAAATGTATTGATAAAAATTTTATATTCTTTTCTCTCACTAAACATTTCATCTCTTCCATCCAAAACACCTGTTTAATTTATATCATGATTTTGCTTGATTAAAACAAGCTATACTAATTTCTACAATTAATAAAATGACATTTTAAGACTGCATAACATTTACTTTTGCCTTTTATTTTTTGCTTGTTTCATCATTATCTATGAGTTTTAAAACATAAGACACAAGGGGATAGTAAATTAATCAGTGAAACCCTTTTGATTCCCATGATACATATCATCAGAACCCCTAATCAACTTATAGTTAATCATTCTAATATTCTTTTACTGAATTTTATCACAGCCATATTTATAGGCTCTTCATAACTTCATAATTTTCCATAACTTTCATTATTTTAGTTAACGCATTTTAAAGTTGAGTAGTTAAACCATTTAAACATTATTGATTCCATCCACTTTTCAGGTTATTTATAGATCCACTTTCTTTCTAGTATTTCTTTTTCACCTGATATAATGTAAGAGCCCCTTTGATTCCACTTCCCCCTTTTAGCCAACATTAATTCACTCGGCTTTATTTTCCTTTTCGCCCTTTCTAGCCCTTTGAGCTTAAAAATTTATATTCAATATACTATGCATTCTTTTATTTCTTTTCCCTCTCCATTTCCATAATGTGTTCTTTTTATATTCCTTATTCTTGATGGATCCTCCTCAGCCACATCCTTCATGCAGATAAATTTTCACATATTTCTAATTCAACATAGTACTTATAAGCATGTTCTAATTTCCTTCCTGCTCAGGAACTCCATTTCATGATCCAATTTTCTTCTGATGCTCCTATTTCACTGCTTCAGATTTTGATATCCATTTTTCATATTTCATCATTTTTTTCACATATATATTCCAAATCAGAGTCTACAAAAATCTCAGTGTTAGGTAAGCTATTTGAATAATGTTTGATATAAACTTGACACATACCGTGGAAAAACTAGGGCTACAAAAAATATATATATAGTTCTGGGTCTTACTTATAAACTTTGCATCTTTCTCATAGGTGTTGAAGCAATTTTAACCCACTAAGTAACCCCTTGTTTCTTGGCTTGTTCTTCTGGTAGTTTGCGGCCAGTGGGATTTACTTAAAAAAAAATTGCCAGTAGTTTTATATCCACCTCACTTGTCAAGCTCCTCTTGAATGTTTATATTCTTTTATATTCTTGTAATAAAACTCATTTTAAGTGGTGTAATAGTTATCATAGGCTAACTGCTGTAACAAATATACCCCAAGATGTATTTATAATGGCTCAAACACAATAGACTTGTTTCCTGGACTGCAATGGGGAGGGGAACGGAGTGGTAGCATGACCTTCTTCCACAAAGTCTTTCAATAACAGGCAGATGGTGACTCTGATGTCTTCAACATCTTGTTTCCAAAGTCGCCTTGGGCATCATATCCATTTGAGTCAGCCAGAGAAAAATATAACATGAAGGAGTATGTGGCCTGGGGGTAGCACCAGTGCTCCTGGTACATTACATTGGCAGTAACCTCACATCCCAGCATATGACTGCAAGGAAAACTGGGAAGAAGAGGAAAGCCTGGATTTTGATGAGTAGCTAGCAATGTCTGCCACACAATGGAAGGAAATAATTTTTCCTAAGAACTGGTAGAGATTGTAAATAATAAACATGAAATTGGAAAGAGGTAGTGACAATGAAAAGATATACGGTGTGATGAAGTTTTTGTAGATAAACTTTGAAGCTGAATATTTTCATGATCACCCCCTATATGATTTAAAATTTTTTTTCTCATCATCATATGCTAAACATGAATGCTACAATGTTAAAAAATAATGAGGAGGAAGTAGTTACAGGTTTGAAAAGGAGTTGTGCTATATAGTACTATTTCGAAGACCTGAGCATGCAAATAAAAAAAAAATGAGGCGAACCATGAAACGTTTGGTATGTTATATTACCTAACATGCTTTAAACACATGTTGTGGACTTAAAAAAAATGAGCACTTGTATTCATACCCTAATGCCTTTGCACATGAACCTGTGCAACAGAAGAGTCATTTAGGAAATTTCACAAAAGAACGCCTCCCCAAATCCTGTTCCCAAGAAGTACTACTAGTGTTGAACTTTGAAATTATGGAAGATGCAGGATTAGTCGAAGAGAAAATGGAGAAAAAATTATGATGTAACAAAAAAAAAATCAAGTAATTGGTACTTTGATAAGTGAACCGGCTACTTAATTGTCTTGGTTGGCAGGCTGAATGGGTTCCAATTAATGATTTTCCATAAGAATTGAAAACTGACACATCTAATCTTTAATTAGAGTTGCCCCCTACCTATCTTACAGAAATGTTGTGAGGACAAAGGAGATAAAATACATGAAGTGCTTTGAGCTCATCTGTACTGAACTATAGAAAATCAATAAAGTTTAAGGAATATATTACATATTATGATCACTATGATATAGCTTGGTTTCCCAGTTAGCCCTGAGTTTCAGTATAGCTCCAATCAAAACAGACTTTCTTTTAAACATTAATATGGAAAATCATACAGTCATCTGAAGCCGCCTGGAGGGTCTACTTTATTTGAAAATAATAAAAATCTCTGTGTTATTTCAAAGATGATAAATTCACTGAGTGTGAATTTGCTTTTGTCTATTTTTGTGAAAAATTGAGTCTTAATGTCCCAAAACAAAATATTCTTTTACTTTTTAACAAATACAGTACCAGAAACATATCAACTGCTTTGCAATCTTATGATGATAAAGGTATATGTTTTTATATATCTTACTTGAGTCAGACTATATACCAACTTTCCAAGAGTGGAATGCAAAAGTTGCAATCTGCCTTCCACTCGGTTTTAAGACATGATAGAAAAGTTGCCACAAGACTGACTAAACTAAAATAAACATAGATACCAAGGCATTGTTGAAAAAAATCAAATTTGTTCCTTATAAGTTTGTCATAAAAATATCACTTGTGATAAAAAAGAGAAAAAACTGCTTCCAGGTTTTTTTGAGTAGAAAATATTTTTATGATTGAAAATGGAACATCGGTAAGCGGCCTATACATTCACAATAAAGCAGGACACTAAAAGATTTTAAAATTTCACAAGGACATCGTGATCTCCCCTTCCTGGATTTTTCTATACAGTATTTATTATCACCTGAAATGTTTTTATATTTTTCTTGTTCAGTAAACTAACCTTATAGAAATCCATAGTTGTATGATAGCTACTAATCACATGCTTGAGGTTCACTGAGGTTAATTAAAATTTAAAGTCATTTCCTTAATCTAACTAGCTACATGTCAAGTACTTAACAGTTAATTGTGGCTACTGGCCACCATATAGGACAGTGAAGAATAGAACATTTCCATTGTTGCAGAAGCCCTGTCTGGACAGTGCTTTCAGTTAGTAACATGTCTTTACTCCAACAAATTTATATTGATTTTATTTTTTAAAACATAAAATACAAATTACTCACAAAAGGGGTTCAAAATGTAGAGGTAGTTTAATGGTGAAATTATTTTTTCTCAATGAATGCACAACTGCGTATATATTTCATAATGAACAGTGTGAGTGATAAAGTTCTTAGAGAATAAAGAATTCCTAGGTGGACTCAGCAATAAAGAACCACAAATAAAGAACTCACTCAGCAGGTAAGTTCTTATTTTGGTAGAGTAAGAGGGAATCAAATAGAACATTTAGGATAAGGTTATTCGCTACTATATATTTGGACCTCTTAGGTGCCAAGCTTTCAAGCTCTCCCAGCAAGAAAATTTTGTGAACTCTATTTACAGATGAGGAAACTCCTAGTCAAAGAGAGGTAGTATCCACCATAGTAACCCTCCTCATCCCTGCAACTGTAAAGATCACACTCCTAATTTAGCTATTTGGTATATTATTTAAACCATATTGGCAATTGACTAACGACAGTTTCATTGGGATTACTCTGGTTTCAACTCATCCTGAATTTTTAGCATAATGAAGTGGTAGCTCAGAGATGACCTAACAGCTGCCTATTAATTTCAACCAAATTGCAGAACTTTCTTTTGGCTCCCTGCCACCTTTTCCTCATCCCCAGTGTCTTGGCTTTGCAGGAGTGTTTACGCTAATATCTGCAAAATTATGTCACCCAACAAAAGCTGATCTCTCAAGGCAAAATTTTAAGTAATGTTTAATGTCTCAATTCTCATTCTACGTTTAAAAATCTTTTTATGGCTGTCTTTTCATAGAAAAGCTAAATTTACAACATATGCATTTCATATCACTATCTCAAGTCCTTTGTGAAGCAAAACAGGGATATATAGGTATATGGGACCAACTAAGTAAATAATCGCCGACTAAAATGGTTGCAGTATTCCGTATCACTTAGCTGTTCCGAAATCTGATAAATAAATGCAGCCTGACACATTTCTGGCCAGAGAACGTGTAAAGAGGAGGAATCGGCTCATCGATGATTTCTCTACCTATAAGGCTTACATAATGTGCTGTGAACTCTGCTCTGTCATGATGTCCTCCGAGTGTTTTCTGTTCTTTGTCATATTCAGGTCAGAATGATCCATTTATTCATTCACTCACTCATTCATTCAACACAATTAATAGACTCCTGATATACACTGGACACTGCTAAATACAGGGGGTGCATAAATGAACACACAGTAACTGATCACAAAGAACTAAGAATATAGTTATAGTGATCAATGCATTCACTGGGTAGAATTTGGTGTGTTAATAGCGACATACAAATATTAGTTTAGGTCAGAGAAAGGGGCTCCTGATTCAATCTGGAAAAGACAGTGTGGGCTTCGTGGAGAGGATTATCTCAGTGTTGATTGTTAATCAATGAAGAAGAAACTAGTGGAAAGAAAGAGGCAGCTTTGGTGATTCTGGTTAGATAGGATATCATGAGGCATGCCAAGGAAATCAGAAATATAATGTTTCCTGGCAAGAAGATGGAAAGATTGTCCAAGTGTGTGTGTGGCACAGGTGAACGGCTGTCTGTCTGTGCATACACACATGCAGACATCAGAACGTACAGTGTGGATAGGTAAAGCCACAGGAATAGCCTTACAGTTATCCATTGCAGAATTTCTCTACTTTCTCCCTTTCTTGTTCTAAAATTTCTTTCTTGATTCACAAGGCTGTTGGAACGATGGTGATCATGTTAGAAGTGCAAATACCTATTTGAGAACCGATCTGCAGTTTGTATGAGCATCAGGACTTCTGTGGTCACACCACAGGGTGTGGAGAGAGAGGCTTATTAGTTTCATTACAACACATTCAAATAGATTGAATTGAAGCCATACACAGGAGGACACTCTACCAGTAAACTACTCATCTAGAGTGGGATTTAAAGAATCCCATGACAGAAGCTATTAGGTTCCAAACCTCAGCTTTTCCTCCCATTTGAGGATACAGCTAGATTACATTTCCAAGCTTCCCTAGCAATAGGTATAGTGTGTGATTAAGTGCTAGCCATTTCTCTCCTGGATTGCTGTTTTCTAAATGATTTCCCTTCTTCTGCCCTATCCCCCAATTCTCTACACAGTGGGCAGAAGAATCCTATGAAAATGTATGAGTCTCTTCATGTCCCACCTTGTTCCAAAATCTCCAATAAGTTTCCATCCTTGGGGCATCTGGGTGGCTCAGTCATGATCTCACAGTTTGTGAGTTTGAGTCCCACATAGGGTACTCTGCTGTCAGCACAGAGCCCATTTTGGATCCTCTGTCTCCCACTCTCTCTGTCCGTCCTCCATTCAAGAACTCTCTCACTCAAAAATAAACATTAAAAAAACACCATTTTCCATCCTTACAATTATCTATGAGAACCTATAATCACCCCCACCACAACATTCACTTGTGACCTTATGGTGTAAAATTCTCTTAACTCCCAGGGGCACCTGAGTGGTTGTCAGTTAAGCGTCCAACTCTTGGTTTTGGCTCAGGTCATGACCTCATGGTTCATGGGCTCAAGTCCCATGCCAAGCTCTGCACTGACAGTGCGGAGACTGCATGGGATTCTCTCTTTTTCTCCCTCTGCCCTTCCTCAGCTAGTGCTCTCTCTCTAAATAAATAAATAAGCAAACATTAAAAAAATAAAATTCTCTTAACTCCCTAGATGACAGTAATACTGACTCCTTTGATCTTCCTCAATGTTTTCCTCTGTGTCTGGGACAGTTTCTCCAGATGTCCATCATGAGTCCCCCGACATTATTTTCAGATTTCTGCTCAAATGACAACACGATGATGAGGCCAGTCCTGAACTCCTTTCTTAAAGAGCAGATTGACACCCACCCAGACAGCCATGTGTGTCTTTCCCTCACTAGCTCTCTTCCTGGCTGTGTGTTTCTCCAGGATACTTATTACAAACCGACAATAGGATCTAGCTGATATTAATCATGCTTCTTGTAAGTAACTTAGAAGGAGAATATGTAGGTTTCATTGTTTCCCCCTTCTAATTTCAATCGCTCCTTGATGGGAGTTGTCTAACTCTGTAACCCTCAGTTTTCTCATGTGTAACTGACTCATTCTTTTAGCCCTTTATCCACTGCAAGGTTACTTTGCAGCAGGCAGTTTAGCAAACAAGGGAAAGGAAGAGTGACTGGGTAATGCTCTCTCACAGGGTGATAGCCTTCATGGAGCTCAGTCCCCTAAGGAAGACGAACATCAAACATTTATTGTGCATGTGGTGAGTGTTGAGCAAGAAGACATGGAGTGCACGGAAGAGTGGTCATGGAGTTGAGATTATACCAACTGGTCTCTTCTAAGGTCCTTTGGGCTGTAATGATCTATAATTATGTTTACTTCATTTTATTGAGATAAAGTTGGAATATAAAATTACATAAGTTTCAGGTGTACATTATAATTTGATATTCGTATACACTACAAAGTGATCACTATCATAAGCCTAGTTACCATCCATCACTGTTGAGCACCTTACCCATTTTATCCACCCTCTTACCCGCTTCCCCTCTGGGAATCACCAGTCTGTTCTCTGTACAGATGAGTTTGCTTTGTTTTGCTTGCTTTGTATTATAGATTCCACATACAAGTAAAATCGCAAATCATTTGGTCTTTCTCCATCTGATTTATTTCATTTAGAATATGTCAAGTTCCATCCATGTTGTCACAAATGACAAGATTTTCTTCTTTTTAAATGACTGAATAGTGTAGCATTGTACGTGTGTGTGTGTGTGTGTGTGTGTGTGTGTGTGTGTGTGTTCAGTATAGCAATGCATGTGTATGTGCATCTATCTTACCCACTCCACGTCTTCTTTGTGTATACATACATACACACACACATACCACATCTTTATCCATTTATCCATCATGGAAGTTGCTTCCATATCTTGACTACTGTATATAATGCTGTGATGAACCCAGAAGTGTATATTTCTTTTCAAATTACTGCCTTCATATTCTTTGCTTTTATATATTTTTATTAAAAACCGTTTTAATATTTATTTTTGAGAGAGAGGCAGAGTGTGAGTGGAGGAAGGGTAGACAGAGAGGTCGACCCAGAATCTGAAGCAGGCTCTAGGCTCCAAGCTGTCAGCACAGGGTCTGATGCAGAACTCAAACTCACAGACCATAAGATCATTACCGGAGCCAAAGTCAGACGTGTAACTGATTGAGCCACCCAGGTGTTCCCTCATATTCTTCGGGTAAATACCCAGAAGTGGAATCACTGGAGCATATGGTGGTTCTACTCTTAATTTTTTTGAGGAATCTCCATACTGGTTTCCACAGTTATTGTACCAATTTACATTCCTAGTATCAATGTATGAGGGTTCCCTTTTTTCCACATCCTCTCCAATACTTGTTCTTTCTTGTCTTTTTGATAATGGCCATTCTAACAGACGGGAGATGTAATTTCATTGTGGTTTTGATTTTCTCTGAAAATAAGTGACACTGAATGTTTTTTCAAGTGCCGTTATCCATCTATGTGTCTTTGGAAAAATGTTAGATTCTCTGACCATTTTCTAATTAGGTTTTTTTTTTTTTTATTGTTGAGATGTATGATTTCTTTATATATTTTGGATTTTAACCCCTATTGGTTAGATGATTTGCCAATATCTTCTTACACTCAGCAGGTTACCTTTCATTTTGTTCACACTTCCCTTCACTGTGCAGAAGTTTTTTAGTTTGTTGTAGTCCTATTTGTTTATTTTTGTTTTTGTTTCCTTTGCCTTTGGAGTCAGAGTCAAAAAACAAATCACTCAGACCAATGTCATCTATGTTTTCTCCTAGGAATTTTATTTCAGGTCTTATATTAAAGTCTTTAACTGATTTTGAATTAGTTTTTGTGTTTGGTGTAAGAGAGTGATCTAGTTTCATTCTTCTGCATGTGGTTGTCCAGTTTCCCACCACCATTTATTGAAGAAACTGCAATTTCTCCATTGTATATTTCTGCCTCAGTTTTCATAAATTACTTGATTTTATATATATATATATATATATATACGTGTATATATATATATATATATATATACGTATATATATACGTATATATACGTATATATATATATAAATTTCTATATATATATTTCTGGGCTCTCTATACTGTTGCACTGACCTATGTGTCTGTTTTTATGTCAATATCATACTGTTTTATGACAATTTTATGCTATAGTTTGAAATCAGGGAGCATGACACCTTCAGTTTTGCTCTTCTTTCTCAAAATCACTCAAAATCACTTTGGCTATTCAAGTCCATTGGGGGCTCCATAGGAAATTTAGAATTATTTGTCGTAGCTCTTTGAAAAATACCATTTGGGATTTTCACAGGCATTGCACTGAATCAGTAGATTTGTTTTGATATTTTAACAATGTTGACTCTTCCAATCCATGAGCATGTAACAGTTTTCCATTTATTTGTGTCTTCTTCAGTTTCTTTCATCCGGGTCTTGTAGTTTTCAGTGGACAGGTCTTTGATTCTCTTGATTAAATTTACTCCTAGGTATTTTATTCTTTTTGATGTAATTGCAAATATGATTATTTTCTTAATTTCTCTTTATCATAGCTTGTTATTCATATGTATAATACAGCAAATTTCTGGATATTTATTTTGTATCCTGCAACTTTACTCAATTTATTAGTTTTAACACTGTTTCGGTGGAGTCTTTTGGGTTTTCTATATAGAGTACCATGTCATCCACAAATAGTGACAGTATTACTTCTTCCTTTACGTTTGGATAATTTTACTTCTTTTTCTTGCCTAATTGCTGTAGCTAGTATTTCTAATACCATGTTGAATAAAAGTGGTGAGAATGGGCATTCTAATCATGTTCTTGATCTTAGAGAAAAAGCTTTCTTCTTTTCACTATTGTGTATGATGTCAGTTGTGGGTTTGTCATGTAAATAGCCTTTACTGTATTGAGCTACATTTCCTTTATACCCACTATGTTGAGTTTTTATCATAAATGGGTGTTACCTTTTGTCAATGCCTTTACTGCATATATTGAGATGATTGGGGTGCCTGGGTGACTTAGTCGGTTAAGTGTCCATCCCTTGATTTCAGCTCAGGTTCCTATCTCATGGGCTTGTGAGTCTGAGCCCTACACTGGGCTCCATGCTGGTGGTATAGAGTCTGCTTGGGATCCTGTCTCTCTCCCTCTCCTTCTGCTTCTTCTCTGTTCATTTTCTCTCTCAAAATAAATAAATGTTAATAAAAAAAGAAAGATGGTCATATGATTTTCATCCTTCATTTGTTAAGGTTGTATATCACCTTCATTGATTTGTAAATGGTGGACCTTCCTTGTGTCCTTCAAATACATTTCGTTTCATCATGGCATATGATGTATTATTGAATTTCATTTGCTAGTATTTTAAAGAGTCCTATATCTATGTTCATTATGGATGTTAGCCTATAATTTTCTTTTTTGTGTGTATGGTGTCATTGTCCAATTTTGGTATCAGGGTAATGTTGACCTTGTAAAAATGGGTTTGGAAGCATTCCTTCCTTTTCAGTTGTTTGGAAGAATCTGAGAAGCATAGGTATAAAATCTTTGAATGTCTGGTAGAATTCACCAGTGAAGCCATCTTGGACTTTGGTTTGTTTGGATGTAAGTTATTTCCAACAGTATTCATTGAAGAGGGAAAAAAAGGAAGGGACCAGAAAGAGACCAAGGGACCTAATAGTTATTCAATGACTTACTATATCACTGAACACTTACTGGAAGGTTCATCTCTAAAATATCATAAGATAATTATTACCCTTCCTACTGTGAGATATGGGGAATCCAATACTCAGGTGGGTATGTTGGTATGTTATTCCTATTGTAAGACAGTAAATTGAGGATGGGACTTAAAACAGAGGCACACAATCACATAGTATATCACAATGCTATTCGTAATGTAATCTATGGACAACTGTTATTGTTTTCCCATAAAATAAGGAGGTTGTAGAATATAAATCAATGTACGGCTTCTTTTCTCCAGAAACTCTTGCTACAAAAAAACCAGTGTCATTTGAACTAAACAGTATGTTTTGTAACTGATTTCCATTTTGCATATTGCATTTTGCATAACAGAAAGGGGTAAAGGGTAGCGGGGTTGTAGTGGGGTAAGAGCATAGCATGATGGATTCTGAGAACTGGCTGAAATGCAGGAGGGCAGGGTGGAATATGAAGAGATGGGGTGGTGAAAGGTAAAGTTTGGGGACTAATAAGGGATCATGTAATTAAAGGAATTTATACGGCATGCCCAGAAATTTGACCCTATTTTCATAACAATGAGGAACAGAGTTTTGGCTACTATAGAGAATGCGCTGGCTACAATGGATTAGTCATTTAAACTGTGCGTGTAAATTATGTTTTCGTATTCCTCTACAGTTTTCATTCAGGTTTTAGTGGTTGTCTTATTCGTTCATATAATTTTTAAATAATAAATAAATATGGATATCAATGCTTTGTTACATTTGTGGTAAATACTTTACATTGTTTGTTGTTTGCATTTTGATATTTTTGTGTGATCCTTGATGTCTTCAATAAATGACTGTTCAGTGAAGAAATAAATTTGCTCTCTGTATTGTAAGCATATAGTTATTATTTGGTTTAATGAAGCACTTTACAGACTCATAAGTCTTTTTTAGTTAACAAACATGGTCTAAGTGCTTAAAGTTGATCAAGGACTCAGACAATTTATTTTTCTTGTTGAGAGGACTGAAGATCTAGGTAATCTCACTGTTAGCTCCACTTCTTCTGCCACATCACTGACCCTGAAAAAGGCACTGAATCTCTCTGTTTTCCTTTTATCACCTGCAAAATTAGGTAATACTACATACCCAATTCTGCCTGCTTCATGGAAGATGTTAAACAGATGAATGAGAAAGTAGGTAATGACATACATAATTAGGATGGGTATAAAATATTCCCTGCTCTTTGTGGCAAGATGTTATTAATTTCAAGGCATCATTATAAATCATAATTTATTCCTGCTTGCTTAAAGCAACGGAACAGGGGGCAACTCAGTTCAGGTAGCAAGACAAGATTTCCTTATCTCTGTTTCCACTCTTGTTCCGTTTCATTGAGTTTTAACATTCTTTGAACTCCTAAAATGGCCAAGGCCCTGTGGTAGGTGTTTTCAATCCATTACAACATGGTTACCTCATTTAAAATTCATCTGTAGCCCAGACATAATGGAAAATAAAATGAAAGATTTGAAAAACGATCAACAAAAAGGTAATATAGTATTGGAGCATCCAGTGGTTGACACACAACTTCTTTTCAAGCTAACACAAATAACTTTCAACATGTATTTTATTTTATAATATTCTTGTGAATCATTACCTCTACTTCTTGATTCAAAAACTGAGGGAAAATGACTCAAAAACTGAGGGTGGCTTAACACACCGTCCCTTAACAAAATTTGGAAACAATTATTATATGTAATTCTCCTTATAAAATCTTGTTACACCCAATTTTTAAAACTTGGGTCAACTTAAGGTCTAATGAATAACGTCTCTCATATTTTTCTTTAAAAAGCAATGGGTAAAGTACCAAATAATCATTATAGATTTAGTGTTTGGTTGTTACAAAATATTTTTATACAGATTATTTCATCAAATCTCTGTAATTCCATTATGTAACTGTTACTATGACCACTTTAATGCCCAGGGAAATCACTCTCACCCACTGAATTTCCATGATCTACACAAGGATAAGCACCAGTATTTGAAAGCTGGTTTTCAAGGTCCAAATTGAGTGTGTTTGTCAAGAACACTGCAGCTAAATCTAAATGGGATTTTATAAACATCAAAGGTGACAAGCCCAAATGCTTACAGGGACTAGACAGACAACAGAAATATGCAAAGCTGGCCAGATGGGGAATGAAGTAAACTGTAGCAAAGACCGCTATCTGAAGGAGAAGGTGCTGTGTCATGGACTTTAGCTGCTTCAGTCGGAGAGTGGTGTTGCCAAATAATCCTGTTTCTACAGAATCTAAAAATATTGATTTTTTTTTTAATGAGACATCTTCTGACTTTTTAAAATGACGGCCATAACTAAAATTCACTATGTGTAAAAGATAACACATTTGCAGGCAGTGCATAGAGAACAGACTATCACCTGGGCTCCTTCAGTATACATGTTCCTATTTGATAAACAAATGAGGAAAGCCATCCCATTTTACAGAGAAAGCCAGATATTCAAAAAAAAAAAAAAAAGAGTTTGCTATTTACTTAAGGTGACACAGGCTAAAAAGTGACAGCAATGTGAGACTCAAACCTCACCAACTACTCTTTATGCTTCATTTTACTGCCTTGTTTATTTTGTGAAGTGTCTACAAATCAGAGGAAATCAAATTATTCCATTACACAATTATGTGCTTCTACCCCACTGCATGAAGATGTGTGAGCCAACAGCACAACACACTCTGCTGTCCAGACATTTCACAGCTGCCACGGCTCATGACAGAGCTGGGGTGGCTCTAGTACACATGCCTAGAAGTAGGAGTCCCAGGGTGCTTACCAATGGGGATAACAGAGGAAATCTGAGGATAAAAATGGACAACTTCCAGCTAAAATTACCATATTGTAATTCTGTTAGTTATCAGACTAAGTACACAGCAGCTTATCTGACAAGAAATTGTCCTTATGGGCATGATTTAACCTAGAGATGTCTGATTTCCTCATATGTGGTGTCCAGATGGTCCTTTTTGCTCTATGTTGAGACCAGGAGGCAAAAAGGCCATTTCTACAACAGAGACAATGAAGTAAGTGCAGGCTGGAAATGCACAAGGCTGGTCAACATAATGAACTCAATCAGATTATATTTTTAAAGCTAATTCTCTATTACTGACATAGGCAATTGATGAGGGGGGAAAAGAGTACTACTTTTTAGTGATTTTGCTAGAGGTGCTATTCCACGTGACTAGCAGCTGATGAGATAGATCCTGTGGTCATGTAGGCTCTGCAATTGGGCAAGCAAATGGAGGGCTAACAAAATGGACAAAAGAGAAACCTAATGTTCTGTTTGAGAAATGTTGCATTTTCCTTTCAATGCGGAATTAATTTTGTGCCCAACTT
Organism: Proteles cristata cristata; assembly: GCA_017311185.1. NCBI lineage: Eukaryota > Metazoa > Chordata > Mammalia > Carnivora > Hyaenidae > Proteles > Proteles cristata. The sequence goes on from JAESUZ010004194.1 coordinate 2,411,704, forward strand.
CAATATCTCTTACATACGACTGACAGGAAGGGTCGGCGTGTGAGAAGAAATAGGGTGTAGAGACCGAGGAAAAGCCCAATGGTAAATTGTCCATAAGGGATGGAACACATAAGCCACACAGTAAATAATTAAACAAAAATCTTCTAAAATGCCCTGTTTATCGTAACTTCTTATGGGAAGCTCCAAATTACAACATTGGCTATTTGCATAGGATATTACAGAGCCATCTATCATGGTATTCAAGAAAAAGAAAGTAGCTCAAAAGACATTTTCTCATTCGGAAGTACAATAACTTTGTAAGTTAAAATTTGGAAAGCTTCCCAGTTTTTAGCAGTAAAACGATAATGCTGGACGTATCACTTTAAAGTGGAATCTCCTAGAAGTTAATTCAGTTGACAAGGTCACATTTAGACTCTATTTTTTTCTTATGTTTTGCCCTCAAAATAATTCCCAAATCCTATTATTCAAGCACTGGAAGTTACCATAGCAATTCATATGTCTTTTCATACTCAAGATACCTCTGAGATAGAGAGCTACTTAAAAAACAAAAGACCAAAAAAACAAAACAAAACGAAAAACACCCAAAAATCTAACCCATTCCTGATCATGGAATTCATAGTGTTTTGAGAATGGGAAAATAAACCAGAGACATTTATTTGTGGGGTAAGAATTGTTTGATTTTAGCAAAATCTTATTGTGAAGACTCAGCCGAATAGTGCTGGATTTGAGGGCAAACTATGGAGCTGGTATGCCTGGGTTCAAAGCCTCATTCTTTAAAACAAAACAAAAAATATTTTAATGTTTATTCATTTTTTTGAGAGACAGAGAGACAGAGAGCATAAGGAGGGGAAGGGCAGAGACAGAGGGAGACACAGAATCTGAAGCAGGCTCCAGGCTCTGAGTCTGAGCAGTCAGCACAGAGCCCGATATGGGGCTTGAACTCACAAGCCATGAGTTCATGACCAGAGCCAAAGCCGGAGGCTCAACTGACTAAGCCACCAGGCACCCGAAAGCCTCATTTTACCACTCACTTGCTGTGTGACCTTTATATAATCTCTTTGTACTTCCATTTCCCCCTCTATAGATAACTGTATCTACCTCGTATGCAGTTGTAAGGATTCCATATTAACGTTTGGAAGTAATTATTGCACACACCTAGTCCATTGTAAGCATTACGTAAGAATTAGCCTTTATCTTTTTTTTTCTTTCATAGTTTATTGTCAAGTTGGATTCCATATAACACCCAGTGCCCATCCCAACAAATGCCCTCCTCCATGCCCATCACCCCCCCTTTCCTTTCCCCCCATCAGCCCTCAGTTTGTTCTCAGTATTTAAAAGTTTCTCATGGTTTGCCTCCCTCCCTCTCCCCAAGTATTTTTCCCCTTCTCCTCCCCCATGGTCCTCCGTTAAGTTTCTCCTAATCATCCTATTAAGTGGAAGCATATGGTATCTGTCTTTCTCTGCCTCATTCATTTCACTCAGCATAACACAGTCAAGTTCCATCCACGTTGCTACACAAGGCCAGATTTCATTCTTTCTCATTGCCATGTAGTATTCCATTGTATAGATAAGCCACATCTTATTGATCCATTCGTCAGTTGATGGACACTTAGGCTCTTTCCATGGTTTGGCTATTGTGGAGAGTGCTGCTATGAACATTGGGGTCCATGTGCCCCTATGTATCAGCACTCCTATATCCCTTGGGTAAATTCCTAGCAGTGCTATTGCTGGGTCATAGGGGGGTTCTAGTGTTAATTTTTGAGGAACCTCCACACTGTTTTTCAGAGGAGCTGCACCCAGTTTACATTCCCACCAACAGGAGGGTGCCCGTTTCTCCACATACTCGCCAGCATCTAGAGTCTCCTGATACGTTCATTTTAGCCACTCTGACAGGCGTGAGGTGGTATCTCAGTGTGGTTTTGATTTGTGTTTCCTTGATGATGAGAGATCGTTTCATGTGTTTGTTGGCCATATGGATGTCCTCTTTGGAGAAGTGTCTGTTCATGTCTTCTGCCCATTTCTTCACTAGAATTAGCCTTTATCTTAAAAAAAGACATGTTTTCATAATAGAAGAAAAAATATATTTTCAAGGGAGAAATTTTAAAAATATTGTATAAGAAAAAAACTGAACTTGAAATCTTATGGGGACATACTTGACTTAAGCTGTGTTTTTCTTTCCATAGGAAGAAGAAAAATGATAGAGATTCAATGCAAAATAGCTAAAATTCCTTGACTGGAAAAAAATGGTACACCTTTAATATTTTTTCTGCATTTAAAGTACAATACATTATGATTCCTTTTATACCTCTTTAATAAATTTCAGATTTTAGAAGTAAATCTGTATGAACTATATCCAAATTTGCTAAAATTTTGATACATCTTTTAGGCACTTTGACTAAAGGTTTAAAATTGCCTTCACAGAAATCAATCAAACCAAGGTAGTCTTTGTTTCAACTCCTAACTCTTTTAGAAAGTAATCACGGGGCGCCTGGGTGGCTTAGTCGGTTGAGCGTCCGACTTTCGCTTAGGTCATGATCTCGCAGTTCGTGGGTTCGAGCCCCGCGTCAGGCTCTGTGCTGACAGCCAGCTCAGAGCCTGGAGCCTGTTTCAGTCTGTGACTCCCTCTCTCTCTGACCCTCCCCTGTTCACGCTGACTCTCTCTCTCTCCTAGAAATAAAAAAGAAAAAAAAAAAAAAGAAAGTAATCATGACCTGAGGCATTCTTTTTGATAATGAAGCATCAATTTTCCCCTTTAACTTATGAAATTTATTCTCTCAATTCCAACTTTCATTGTTTTTTTTTGTCCAATTTGCCATGTTGGTTTTTTCAAATATTGCTCTTATATATTTAGATATATTTCTTTTTAAATATTAGAACATACTCAACAGTTTATTTTTCCATACATTTTCACCCAACTTCTTTCTTCAAAAACACAGCTTTAAGGAACGTTATGTTAAAATAGTCCAACACTATTATGTGCTATTATCTGCTTCAAGTCAGAAACATTCAGAACCCAGATTTCTTTTCCATGTGTTGAAATAAAACTGACATTTTAGGAGAAGAACGAAAACCTTATTGATGTTTTTTAAAATGATTTAAGTTTCAATTTTGTGGTTGAGGGTGTTCATAGTTAAGCAGAGAGCTTTACTTTACCGTTTTGGATTATCCTACACAATTCGATTTTTAAAAACAATTTCCTAAGTCTCTAGATGGTCCAAGAACACTTCTTGAAGCTTGATGGCTTTAAATTATATAAATGTGCTACTGAGGAGAAGAATTATGAATCCATGTTATGGTCAAAATGGTCAGGATGTTTGTTTAAGCGGAAGACCATATGTGGCTTCTGGATCATTAAAAAGCGGAAGACATCTTCCCTCTTCCTGGTCTTCCCACATGGTACCTAGGTGAGAGATCTTCAAAGATATGGCTTCTGCCCTGTAAATTATATCTCTGTGAGTTTTGCTAGCCTGGAGGCAGTATTTAATAGTTAAGAGCTACGATCTCAGGCAACAGAAAAACCTACCTTTGAATTCTGGTTCCACCTTTTGCTAAAGGTATGATTTTAGGAAGCCCCAGTTTTTACATTTATAAAATACTAGTAATAATACCCAGTTCCTTACTGATGGTGATGAATAAAAAAAAAAGAAAGAAAGAAAAAAAGCACAGGTAAAGTCCCTAAGAGAGTGCAGTTCACAAATTTAATAAGCAGTGACAAAGGTTTTCTATTACTATTTATTTCTAGTGCTGTAATTTCTAAAGACCTGACATTTAGAACTTCCTGCTTTTGCCAATCTCTGCCTCTAGAACTTGGCTATTTATTTGTTTAGGATATGAAACCTCAAGGGCTGGAAGCGTTCCTTCCTTCCTTGCAGACGGTCAGAGACCACTGCTCAACCTCATGTGCCAGCCTTGCAGGAATCAGTTGGCTGAGGTCAGTGCTTTATTCCAGGACTTCAAAACGGGCTCTCCGGAAGACTGAAGCTGCAGCTCCATCGTCTCTTCTTTGCTTGAGGGTAGAGTGCTGGCTGTCAGCCAGGCTCCCATTTTGGTTATAACTCTTTAGCTCTGCTCTTGGAAATACCTTCCCATTTCCTATCTTTGCTAATAGCACTTTTGTTAACGCTACTGACTTTGTCAAATTCTCAGTTTCTTAACAACCTGGATGCATACATTTCCTAATTATCAATAGGATGGACATGTCTTTCTAGCCAGAGGTCAAGTATTGATGGTGCGTAGGTCACACTGGTCCCAACGATATATTAGAGCAGTGATTAAACATTTTTTTGAACACCAATGCCTTTATCCGGGTCATGAATTTTACCAGTTCTACTCCTTTCCTCCCACAGCTCAGTACACTCCACGAATTACCTGCCTGATCTCACTCAGGTTGATGTCCTGGCTGGACATTGACCCAAGGGCCCGAGTGAGCTTTGTCAAGTGGGGAACATCTAAGAGACATAAGCTTCTAATCCATCACTATGAGATTTGCTCAACCCAAGGGTTCCAGAATTACCATGCTGCCACTTTCTGGTGCCCAAATACATGGGTTTATTCTAAACCACAGTCTTTGGTTTCATAGACTTTGGGGCTGAGACCTCTTATTTCCCTTTAATCATTGTAAAGGCATACGTAAAATGATTTCCTCTGCACTTAACCTCAGTCTCATTCTCCCACTGTCTTCTCATCTCATGGCCTCTTCTTGAGCATCTAAACCAGGTTCATAAAAGTCCTCTTGTGACAGTGTGTAGAATCAGCTTATATCTCATCCACCAATGCTACACACCTAATGTATTGCTATTAGTTTGTTGTTTTGTGGTCTCCCTGTATCATTACAAGATGATTACATATGGAATGCCTTTAAAAAATATGATGCCAAGGTATGGAACAAAAAGGCAATGAGGAGAAATGAACAACAGAAATGAATGCATTTTGATTTCCTCCTTACCACTACACACAAGACTTGGTCTCTTCTGAAAGATTTATGAGGCTTCCTACCATAAAGAAGGCTGGATTACAGCTATGCTTACTTTATAAAATGAAATTCTGCCACCATAGGCAAAGGTTCATGGCTGTAATTATTTCAATGATCTTCCCAGTCAATGTGTCTTGCACAGCTGAGCCAAACTCTCCTCTCACAGGCAGACAGGCCATTTCATAAGAAGTCTAAAAGCTCCCACAACTTTGTGTGACCTTGCATCGAATAACACTGGAAAATTGATTTGGCTCTAGTAATAAAAGACCGTCTGCATTATCTGCATTCTAATTATAATTAATATAACCAGGATAACTGCTGTATTATTTACGATTAGAGCTATGGTGAGCACAGTGTAATAATAATCTGCTACATAATTTTTTATTGATCTGATGGCTTTATTGCAGAAAAAACAAAATGCTACACCATTGCATAACTAAAATTGCCTTTCTTGACATGAGTGTTTAGACAGAGGATTTCATTTAACATTTCTTTTATCTGATGAAATTCTCATAGTTTAAATATCATAATAAGTGTGATGCTATGGAATCTTTCAATTTTCCTCTTTGAAAAGAACCGAAGAAGATGCATAATTCATCCACCCAGGTTCCCCATTCTTCTAACTGAGTATCATTAATTCCCTGGCACAAGAGTCATCACACATTTCATTAACAGGAATGGAATAAACCTGAGAAAGAAGGGGCTTTCAGTTAAGGGAATGTTCTCTCTCACCCTAAATAAACTGTTGATAATGGACAATGTCATATAACTCTAGTAACAGCATTAGTGTATTTTTCTTTAACAGAAAGTTAGAAAGTGATGCTTTTAAAAATGTTAGTTGAGGAGATTTTTAGGAGCACAGAGATCTTTATCAACCTAGGTAAGAGTGTTTGCCATTTTCTACCCTGTTTTAGGGATGAAAGGCTTACTTCTGTTATATCATAAATTGGAAAACATCTCATATGAAGAAGTAAATGGTAAACTTTGTAAAAGAAGTAAACATAACAATACTGAATCATTAGATTTCAGCAGGACTTGCCAAGTCATGTAATGAAGATTTGTAGTTAACAAAAAGATTAAAACCTGGCAATCACTTTTTTCTTTTTCTTTTTTTTTCTCTGTATTCATACTGAGCGTCTGATTTGTGCTTATGAAATTCTTTTTTTTTTTTTTTTACAAATAGTTTATTGTCAGGCAATCACTTTTTTCTAATGTCTAATTTTAATAAATAAAAGTTGAATATACTGAGTGATGAAATTATAAACACTATATTGTTTACAGTTGGTTAGCTTTGTGAAACTTTAGAAAATCAGCAATATATAGTATATAATTTTTATAGTCAGTTTCATCTAACTATGTTTGCATTTGTCAATCAGGCCTTAAGATTCTTAACCATTTCAATAATATCATGAAATAGAATTCAATCTTCATCCAGCATTTTGAAAAATATATTCAAATTATATTGCATAGATTTATAATGAGTTTCATGCATGTTATCTCAGTTAATCTTAACAATAACAAATCATGTAAAAGAGGAAGCACAAGTATTTCCTTTTGACAGGTGTAGAAAATGAGGCCTGAACAGCTGGGATGTAGCAGATTCACATCTAAAACTTTTTCCTCTTAACCTAGGATACTGATCTTTTTCTTTATTTTTTAAGTTTATGTATTTAGGTATTTTGAGAGAGAGAGAGAGAGAGAAAGAGAAAGGCAGAGAGAGAGAGAGGGAGAAAGAGAATCCTAAGCAGGCTTTGTGCTCACAGCACGATAGCTTGATCTTGAACTGTAAGATCATGACCTGAGCCAAAAGTCAAGAGTTGGACACTTAATTGGCTGAGCCACTTAGGTGCCCCTAAACTTTTTCTACATAACATGCATGTTAGTGATTTACTTGAGTTGATTTGGGTAATTGGTGCAATGATGCCAAGTCTCTACGGAACACATCTGTACAATAGTTGTATAAAAATATAAAGATTATGAAGTATATACTCTCTAAGTGGAGTCAGATTTAAGAGATCTTTTATTATTTTTTTGTGTGAGAGAGAAAGCCCATGCACAGCGTGGGGGAGGGCAGAGAGAGAGGGAGGGAGAGAATCCCAAGCAGGCTCTGTGCTAATAACACAATGTGGGCTTGATCACAGGACACTGGGATCATGACCTGAGCTGAAATCAAGTGTCCAATATTCGACTGACTGAGCTACCCAAGTGCCCAAAAGAGATCTTTTAAATGGACATCATCATCATCATTCTGGCGCTGACATTTACAGAACCAGAAAATAACAAATGTTATCTCATAAAAATTGACATATGAAGAAAGCAAGGCTTAGGGAGAAATTAAATAACTTGTTCAATGTCACATAGCAAGCCAGTGGTAAACCAAGGCTCTGAACACTGATGTATATAAAACCAGAGTTTGTCCTGTGTACATTATTTCATTTTTTTAATGTTTCGGCTTTCCAATAATATACCTTATAGAAACCATCTTACAAGTGTTTCAACAAAGAAATAAACTCAAAATGTGTTTCTTCTGTCTTTGTGGTTAGGAAAGAAGTAATAGAGGCATTAAGCGGGTTGTCACAGAAACAGTGACTCTGAGTCCTCACAGACATTTATATTAGATTATGTGAACATTTTAGAACATTATGTGTTAACCCTGCCAACATAAATGATCTAAAATGCGTTGTAGTGAGGGGCTATTCACTATGACTTTGAAGATTATACCTTTGTGTGGATTTCGTTTTCAATTTAATTATTTGTTTACTAAGACATCGATATTTCTTGGGAGCTGTTATAAAATATGATTTTTTTTAGCCAAAACTATGAGGCTTGATCTTTAGTGAAGTTTAGATAAGATATATAATTAACAAGCTCTTTATTGTCCTCTGTAAAGTTACTCTTTACTGGTAATGAGAGGAAGGAAAGGAGGGAGAGAGAAAGAAGAGGAATTACATGCTATTTGAAAAATAGAAGTAAAAATACAGAAAATTGTACTTGATTTTATCCCTTGCACAGATTTTCCTCTTTCCAGTCCTTCTATTACTGTCTTAACAGTGAAATAGTAGCTAGAATGAGATAAATCTAGGAATGACAAGCAGGGCTGCGTTCCAGGTGAAACTTTTCAAAAATATCCCCTCTGTGTTATTTCCATTATTTGGATGACAGCAATCAGAATTTTAAAATATCTGTCTTTGCTACAATAAAGCAGATGAATTTCATGGTAATTTTTCCTGAAAAATGTACTTTGGCCCGACAAGATCAATGTACTTTTCCTAAGAGGAAAGCCAACGCCAGTGCCTTACCATGCTAAACTGTTTCTCCCAGAAATACAGGGCTTTGGTTGAACAAATATGTAAAATACAATTATATGGTATATGTCTTCAGTGTTTATTTTCATTTAAAATAGTTTTTAAATGTCTAAAAACCTGCTATTACAATGTTATTTAAAATTCTCCAGAAGTTGTAGCCAATGTAATAAGGCAGGAAACAAAAATCAGAATTATAAAGCCATAAAAGGTGACCAAAAAGTCATTATTCACAGATTATGAATAATTAGATAATTATTTTTTTTAATATTTTTATTTATTTCCAGGAAAGAGAGAGAGAGAGAGAGACAGCATGAGCAGGGGAGGGTCAGAGAGAGAGGGAGATACAGACTCCGAAACAGGCTCCAGGCTCTGAGCTGGCAGTCAGCACAGAGCCCGATGCGGGGCTCGAACCCACGAACTGTGAGATCATGACCTGAGCGAAAGTCGGACGCTTAACCGACTAAGCCACCCAGGCGCCCCATAATTAGATAATTATTAATATCAGACAAAAATCATGTTAAAGATTAACAGTACTCATGTATCATTACTAGAGAAAAATGTAATTGCTACAAACTTTCATACATAATTACAATAAAACTGCTCAATATATGGAAAAAAATTAAAACATGGAAAGATTTTAACAAGGTAGTTATATGACCCATGTGTAAAGATGTATTGCTAGAAATCAGAATTTACCAATATAAAGAGGGTTAAAATGGAGAATATATTTTAATGGCAATTTGCTTCCAAACTGATTTATAAGTGCAGTGTAATGTTAAACAAAATCTCATTAAGTTTTTTCTTTGAACTAAATATAAGTATTCTTTCATCTGGTAGAATAAGTAGATGAAGATATCTAAAATAATTTTGAAAAAGAATAAGATAAGGTAACATGTTAAAACAGCATAAAGGTACAAAATCAAATCACTATGATATAAAAATAAGGAAAGATGAAAGTATAGATAGAATCAACTAGTCTAAAAAGAACCTAGAATGTATAAGGATTTATTTGGTAGGTCAAACAAATCAGTTTGGGGACTATTTCACTCTTCTAAGAATAATTATTTAGATCTATACTTTAAACCATTTACTGACATAAATGTAAGAAGGAATAAAGTCAAAATCAGTCTTAGAGGGGCATTAGAGCATAGAGATTAAGGGATGACTACTTTGCTTCCACTTCTATTTTCTGTGTGCAAATTCTTCTCTCAGGGATTCAGTTTTCCCAACTATAAAACAGAGATAATAATAGTGCCCATTGCTATGGGGTTATTGAAAGGATTAAATAGGTAAATATGTGAAATGCTGAGAAAACTGTCTGATGCACAGTAAGAACCCTGACAGTCTTGGCAAGTTGGTTATTAATAATAACATTATAAAGAGTTCTAGTGATTTTCTTAAGTAAAAAAAGAACTGTTAAACTATATATTTAATCTCCAAGTGGGAATAGTCTTTCCAAGATTAACAGGAGGCAGGTAAATTGCAAATGGGATGATCTATAAATGAGACAACCCTAAAAAAGAAAAACTTCAATAATCAAAAATAAAATTTTCAAAGAAAAAAATTTAAAAAGAAATAAAATTTTCAAAAATAAAACAAATTGAAAAACTTAAAACTAAAATAACAAATAAGAAACTAAAATAATTAACACTCAACATATTCATAACTAATAGATTATATACAAAAAAGAAAAGATACAAAAATAGTTTATTACTAGTAATAGAAAAAAAATCAAAGAACTCATTATTTTAACCTACTTACATACCGAGGATCTTTTTAAAATCCTAATATTTAAATTTCCCAAGGGATTGAGGCGTCTGTGTGGCTCAGTTGGTTAAGCATGTGACTTCGGCTCAGGTCATGACCTCACAGTCCCTGGGTTTGAGCCCCACGTCAGGCTCTGTGCTGACAGCTAGCTCAGAGCCTGGAGCCTGTCTTCAGATTCTGTATCTCCTTCTCTCTCTCTGACCCTCCCCTGCTCATGCTATCTCTACATGTCTCTCAAAAATAAACAAAACATTAAAAAAAAACCAAAACCCTCCCAAGGGACAGAGAATGTCATGGTAGTGAAACATGTACTGACAGGTTGGAATGCCATATGCCAAAATATATGTATCAAGATCTTTAAACATACTCACTCTTGAGACACTATAGTAATCAATCAGATCTTAAACATGAATTTCATAAAAGTAGCTAGTTGCTATAAATCTATTACCAATATACCAATATTCAGTTTACCAACTGAAATAATGATTGATCTCAAACTGGTTTGTTTTCAAAATCCACAATAGAAAGATTTTTTTAAGTTTATTCATTTTGAAAGAGACAGAGAGAGAGCAAGTGAGAGAGAGCATGCACGAGAGGAGGAAGGGCAAACAGAAAGAGAAAGAGAGAGAATCCCAAATGGGCTCTACGTCGACAGCACAAAGCCCAATTTGGAGCTCAAACTAATGAATCATGATGTGACCTGAGCCAAAGCCAATGCTTAACCAACTGAGCCACTCAGGCACCGCCATAGTAGAAAGATTTTTAAAAGCAGCCTTAGCTCCATGGTCTATTCTTTTCTCAATTCAAATAGTAAGACACAGAATTTACCCAAGAAGTAAAAAATACGTCATCTAGTAAAACCAAGCAGTATATTTTTTATGAATACACATATATGTCATAAAGCTATTTTTTATAAAGTATTTTTTCATAAAGATTTTAAAAAAATTTTTCAAGGTTTAATTAATTAATTAATTTTTCTTGAGACAGAGTGCAAGTGGGGGAGGGGCAGAGAGAGAGGGAGACACATGATCTGAAGCAGGCTCCAGGCCCTGAGCTGTCAGCACAGAGCCTGACATAGGGCTCAAACCCATGGACTGCAAGATTATGACCTGATCCAAGGTCAGATGAGTGACTGATTCAGCCAGGTGTCCTATGATAAAGCTATTTATCTTTTAAAGGCAAAGGAAAGAGATAATGTATAAAAATAAGAATGGAGGTTCACTGCTAGAAGAGGGAGATTTTACAGAGAGGAGGATACGACAAAGGTAAGTTTGCACATAAATGAATGTCCTCCGATAGTTCTAGTTCCTTATCTGGATGGTAGATTCACGGATGTTCTTTGTTGTTTTGTTTTGTAATTAATACATATTGTGTGTATGGTGCTCATATCACATGTAAAAGTATATTTTTTTAAAAAAGGCACAGAAGAAATAATATCTCTCATTGGGATATAAGAAGACTAAAACCCAGCTCAATTCTGGCTCTGGCCTTTGTTACAAATATACTGTCATTCCCAGCCAATGCCACCCCTGACTTCTGTACACTTTCTCCATTTGCCAGTAGCCTTGAGCATTCTCAAAATTCTTAGTGAAAAAGAGCTCCAACAATTGGTAAGTGATTTCATGCAAAATGGTTCCCACCGTTCCTTCCCAGTAACTGAAGTGTCTGGCTAGCTGCATCGGAGTGGCCAGCAGAGTTTTGACAGTTATTGCAGATGATATAGCCTTGGTTGGGTATGCTTGCATTGCTCCTAGAGCTGTAGCCCCATACCCATCAAAGAAGAGGGGAATCATATTTGTAAATATTGCCTGAGGGTATAAGAGTATTATGGTTACTGCTGAGCTGATGGATCTAAATATGAATACAATGGTGGATTCAACCAGATCTGTACAAAGTAATCCTGATTTATTCTCTCTTTCTCTCTCCTCTCTCTCTCACCTCCCTTAAAACAGACAGACAAAATAAAACAAAGGAAAAGACTATTTAATGATATCCTGCAGCTTGTGAACATTATCAGTATATGTACTTTTTTAGGCATTTGCCCCAAGCTAGGCATTTAACTATGCTATTTTAAAAGTAAATGCAAAGTAGGTGAGCCCAGAAAAGAAGGCAAAATCAAATGTTTGGAATAATCAGTAATGAAAATTAAAGTAATGAGAATTTTAAAGGGAACAGAACTTGAATAAATTACAATGTTTCATAGATATTTTTACTGAAGACTGTCTATACACATAGGGAGTACAATATTATTTCCATGGCCCTGATTTTACTAAATCTCCCTAAAGACTACCCAGGAATTAGATATAATACTTGCTTGAAGTAGAGAAATTTTAAGAATAAAAGTAAGTATTGGGACACCTGGGTGGCTCAGATGGTTAAATTTCTGACTCCTGATTTCGGCTCAGGTCATGATCTCATGGTTTGTGAAACTGAGCCTCGCATTGGGTTCTATGCTGACAGCATGGAGCCTGCTTAGGATTTTCTCTCTCCTTCTGTCTCTGCCCTTCCTCCATGCTCTAAATAAATAAATAAATAAGCAACCAAGCTTTAAAAAAACTTTTAAAAGAATGCTTTAAAAAAGTAAGTATTTCTATAACTAGTTCATTAATCTTCTTCCTCTATCTTATGGTTGGTACCAAAACACCCTGAATATGCTCTTCAGGTTGTTAAAATAATGGATACAAATATTCAATATTTAAATAACTTGGTTTTTTACAATGACCAGTCAATTATGACAACACATTTTCTATCGACTCATTGGCCATTTTGTTCTTTCATTCAAAATCAAAAATAGTCACTGACTTTCTAAAGGCTGTTAGGTTTCTGGATGCCAAAAAACATTAAAATGTGACTCTTACCCTTTTAGTGCCAAGTTCAGTAAAAAAACCAAAGTAATTTGTCTCAATTACATGAGTAATGCTATGGTCATAATGTCATAGTAATGCAATATTTGGGGATAAGAGAAGAAGAAACAATCCACTTTTGCTGAGAATTAAGTATATACAATTACTATGATTCATTCTTTAGCAAAGTTAACAGGTTTGATGAAATATGCATAAGATTTCATCTGTCCTTTCTAAAACCTAGTAAGTCCAAACCAGTTACTTTTATAACTCTGGCTTCCATCACTAGCAGTTTTTATAATTTTGAATAGAAGAAAAGAGTTGAAATAGCAGATATGGACAAAGAACGTACCCCACTTTTTTTTTTTTTTTAGGAAAGAATAATTCTACTGCCTGAAGTATTTTTTCCTATTGTAAGAAATTGCAGGTCAGCAAAACCAGCATACCAAAATGTCAGCTCAGTCATCTTTCTCCACGTCTGCCCCACACTGTCTGCTGCTTCGCAAGGTAGAAAAAGCCAATTTAGTGGCTAGAGCTAAATTAGACTTCTTAATTGACATTTCACTTTCATCTAAAATTAGGCCAGTGCGTGTTTAAAAATCCCTTTTATTTTGAATGAATTAGGGAACAGCTTGTAAAGGCTTGTAAAGATCAGAAGGGGTAGTGAGGGACAAGGCCAGCTGAGCGTTTTCCCAATTTGGAAATGGCTACCGAAGGTGTGTATCTCTGAGGGAAGCCAGTGGCCTGTCTGTCCCTGCTTTGAAGCCTGATCGAGCAGCCTGTGAATTAACCCTTCTCAGATTCCTTCTATGTGAGCTGTTGCAGTGATTCTCAAACATTTTGGCCTCAAGCCTCTACTACACTCTTAAAAACTGAGGACCCCCCCCCAAAACCTTTGGTTTATATGGGTTTTACCTATTAATATATTACAACATAAGCCAAAGTGAAGAAATCTGTAGACTTTGTATTCATTCAAAAATAACAAAGAATACAAATATGACATTTTAACACAAAAATAAACTTTTTAATGAAACATATATTTTACAGAACAAGGAACTAGTGAGAAGTGGCACTGTATTACATTTTTACTAGTCTCCTCAACATCTGGCTTTAACAGAAGACAGCTGGATTCTCACATCTGCTTCTCTATAGTTACTGTCCTGTGCTGTTTTGATTGAAATATATAAAGGAAATCTAAACTTACATAGATATGCAGTTGGAAAAGAGAGGGGTATTTTAGTTAGTAGCATTTTCAGATAACTCGAGAATTCTTCTTTGATACTACGCCAAAATTCAACAAGTGTTCTATTCTTAAAGGTGACTTACAGGACGGACTCTGACTCTATATCAACTAACTTCAAAATCTATTGCTTTAAATTTATTTTTCTATATTGTAAATGGATGCTGAATGGATCCTTTACAAATGCATAATATATCATATGCATTGATTATTTTGGAACTATTGGTCTACTGAGTTAGGTAGGTCTTTCTAATAATGGCACATTGCATCATATATCAACAAAATCACATTCATAACTATCAACATCAATCTCATCAGATAAATTGTTATGTTATTAGAAAGCTGTCAAGTTCATATAAATCTTCAAAATCCTAATTTTTGCTCTAAAGCTTGACTTTATCATTGGTAATAAATACCAATAAATACCATTTATTTCTGAGAAAATATCTGCCAAATACTCAAATTTAAATAATATACTTTGTCAGACACTCTTTCAAGCAAAAGTAGTATTCTTATGTTTGTTTTATTTTTGAGAGAGAAAGAGCATGAGTGGAGGAGAGGCAGAGAGAGAAGGAGAGACAGAGAATCTAAAGCAGGATTCAGGCTTTGAGCGGTCAGCCCAGAGCCGGATGCGGGGCTTGAACTGTGAGATCATGACCTGAGCTGAAGCTGGATGCTTAATCGACTGAGCCACCCAGGTACCGCGCAAAAGCAGTATTTTGTGAAAAAAGTAGTTAATTATACTTTTTATTCAAGTATGATACAAACTTTTTTTTTTCTGGAGACAACCATGGTGCTTCGGTATGAAACAAAAGTGCTTATGGTGCATTTCCCATTTGTCAAACAGAATATTAGAAAGACATGTACTCAAGGGTTTAGATTTAATAAAAGAATTACATTCTGCTGCTTCATCGAGAACATTCTTTTTTTAAAAAAATGTATAATTATTTACTTTTGAGAGAGAGAAAAAGAGAGAGGCAGAAAGAATCTAAACCAAACGTGGTACTGTCAGTGCAGAACCTGATGTAGGGCTTGAACTCATTAACCATGAGATCATGACCTGAGCCAGAACCAAGAGTTAGATGCTTAACAGCTGAGCTACCCAAGAATCAAGAACATTCTTAAGTAGCACTATCTTGTTTGCTTGCTGTAAGTTTGAGTGTCTGGTAGAAAAATATAAGACTTCTGATAGTTTGGTGCCACAATCATGACTCATGCAAAACGTCTAGTAGTTTCACCCACCATTGCTTTTGCACTATCAATGCAAATGCCAACACAGTGGAAGAGGTAAATAACATCTCAGTGATATTATAGAAATTGTTTGGCTCCATGATCTTGTGGAAAGTGTTTTAGGACCCCCTAGTTGTTGGTGGACCCTACTTTCAGAGCTGCCAGTCTGTATGATGACCCACAGATGGAGCCGCTACTTACATTAGTAGACAGTGTCTACAAAGTGATTTTCAAAATAAGGGCTTGCGAGTATGGGGCACAGGGAAAGGAAAATTGAGGGAAGAACTGAATATCAGAATCTTGCAGGTAGTGCATGTTGGGCAAATGCTTATAAAAACACTGTGACAGGAAGCTAAGCTTTGGAGGGGGTATGTTAGGATGGGACCAAATGTCAAGAATCTTAGCTATCCTTCCTTTATTCCAGACACTGGGCTGCTGTTGCTTGATTATATCAGAGAAAGTGCTTTATTAGTTACTTCTCTTCCAAAAAAGAAATAAAAAAACAACAACAAAAAACAAAAAACAAAAAACAACAAGCAAGCTGGAAACAAGAGGACAAAGGGGAAATTTGAGTAATGACCACACTCTCAATCAATCAGGGCCTCAGAGGCAACTTCACCATCCTCTAAACTCAAATTTCTTCCAGAGATTTGCTGTTAAACCTAAATATTGCCTATGGAGGTAAAAATAATCATCCAAATAAAACCAACTCTAAATATTCTAATAAAATCTCCTTAAGTTTAAATTATTATGATTCCTTATCTATGGCTTAGATTCCTACTGCACTGTGATATAAATGCAGAAACTCATTCAAGACAGTATTTGCTCACAGTTACATAGCATGTACCACACACCACACATCACTATGAGCCCTGCTTTTACATATATTTTGTCCTTTCATCCTCGAAATGATCTGGTAAGGTAGGGCCCACCCCCTTCCACACACACAACTTTATATTGAGAAAATCAAGTCAGAATTTAGGTAACTTGCCTTAGGCTTCATAGCTAACAAGTAACAGAGTCAGGACCTGAACCCAGGTGGTTTGGATTCTAGGCAGTCCATACACTTAAACATGATACTAGAAGCCAGACAAACCCTGGAGTGAGTTTTCCGCAGATGTTTCTTTTAGTGGATTGTCTCATTTAAGGGCTGGTCTTGATTCTTCACAAAAATAGATGGATCTTTACACTCTCCCTGAATAAAGTTGTTCCATTTGGTTGCTTCATTTCTGAAATTATGATTTAATCAAAACTGAGAGCTATCTCAGTGAGAGCTGGCCAAAAAAATTACAACAGCAGTGTTTTAGTCAACACAAAACCCGACCATTATCATTTTTGTACCAACGTAATAAGCCAGCTTATCCACAGAAATTTTTCATTAAGTGGATTTTTGCTCTACATCATCATAATAATTTCCAGTACTTTCCTTTCCTTTGTGTTCTGTAGTCTCAGGTCCCTGAGGACTACTATCATATTAGGATTAGGTGGTTTCTACAGCCATGGTCCTATGCATAAATGCTGTCCCCAAACATGTGACTTACAATCCCCCTGCCTTTTAGCAACAACAGCTCTCAAACTGCTTTCCAATGAGCAGGTGGAGATATATCAGAAATCTTGAACATATGCTGATAAACTGATCTCCAAATTCTGATAATTATCTTCACTTTCCAAAAAATCAAAACACTGTTCTCGGCTTTTAAAAAATGAGGAAAAAAAATCATAGTAACAAAGAGGATAGTAAAGTAAAATTATACTGAATTATTTGGAGGCTCATGTTTATAGCCATACATTTAATTTTAACTTGTTATGAAAAATTGGCAACATTACTTTACCTGTCTGTGCCTCAGCTTTCTCTTTTTAAAATAAGGACTAATACCTACTTCACCCAACTGATGCATACACTGGGTTAGATAATGAAAACAAAAAGTGCTTTATGAAGGACAAGATGCTTTATAATGTCAAGTCATATCATCATAATAATGGCCATTTTATAAAGCTGCAGTAAGAATTAAGGGAGAAAATGCTAGACTGCATGCCCTATGCGAACAGAAAATTTCAGTTTCAGTCAGTGCTCTATCCATCTAGAACAATGCCTGACACATAGCATGTGCATAATAAGTATTTATTGAATGAATATGTGTAACAAGCAAAGTAACCTCTACAAGATGATCATCGTGGTTTCTTAGGTTTCAATGAATGGAACAAAAATTATTTTCATATATTTACTGTCAGCATTCTAATCACAAGTTAATATTTCATCTGAAAATGTGTCTGTCAGGATGACTTATATTATCCCCCATTAGACTATAAACTCCATGAGGACAGGGGCGACATTGAAATGGATCCCCATGGCATTCCTGGTGCCTTGAACTGGAGGTATTTATTGAATAAAGCAAATTAACTTTAAAAGGATGAAAATACAGTGCCTCTTCCCATGGCAATAATATACCAAAGAGTGGACTACCAGTTACCATGTCAGCAGCCCTAAATTAGCAACAACCCTGACAGGCAACAATGCATTAGTTATCTGCATGCCACAAACACTGAGAGATAACAGAACATTGTTAGAGTGTTGTCTCTCAGCGCAGGTGGAGTGCAGGAATTCAAGGGAATCTGTGTTATCGTGGACACTCGTTTCTACCGGGATACGCTCATAGGCACGTTAAAAGCCAGCCATCACCATTTAGGGACGGCACCAAAAAAAGAAGTCCAAAAAAGATTCAGCAGAAAAATAAGTGATGAGAGTACGAGTATTAGTTTTTAAGTGGACGCTTGAGAAAAATTAGTATAGTGAGTAATCCCTTATCTAGTTATCCTCCTGCTGGGGACCAGAAAGTCGATAATAAGTATTTTTAAAAACTTACTTTTTTCCAAAGGGTTCTGCTTGAACCAACTACGAAGTTACTTCGCATGAAGCCTAGTGTCATGGAGACAAAACAGAAATGCGATCTGTGGATGCTGCAGTCGCTTTCTGCTTTTGCCTGCTTAGGCTGCTAAAGACAGAGAAAAGGGCCTGTCTGAGCTAAGGAAGTTTAATACCTTGGAGCTGATATATAAGGTATTATTTTGTCTTTCTGACAGCATCTGGTGCTATTTTTAGCCAGGTTGATGCAGGGGTTAGGTTAGAACTTTCGGAAGAAATGGTGATTTATTTTAAATGCTGTTTGTGTAATAGCAGCTCCCTGCCTACACACTTCTGCCCGTTATTCACTGTCCTCAGTGTAAAAATGCCCCCTTCCTCCTCTTCTTTTCCTTCCAAATACACATCAGTAAGTATCTTCTTGATAATCCCCCTAACAAGCCACTGATTGTTTGCTGGAATTCCTTCCCCCTGCACCTCCGGTTTGATTCGTCAGCCTGGGTTCCTCCCCATTCCTGCACCCAGCCTCCCGGCCTCCTCCTTCCCCGGTGTTGTTTCTCATTTAAATGAACAGTTGGATTCTTTTATTTCTTACAAGTGCCGGATTCGCCTTATCGCCCTCATTCCTTTGGGGTTTGCCAATTGGTTTTATCCACGGATGTATCATTTCTCAGGCTTCCTTTTTTTTTCTCGCAAAGAGAAAGAACCTCTCCGTCAACAAGCCTCTCCGGAGTGGAAGATTAAAAACCTAGACATCACCTACCTTGCAGCTCTACTCCCAACTGGGTTGTGTAAAACTCAATTAAACGTGTCCCCATTGAATACTGCATTACAGTACATTAAACAGAAAATTCTTCAAGCGTGATGACAAAGCTTGAAACCTTGCCTCAAAGCTGTTCCTTGTAGCTTTCTCTAACATTTCAGTCTTTACGGTGTGGGTCTCCCGTTGACACAACTTTAGTCCAGCTATGAAAAAAAATCACAGAGCCCCACAGGGATTCAAAGAGAAGGGGGCGTGCGGTGTGAAGGCGATCTTGGCACTGCCCCGGAGCCTCTATTGAAACTACACTGCCAACAGACCACTCAAAGCTGAAAAGTATCCAGAGGTCTGCGGTCTGACAATTGAAAATATAATTCCCTTGTTTTGGGCAGGTGAATTTTATAGATTTCCTCCACTACCAAGAACGTTGATATTCCCCAGAATACATATGAGAAAGACGAGTCCTTAGGGCAAGGAATTTATGCAGACATATATTCAGGGAAATTTAAAAAGCACAGTGAATATGGTAGTCTCTTCCTAGGACGGAACTGAAAAAAAAAATGATTCCACATGTATGCAAAACCTCAAAACTGTTATTCACTATAAACTACGCCCTTCTGTTTTTGTTTCTTGTCCTCTTCCACAAGTTTTATTTATAACCCAGGTTGCTAAGAGGCAATCCTCCTAATTCATTCACGTAATTGGTTTTTCAAAGGTTGTTTATTAAGAAACTCACACGGGTTCACAAAATTTCAACTAAAACTCTTTTCATCAGAATTAGAGATATTGCTATATGCCCAACTTCAGTTTTTGATATTTGAAGCATTTTCAAATTTTGGCAATTCAAAGTAGAAGTTCCCTTCTCTCCTGTGTACACACACACACACACACACACACACACACACACACACTCAATCTTTTGTTTAGTACCCAGACCACTTGGTGTGTTGAAATGAGGAAGCTAGACTGGCAGCTGTAGACCACTAGGGGATATTTAAGACACTGTTTTATGTTCTTTATTGATTTTCATTTATTTTATGTCTACAGTATAATGTAGTCTATGATCTTTTGTTTGATCTGAAAGGCTGTGTAGTATTAGTGAGAGTTTACTAAGACATCCTAATGCTTTTAAGGAGACACACGATAACCATCCTATTAGTCAAAGCTAAAACAGTACTTTAATGTGGAGCTAGGGGGCATGGTGATACCAGAAGTTCCATTTTCACAATTAACAAATTCAGCTATGGTTATTAAAGAAAGGGTGTGTTTGTCTGCACATAGGTGTCTATTCATGGAGGCATGTTTATATGTACGGTGTATGTATATGTATGTGTGTGCTCAGACGTGCTCTCTTTGTCGTCAAAGTAATTTTTCAACACATGTACAAAACTTAATTTTGCTTAGCATCTTGCTTTAATGCACTGGTAGGAGTGCGGGTTCATTTTTCTCCAACACTGTTATACACTACTGTCTGCAGCTTTTTTTAGCACAAAAAGAGAAAGTGTGGCCTCTTTGGAGCTTTCATTTCAAGACTGTAAGCTCTGAGACTTAAAAGGGAAAGGCAGCTGAAGAGGATTTTGGCTGGGGTTTTGGAAAGGTTTTCCCCTATGGAAACCATACTAGAAGCAAAGCCAGTGTTACCAGGGGATCCCACAAATGAAAAACAAATAAAATCATACCCTAAAGAGCAGGACCACAATTCTCTAATCCCAAAATGACTTCGAAGTTTAATTAACAAATATATTTGGTTAACAGTTTCCAGGGTTTTTTATCAAGTAAGATTTCAAAGATTAGTTGATTATTCATAAGACAAGCTAACATGAAGAACCTAAAGACTTCTGGGAAGAATTTATCTTCCTTTTCCAACTGTTAGTATCGAGATGAAACAAAAGACATTTTTTCCATGCCAAGGCAGTTATGTTTCCTAATGTATGCTAGCAGTTACTTAACTCTTATCTCATGAAGAACTTTAAGAAATCTTGATGTGCAAAAAGCTTTTTATCTATCCTTAATCTTTTGTTTTTTAAGAACAGAGTGGTTTAATAAATTCCTGTATTATATTTAAATTTTAAGTTCATGTAAACAATTGGAGAAATAATCACCCTTATCCTCAAAATGTATCAATAATTTCTCTAAATGAAAAATATAATTGTATAGACATGGATTTCTGCAAAGGTTTAAATACAAATTTTTACCTGAATTTTTCTATTCCTCAGTTAGAGGTTTAAAGACATTTTGTCATTTAACTCCATACAAATATCCATACGGTTCTTTTCAAGAAAAAAAAAAAAGAGGATGTTATAAATAGCCAGTGGTAATTATGTTCGTTTCATGCCACCCCTTTCACTGTTATATTAAAATCATTTACTTATTCTTATGTTTTTAAATGAATTGCCCACCCTCTAACATCAGTGGACTTTTTGGCTGGCCGGAGAACCAATTCACTCCCTCATGTCTCATATGCTTCCGTTCCAACATTTTTGAACATTTGTTTCAACTAACAGATCAACCACATTAGTTCATCATACTTTCAGAGTTGAAGGTTAGGGCATCGTGGCCAATTGCCGTTAACTGTATGATTTCTTGTTTCTCGAGATTGTATTTTTTATTTGCTCTCTCTCTCTCCTCTCTCTCTCTTTTAATGTCTGAGCAATTTAGATTCTGGGAAGTTTCTCAAAAATGTATTTCTCCAGCAATAGTGCATATTCTTCAATAAAATGCAGATCAAGGCATATTCTATGATTGTTCTTAATGCTTTAAGTAATTCGTGTAAAGAGTACCGAAGCTATCTGATATTGTCTGGTAGTGTCCGTTTTCACGGTCCTCTAATTAAGTCGAAGTGTACCACTTTCCTTTAAGATCCATCTCCTCCTGATACACGTTTTATTCCTGTTCTCAGAACCCTGGTTACTATTACCCATTATTTCTCCTTTAAATAATTGTTTTACCTCTCAGCCATTCATTTGTCTTTCTGGTTATTCCTTTCATAGCTTCAATTGCCTATTAACTGATATAATAATGCTGATATTTTCCATGGCTTTGGCTGTTTTCATCCAGGGATTTCAAAGTGCTTTTAAGATAGCTCTGTTGCTTTGTGGAAGGCAATTAATAAGACAAAGAGAAATAAAGACCCGAAAAGTGAAGGAGCCCATGTATATTCACACACTAAGTCCACTGCAAAATCTTTAAATTTCATTTTTCTTTGAATCACTTTTGTTAGGCAGTCAGAAAAGATAACTGATAAAATTGGAAGTACAGGAACATCTAGTGATGCAGTGTGCTTTGATTCCTAAAGACTGATTGGGGTCAATAAGATTTGAAGGTCACTGCAACACAAAAGCAAAGGATTTTGACTCATGTTCTTCTGACAGACTTCTTCCAGTCAAAATGTCCCCTGATTTCGGGCCATCACTACCAGAGGCTTCCAGACAGCCACTCTCAAAAATAAGTTTTCCTCTTTGGAGAAATCCATTGCTGCACATGTGAAGAGAACGATGCAAATATCCATCAACAGAATGGATAAACATGAGATGGTAGAGGGATACAATAGTATACTAGGCAGCAGCAGAAAAAACAACTGTGAATCCACAAAACGACATGCACGAGTCTCTAAAACATTGTGTAGAGCAAAAGAAGTCATGAAGTGTATGATTCCTACTCACAGGATTTCCTCCACATGAAATTTAAGACTAGACAAAACTAACTGATGTTAATAAAGATCAACTGTAGTTGCCTTTTGGTATATGGGAGATCTGCTGGGGGGAGAGATGTGTTCTATATCTTTTTTTAAAGTATTTTTTTAATGTTTATTTATTTTTGAGACAGAGACAGAGTGCAAGCAGGGGAGGGTCAGAGAGAGAGGGAGACACAGAACCTGAAGCCGGCTCTAGAATCCCAGCTGTCAGCACAGAGCCCCACATGGGGCTCGAACTCATCAACCTCAAGATCATGACCTGAGCTGAAGTCGGACACAACCAACTGAGCCACCCAGGCTCCCCGATGTGTTCTACATCTTGATTGCACACTTAAGATTTGTACATTTCTTTGTTAGCCAATTCACCCTATGCCAGAATTGACTTACAATCCTAGATTAGGAAAGTTGAATTAATTATACTGGAATTTTTCTTCTTAAAATGCCTTATTTATATTTTTATTTATACAGCAATTTACCTCCTACCTTTCAGTGTTTTGCAAAATGAATTCTTTTTCTGTTTAGAGTTAAGTCAATGTGGGCTAAATCGTTTCATTAATTTGGTAGGCATGTCACATTTTAACATGATTAAAAGGTAAATGCATGGGTAGGAATAAACACCATTTGATTTGCAGGCAATGTTGTGTTGTGAAAAACACGTGGGTCCAAATTCTGACTCTATCCCTCACTCACTATAAAACTATCTATAAAACTTCAAAATATATTCTCTGTATTTTTTTTTTTTTTTACCTGCAATACTCAACAGTAACCCTTGCAGAGTAGTGGCATAAGGTGTACAACTTTGCTATAGAGTAAGTGCTCAACAAAATTGAGTTTCTACGATGCTCAGCATCGCTTCTCATCAGGGAAATACAAATCAAAACCACACTGAGATACCACCTCACGCCAGTCAGAGTGGCTAAAATGAGCCAATTAGAGAACTCTAGATACTGGCGAGGATGTGGAGAAACGGGCACCCTCCTACACTGTTGGTGGGAATGTAAACTGGTACAGCCCCTCTGGAAAACAGTGTGGAGGTTCCTCAGGAAACTAACAATAGAACTCCCCTATGACCCAGCAATAGCACTGCTAGGAATTTACCCAAGGGATACAGAAATGCTGATGCATAGGAGCACATGTACCCCAATGTTCATAGCAGCACTCTCCACAATAGCTAAAACATGGAAAGAGCCTAAGTGTCCATCAACAGATGAATGGATCAAGAAGATGTGGTTTATCTATACCATGGAATACTACATGGCAATGAGAAACAATGAAATCTGGCCATGTGTAGCAACATGGATGGACCTTGAGGGTGTTATGCTGAGCGAAATAAGTCAGGCAGAGAAGGACAAATATCATATGTGTGCACGTATAGGAGGATTAGGAGGAACTTAACAGAGGACCAAGGGGGAGAAGAAGGGCGGAAATGATGGGGGAAAAGGGGAGAGGCAAACCATGAGAGACTCTTGAATGCTGACAAAAACTGAGGACTGGTGGATGTGGGGGGGAGGAGGGGTGAGCATGGAGGAGGGCACTCGTGGGGATGAGCACTGGGTGTTATGTGGAAACTAATTTGACAATAAACTATTTGTAAAAAAAAAAAAAAATTGAGTTTCTGGTTTTTTTTTTTTGCCTTTTAATGTCAAATGTTTTATCTCCACACAGAAAGGTAGATGTGGAACCACATATACTTTCCATGTAGTTCTGTGGATTGGATAGGAGTAATACCTCAGTGGGATGCAAAACAAAGCCGCTACTGTATAATACAAAATCTCATAGGATAGAAAAGGGTTAACAGCAAGGAAACTATCAGCTCATCTCACTCTTTAAATATAAATTGTTATCTATTTTATTGCTTCCCGACCCAATCTATTTTCTCCACTTTCAACAGAAGAAACCGGGGCAAAAAGGGAAGGAGGGAGAGAGAAGCCCAACATTCATTTATTCTTTCAACAAATATTTCTCAAGTGCTTCCCATTAGTCGGGCACTGATTCCAAACTCTCCCTGTTCCTAGGACTCAGAGCTGGAATCCGAATACAAGCACATGCTTTCAGGGAGATACTGTTTATGGAATGTTCGCCAGATAACAATCTTCAAAAAGTTTTCAATATTCTTTTCTCAAGTCCTGTTAGCGTTTCAATAGGAGCAAACATAATAGTGGCCTCCTTCCTGCTTTCGAGAGCAGCTCGGATTTTTCTACTGACACAGCCTCTAGAATTAAACTTGAAAAAACCAGAAGCAGGGAGTTCCCATTAAGAGTTCTGGCCTTCCAGGCTTTCCCCTCCTCTTTTTCTGACCTTCGGGGCACAATATGGGGCTCATCTGTTTTCTTAAGCATTTCCTGGCCAGGGACATACCACTGCAGCGGTGGAGGAGAGAGGGACAGAGAGATTTACTCACAACTGCACTGAATGAGGTAATTATCAAAGCATCTATTTAATCTCTGACTACTAATGGGCAGTATATTGGTGTTACAGGACAGGACCTTAACGCTCAGAAACGTGCTAGTAAGTTATGGGGGAAAGCACTCCATAATTTTTTAACTGAAAAAGTTAGTAATTTTCAGAGGTCAGTAAGTAAATCCCCGAGCAGATGCTTTTAGGAACCACAAGGGGTTCATTCATGTGCTCATGTGTTTCTTCACTCAATGGTTTCTATGTAAATGAAGCAGGATCTATGTGTGGATGTGCGTGTGTGTGTGTGTGTGTGTGTGTGAGAGAGAGAGAGAGAGAGAGAGAGAGAGACAGAGACAGAGAGAGAGAGACAGAAAGAAAGAATAACTTGAGCCCTGATCAGTTTACGGATTATTTTTTGCCCACTAACCAAAAATGTTAGCTTGAAAGTACAGGGATTATTGCCTGTTTTGGTCACTTTGGAGCCTACAAAATTGATGGCACACGATAGGTCCTCAATAAAAAGCTGTCATATGGATGAAAGAATGAAAAGCAGAGGCGGGTTCACTATGAGCTGTGTCATCTGTTAGCTTTGCGACTTGGCAAGTTATCGAAGCTCTGGAACTTCAAAGTCACCATTATTATAAAACTGGCAGTAGTCGCACTGCTGTCTTGGGATATTGGTTAGCATTTAATAATCCCATGCCCGGGACACGGCTCCCTGCGCACGCCCTGCTCAATGAGCATAGATGAATTGCCCCCTCCTCCTGTACACGTTCTTCCTGGCTGTAATGTTTTCACATTGTTATAGGAGACGATTGTGTTAACTGGATGATTCTTATGGTGACTTTTAAATATGCTGCAGGGGGCACACAGCATTGGTTGTAACAAAACATTGCACGTCATTCTAGATTCCTCTAGCCTAATTATGTTCCAAGGTAAGAAAGGAAAGTCTAACTTAATAAAAATAATCATAGGTTGGAGAAATAACAAGTAATTAACAGTTTCCTCATGGTTTGAATATGATAACCAGTGTAACAAACCAACTCAACAGCGAGGCTTTTATGATCTTGAACAAATTCCATTTTTTAATTTGAAGGGGTTTATTTATCAGTGAAGTGTAAATACATTGTTCTCAACCTAAAGTTAATAGTTTATTCAAGAATTTGTTTGAATCATGTATAGTTCTTCAGCTTAAAAGGGTGGGAAGCCAAAAACTCAAATAAACCTATGTCATCGTAAAGGCTATGTCAGAAGACTTTATTTAATGGGGTGAAGAAAATATTTCCTGATTTTTTTATTACTATAGGGCAGATCTGACACCATTAGTTTTCTTTCTGTCATAAATACGGACAAGTAGAATTTGACAGGCATCACTGTAAAATAGGTGATAGATAAGTTCAGGCATCCTTCCTTCCACACAGACCTCTTACGCTGGGTTCTGATGGGGCTGCTTGAATAGAATGACCAAGGTTTGATTTTAGGCTTCTAGGTCACGGTTTCACCTTGACAACTGTTCTTTCATTTCCAGCAGTAACATTTGCTAGGATCCCTCAGGTGCTTTCATTTTTGTAAGTAGTGTAAGGAAAAAAAAAAAAAGGATAGAAAAAAAAAGATAAATCTTAATTCACATGCTGCAGGACTATCTCTGTCTCCGGCACAAAACTTCAAATCCAATCCAAGAACAGGATGTGTATTAGAAGTCTGCAGATTTAAACCTTGTCCACCATGATCAAACTGGATTTATGGAGCATCATAACTCTCCAGACACCATCCAGCAGCTTATTAATTTAATAGACTCCTGTCCATTCACTGATGTTCCTGCCCTGACAGTCTCTCAAGATAAGGTGAAAGCCTTTTGACAGGACAGAGAGCATATATATTTTCTTCTGTTTTCTCGTGGATGGGGTTGTCGACAACTTGAAATGTGTGGCTCAGCAAATTTGTTTTTTTTCCCCTTTTGCTGTGCAGGAAGGATGACAGAGAGGAGCCTCCAGAGAGTCCCCGGGTTCAGGGAGCTTGTGTTCCCCCTAAGTACTTATTTAGCATTTTGGTTTGCAAAATAACAATGAATTGATTTAAAGGCATGCACTTGGGGACATTTTCACCATGAGAAGAAACAGCGTTACAATTTAATGCCTAATATAAATTAAGAGGTGCTGGAAAGAAGAGGAAAAGCAGCAATAAATGTTCCCATTAAACAGAGTACAGCAGCATTTTCTTCTCTTTTCTAGAATCCCATTTGTGGGAATGAGGGGAGAGCCAAAAAAGATAGCACTCAAGCTGTTGTATATTTAAAGACAAAACAGGAAGGACTTTTCAACAATCTTATTTTTCCTTTATGATATTCTCATGCTCTACAGTTGTGTTTGTTATTTGCAAATAAATTCACAAGTCTCGGTGAGTTATTATGCCAGTATATTGCAAGGTTAACTATTGCCACCCTTCCATGTTAAAGTCACATCAGTAATCACTAAACCTTGGCTACCCGAACTTAAACGTGCACCCAGATCACTCAGGATCTTGTTAAAATGCAGATGTGGATTCAGGAGGCCTGAATGGGGCCTGAGGTTTTCGGTGCTTCTAAAAAGCAGATGCCATATTGCTGGTTGGCAGGCCACATATGAAGTGCAAGACATTAGCCAAATGTTTTAAAAGAAAGATAATTTAGATAGAATCAAATTATACCGTAGTCACATACCAAAGTAAAATGTAACCTGAACATATCAGAGAGTTCACAGATTCCCTACCTGGCTTTTGGTACCCAACTAATATTCCAGTGAATCGAAGAACATGTAATGGCCTCCTTTTTTTTTTTTTTTAATGTTTTTTATTTATTTTTGAGAGAGAGAGAGAGAGAGAGAGCGAGAGAGCGAGTGGCATAGGGACAGAGAGAGAGAGGGAGATGCAGAATCAAGCAGGCTCCAGGCTCTGAGTCTGAGCTGTCAGCACAGAGCCCAATGCAGAGCTTGAACTCATGAACCACAGGATCATACCCTGAGCTGAAGCTGAACACTTAACAGACTGAGCCACCCAGGCACCCCATGGCCTCCTTTTTTATAATGTTCCTTCATTACATGTGTAAAGATGATTATCTTAATTTCCTTTTAGATAGTTAACTAAAATGGTGTATTTAATGCCAAAAAGATAAAAAGTAACTTGCCCATTTTCTTATACACATTTTTTCCTTACTTCACCTCATTGATAGTTATTTTTCTTATCTGTATCTCTAGTCAAAATGCAAAACTATGAAGGAAGATTTCTCAACTAAACTATTGTTTGGCCTAAATGTCCTTCACAGGCCATTTATTTTGTTTCCTTAGACTTCAGATCAGACCATTCTGGACTGACCAGGTGAGAACATTTAACTGCAAAGCACACAATATAATCAAGAAACCTACCCACAAAACACATCAAGAGAGCAGAAATTATATTTAAGGCACATAAGATTTAATTTGCATTGCAAAACTAGTTTGGCATCGATAGACTTCAAATGATTATTTACTCATTTATTGAGTAATTTTATACCTTTTATAATTTTATAAACGTAATTTTATATCTTTTTTTGTGGTAGGAGGGGAGTAGAAATATGCATTACTCATTAGGTCATATTCATTACGAAACCTTAATTTCTTCATTAGAAATATTTGGCAAATATTCTGAAAACATAGTTTTCCTAAGAACCTCTGAGTCTCCTATTTCTTGAAAGTCTGCACAAAGTAGAGGGGGCTGGGGGCGCCTGGGTGGCTTAGTCGGTTAAGCGTCCGACTTTCACTTAGGTCATGATCTCACGGTTCGCGGGTTCAAGCCCCGCGTCGGGCTCTGTGCTGACTGCCAGCTCAGAGCCTGGAGCCTGTTTCAGAGTCTGTGACTCCCTCTCTCTCTGACCCTCTCCTGCTCACGCTCTCTCTCTCTCTCTCTCTCCTAGAAATAAATAAAACATTAAAAAAAAAAAAAAAAACAAAGTAGAGGGGGCTGAACTGGAGAGCAGTCATTCTTGAAAATCTTTACTGACAATGGAGACCAGACAGTAATGATAAATACTAGGTTTCTGAAGGAAACACTGGCTTAAAGTAATTTATTCTCATTGAATTTCAATGGGCAGTAGATAGAACTACATAAATAGATAGATAGAAAGATCTTATCTGTTAGCCTTAAATGTATGTATTTCGGATCTATTCCTTTGGTTGGGATATTCTTCCTTGCAACACCATGATACACTATCTTTGTTGACCCCACTGTTGTCTGACAGTCTTCACAGACCTCAGACAGGCTAATGAGAATATATCTTCTCTGAAGTACTATTGTATGTCATGGCATATAAGGTGACCTATTAAGTTTAAAAATAGCCTTCAAAAATGGGGTTGACTTATATATCAAGAGTAAAATGAAAAGCTTCCAATTTCAGGGCTCAGGGTGAAGGCTTGAGGTCTGGCTGACTTTCTGCCAGGAAGGAACTGAGAACGACAGACACAGTTACTGTCTGACAGAAGAAAGTGAAGTTGATCCAGAAAGAATTGCCTAGTAATAGTGAGCCAATGTCTTGGCATGGCTGGTGTACCGAGATGTCAAAGAAAACCCTATGGTTTGACAGCATCTTTTGCATGTACGTAGATTTTGATGTTTTCTAAATTCTTTTCTACATCTTCACACGGACTGATCTAACACGATGTATGCTATGTGTATGTGGGTCTCTCCAAAGAAATCCTCCTGTACCAGATTCCCTAGCATTTTAAAAAGCTTATTGAGGTATGGGATACTTTTCTAAATAGGAAGAGAACAGCATTTTAGGCACTGGATTTTCAAATAATTTCCATACAAATAATTTCTGAAGCTAAATCAAGTCACATTAGAGTTTACCCTGTTGAATAATGCATCATATAAGCCATTAAATAGTAATCCAAAATTCAGAGAGTGTACACTATGTGGAGTTACAGAGGTGACAGTGGAGGTAGAGGTGGAATCTGTGGACTTACAGAGGTAAGAAATGGAATCACTGCATGTGAGGTGTTCACATCCAGGCTGGGACAATGCAGGGTAGGGGTGGAGGTCTGCCCGGAAGGAGATAGGGAAGGGAAGGCTGTTCGGAGGCACTGAAGATACATGCCAAATCTTGAATGGTACCTGTTAGCAATGATCAAGATAGCTAGAAAGTTATTAGGCAAAGGGAACATGATATACGAAGACAGATATGAACAAGCAAAGGATATTTGAGGAAATTTAAATAAATAAGTATAGTTGAAGTATAAAGGTATCTGTGGAGGATGAGTAAGAAATGAAGCTATAAGGAGTAGGGTAGTTAAAACATATAGGTAGCTAATCGATGGGAAACATAAATGAAGAGAAAGAAGACTAGGGAATGGTAACATTTAGTGGATGGATAGTGATGGAGATGCCTGTGATTGGATGTAGAAAGGCATAATCAGACCGAACCCAGTAGAATAAAAAATTGGCAATAAGAAACCACAGGAGACCTGTGAGAGAGAGTCACATCAATACAGCCAGGAAGGCAGAAACTGGAAAGAAGAGAAGATGCTGGGATTTAGGAAGTCAAAGAAATGAGTAAAGAAAACTTTGCAGAAACTGCAGAGGAAATGAAGCGAGGAGGAATTCCTATTATGTATGATGAATCGATTGCAAGCATTTATTTCTATTCCCTCTCATAAACACGACAATAAAGAGGAAAAGGACAAAAGATGACAGGACAAAGAGACAGTGCATATTAGGCAATAGAAGTCAACAAATCTTGGAAGCTTGAAAACTAATGCAGTGATAGATGACAAAGCGAAGTACAGAAAGCTGAAATCCAAGTAGTTAGAGAGCAGTTGGCCAACTCGAAGCGAGCCGACTTATTCCACAGAATCCTGGGAAAAAATCAGGAATTAAAGGCACCTGGTGCCTTCAAAGGTAAGGTGAGCAACCAGTGGACCTAAAACTTTGTAAGACTGGGATTCTGAGTAAGAAACTATTAGCTTCACATGCTCAGCTATTCCTGTAGAGTTAAAGGACAGTCCCTTTGCACTCTGATAGGAGGTGGAGCCTGAGTCTTTGGAGAACCAGAACTGATGCTTCAGATCCAGAGAGAGAGTCTCAGAAAAATGTCACCTGAATTAGATTAAAGGAATATCTATATTCTCAGCAATGAGATAGGACTTTTCCAACATACCACCCTAGTCCCTTTCACCCACTAAGTCCTCAGATTGCCAGCTTCAAGGCTCATGAATCTCAGAGACTAGAGGGGCATTCTCTGAAGAAGCTACTCATGCTAAGACAAAAAATTACACAGACTGTTATCTGGGGACATCATTATCATGGCTGAGTGGCCATCCTATGGCTCTATGTAAAACTCACCAGTTGACACTGTATGACTCTGTGCAAAACCCATCATCTGACCCTATGCAAAACCTACCACCTGCCAACTTCTTATATTTAGTCTTATTGTCCCACTCTTCAAAGATAAAGCAGATACTCATGGATCTCTAGCCATTTAAGGAAAGCTTCAAGACCAAATACAGGAATCAAAACGGGAAAGAAAATTAAGCAACAATGCACAGGACATATAACTTCATCAATATCCTTCAGTTTCTATCTTCAGAGATAAAGGAAAGAATATCTGTACACAGAGAGCAAGATGTTGGGGGGGAAAACTGTCAGAGAATAAGAAAGACTTCCTGTAAATTGGAAATATAGTAGTTAAACTTCCACAGTGAAGTTAAAGAACAAAATTTGAGGACATCTCAGAAAGTTGACCAAAGTCAAGGAGCTAACTGTGGAAACATTACTAAGTGCATATCATATTACTTTCCATACTAAAGAATGAGCTGCAACTCCTTCATGTATCCATTCATTCATTCATGAATATTTAATGAGTACCTACTAAGTGCCATGCCTTAAAAACCAGAATTCTTATCCTTGAAGAACTCTTATTCTAAGGGTGAGTAAATGGCATTAAAATGTTAAATAAATACTAAAATGTCAAACATGAAGGTATGTGTGAGAGGATCTTATAAACTGAATATGTTCCTTCAAACTTTATGTTGAAGTCCTAACCCCGAGTGTGACAGTATTAGGACATGAAGCCTTTGGGAGATAATTAGGTCTTGATGGGATCAGTGCCCCTGTAAGAAGAGAAGGAAGGAGCTCTTTCTCTCTCTCCCTCCACTACCTGAGGATACGGCAAGATGGGCAACATCTGCAAACCAGGAAGAGGGCTCTCGTCAGTCTCCAAATCTGCCTACTCTTCGAGCGTGGACTTCCCACACTCCAGAATGGTGAGAAACGATGGTCCATTGTTAACGTCATCCTGTCTTTGCTGTTTCGTTGTAGCAGCCTGAGCTGACTTATACAAAGGCGAAAAAGGAAAGACAGACCTAGAGAAGTAGACTAAGTAGGCAGCCTCTGCGAAGGCAACCTTTAGAGTGCTCTGAATGCTGTAAGCGAGGGAGCAATGTGGGGACAGAGCACAGGACGCTGGCCCTGAAACAGGCATTCTTTGTACTAGGAAGCAAAACAAGGGGCCTGCACTACTTGAACAGAGTAGTTGGGGAGTGTAGTCAATGTAACCACAGAGATATCCAGGGGCAGATCCTGAAGGGCCTGGTAAGCCAAAGTCATGCCTTTGTAGGTTCAGGGGTTGGCAAGCATTTTCATAAAGAGCTAAATAGTAAATCTTTTAAGCTTTGCAGGCTACATGGTCTCTGCCACTGCTCAACTCCATTCTTACAGTGTAAAAGCACCCACAGCCCAGTACAAACAAATAGGTTTAGCTGTGTTCCAATTAAACCTTATTTACAAAAATAGGCGGGGGGCTTGACTTGGTCCCGTGGGCCAAATCGATCCTTGTAATCAGCCTGATGGTGATGGGAAGCCTTTGGAGGGTTATATGCACCTCCACTTTTCCACTTTCTCTATGAAACAAGAAGTGAGGTCACCATCTAACAAGGGACGTTATATATTTGGGGAGACAGAAATCTGACATAGTCACCATGCAGACTGATTAGGAAAATAAATCTGTATTGCTAGGTTATATACACGGAGGGTTCATATTTACCTCGTGGTCAAATGCAATACGAACTGGTCAGTATTGGGTTTTGTTGCCGTGATTTTGTTGTCATTAGTGGTGGTGGTGGTTTGTTGGTTTTATTTTGACCATATATTTGTGTGGCTCTCACTGTGGATCACAAATATCAGGGGAAAGCAGAGAGTTGGACTGACCAGAATAGGGGTGTTGTCAGGCCAGTGCAATAAAGGTCAGAGAGAGAGAGAGAAGGGTGAGGAGGTATGAGAGAGTGATTGGAATCATGAACCCACAGAACTCAAGTCAGGTAATCTGGAGGTAAGGACGGAAGGGGCTGGTGGACAGGAAAATGACGGTGATGGGGTGAAGGGGCAGAGGTTCATTTGGAGTTGAAAACTTATAGAAGTCAGGTAATGAGCAGATCAAGGTGGATGATTTACTACTGTCTTCAAGAGGGGTGTAGCTACCAATACTATTTCCTTGACAGAGAAAGTCTCAGTTTTATTAATGGATGGATCTAAGCTGATTCCTTGGACACACAAATCTTACTAAAATCCCAATGTGATTGTGTGTGCCTCAAAACTTTCAGTTGCTCTCCACTGCCTCCACTGCAAGGTCTTCAACCTGAGTATTTAATGGAACCCACAACATAGCCCTAAGAAGCCTGTGGAGGCTTCCTCGCTGGTTTTAATCGTAAATTCTCTATATAAAATGTGTGCCAATATACTCATGAAAACACTGTAGGCACTGTAGTGTATAAACTTCTAGGCATATAATTTCAACCCCCTCAAATGTCTTTCCCTATTTCTCAAACTTATATTCAACTTTCAATATCCAAGCAAAATTCCACAGTCTCTTTCAACTTTCTTTGACCATGCAAGACTGAACTCAGTATTATGCAACCTTCATCAATTAAGGTCTTCCAAGAAGTTCCAAAAGTTGGTGTGGGGGTGTTTCATATTCTTTTGTATCACTCATGTCATCTGGGCCATATCATGTACAAACCATTGGCTCTATTATTTTTATTTCATTTAGAAAATTGTCTTGTAAAACACAAAGTACCTGGACATTCATAGAGATGCTAAAGAGAAATAGTTACTTCCCTAAAGAATAATTTAAATTCTATGGATGAGAGACATTTTGTGGGCAAGGCAAAGATTTCTATGTTCTTTTAGTCTTCTATGAAAAGAAGAGCGAGAATGTAGTTAAGACAAAGGGTGATTTTCATTTGCAAATAGTTTTCTAAAATTATACAAGAAAAATAATCAATGCAAAGAAAATTATAGGGGTGGCTGGGTGGCTCAGTCACTTGTGTCCGACTTTGGCTCAGGTCATAATCTCATGGTTGGTGGGTTCAAGGCCCACATCGGGCTCTGTGCTGACAGCTAGTTTGGAGCCTGGAGCCTGTTTCAGATTCTGTGCCTCCCTCTCTCTCTCTGATCCTCCCCTGTTCATGCTGTCTCTTTCTCTTTCAGAAATAAAACATAAAAAAAAGAAAATTATAAAGAGGAATACAAAAAAATCCTCCCCAAATCTTACCATAACCTCTACAGAAATACCCTTCTAATTTCTAGGTCTTTCTTTCATGTATGTTTCCCTCCACATATACTTTTTTTAAAGTTTATTTATTTATTTTGAGAGAGAGAGGGTAAGGCAGAGAGCAGGCTTGGCACTGTCAGTGCATAGGTTGATGCAAGGGTTAAACTCACAAGCCGTGAGATCATGACCTAAGCTGAAACCAAAAGTCAGATGCTTAACTGGCTGAGCCACCCAGGCACCCCCACACACACTTTTTAAATATCCTCACAATCCTTCTGGGAACAAAACTTCCTATTCTGCTTTTTCATTTGGAATTATAACATCATAATTTCTTCTATGTAATACACTGTCTTAAAAAAGTAGTCACAGTGTCTCACTCTGAAAAGAATCCATCCTAAAGAGTTGTCCCTCATTTTGGCTGTCAATGATACTTTGGGGGGGGTGACTTTCAAGATCAGCATCTCTTTGAATATGACAAGCTAACATCTCTGAATGACAGTGAGTCACCTCTCAAAGACCCCACTCTTCGTTTCTCATTTTTATACTTACAAAACTGATATATTCTTAGTTCTTATCATTTGCCAACATCCTACCTGGGTATTTAGCCCTAAGAGACAAGACGTTTCATTCATGCATGGGTCCAGGGTGGTTTAGAATAATTTTTCTCCAATATGTGATAGTCCACCTGATCCGCTGAGGTAATTAATAGTATAATCCTGCAGGATTATTTACCAACATTTCATTAAGGAAATTCATAGAGATGTTGATATGAAAACAAATGTATTTTCTCACATAACATAACAAACCTAAGTGATAATGAAGGACATAAACTAGTCAGTACGGTCGGACCAGACTGAAATAACCCAAGTAAATCACTAACATAATTGTAAAAACAGTAGACATGTGGGAAGAAAAGGAAACGACAGAAGGCCTGATATTTGCTGGAGTCGCTGTTCTGCAATTTGCAACAGACGGCTCTATTGTAAATAACATAGTCCCTATGGGGGTCACTCGTCTTGACCTTAAGAACCCCTCAGAAATGACAATTTGAATCTGAACAGTGGTTTTCTAAAGCAGCCATTTTCACAATCACGGATTCCTAGAACAGGCATAATAAATTACTCCTCAAAACCTCTCTCCATCTCATAGAACATAACCAGAAAAAGCCTCAGATGTTACTGAAACATGTTGGGTTTTCGGCATCGCGTTATCCTGTGGTGCTCTGCAATCAATTACTGTTATACCACCATCATTAATAATTTTCTTAATGAAAATGATTCTGTTGATCTCCGTTGTATTTTAATTATCAGAGTTAAGCATAATTACACTGCCGCTCTGAGCTGGCATGTGGACTCCTTTAGGGCGCAATTTTGTTTTAACACACTGATAATGTAATTTTACATTGTGTCAGTTTGTTTGGTTATTATCCAGTTGTACAATTCCACTGTATTCCTGATAACAGATAATAACCTTAGTACCTCCTATATCCTGAAGTCATTTAAAAAGCAATATTGGAATTCCGCGACTAGCTAACTTAATCGCCTTATGATTTTATAATTCCCACTGCTAAATATTTGGTTCAGACACCCACCCTCTTTTAAGGATACCATCAAACTAGGCAACAGTTATACATTTCCTATGAATTACAGAATGGTTAAATAACCATGTAAAATATGAGCACATTTTTTTCCTTTTTAAAAATAGCTTCTTATTTATATAATATTTGCCCTTTACGTGAAGTTAAACATGAACTTGTACTCTATTTTGAAAATTGGCTGCTGTGTTGGACAAAGCTATTGTTTCAAAATTCTATCAACATACAACAGATTCTCTATTTTAAGATGGAAAATTTCCAGGCCTTGCAAGAATCCTCACATTAAAAGATCTTTGTTTTGAAAAGTTGATCAACGTAGTCAGGATGTAGAACACTGCTCATCCAAGTTAGGTCCTATTAGCATTTCTGTCATTAGTTCAACAGTGCCAAGTATAGGATCTTGAACATAGTAGACAATCAATAAAAGCTGAAATTAATTCATTGCATGGTTACAGTTGCGCAAACAAGCAAAATCAGAACTCTGAGTGTGGTCACAGAATGATTTTGAGATATGTCTTCTATGTGGCTTTAAATTGCTGTGGTCTTAAAAGTAACAGATATAGCAGCATAAAGTAAGGCTGCCCTGCTATTTTAGTTCTTAAAGCCAAACACAGAATGAGGAAAAAAAAACAAACAGATTTCCTGATAAACACATACACAACTTTTTGGAGAAGAGCAGTCACCTGCAACCTTGGCCTGGTGAAGGGAATTATCAAAACACTGTTAATCGTATAATTGGGAATTGAAGTCCACATGCTCAAGACTGAATCCCAACTTCACCACGTATGAGCCAAAGAGCCTTGTATTATTAACTTATCAAAACCTCAGTTTACTCATCTGTAAAGTGGGGATAATGCTGCCTGCATCATGAGTCTGTTGAAACAGCAAATAGGAAAATGTAGGTATAGTACTTCAAACAATGTCTGCATAGAATAAGTGTTTAATAAAAGGTGACTGCTTTATTAGTATTAATAATATTATCATCTTTATGCTAGATATTTTATGTAAGACTTCTATTAAAAATAAAAATAGCATGTGTTCAAGGGAAAAACTAACAGCATCTTCAGACAAAGGCTTCAGGCCTTTAATTCTATAATACAGTTGTCTGGGGATATTGCGAGTTCAACAGTAACTGAGTAAGACTTCTGGAATTCTTGACTACAAATCTGGCATCAGATGAGGATGTTTTCCTGCACACTTGCTTGATACCAGCAGAAAGGCCTGCTTTTATTTTCTCTAAGTTTGTACTGACATGTTCACAAAAGCAAATGGGATTAAGTAGAAGATAATTGGCAATACAATATTTATAATAATATACACAGTTAAGTTTATGCGTTCTTCCTCTCAAAAATTCTGTGACATAGCCATTGCTATTCTACTTTACATCTGAGGACATCAAGGTTTATGGTATATGATTTGCCCAAAGTTACATACCAGCAATAGTTTTTTACACTGATATATATGGTGCTTTCATAGAGAAAGAAATCTTCAGCGGTTAAGGTG
This sequence comes from Proteles cristata cristata, assembly GCA_017311185.1. NCBI lineage: Eukaryota > Metazoa > Chordata > Mammalia > Carnivora > Hyaenidae > Proteles > Proteles cristata. The sequence goes on from JAESUZ010004194.1 coordinate 2,449,422, forward strand.
GGAGTGAGAGTTAACTGATACTTTTTTCACTCTTTTGATTGGCAACATTGATTCTCTTAATCTTGATACCTGGAAAATGTGCCTACTCAGAAATAACAACTCCATGAAAAACTACATGATTCCTTATTTGAAATGAATTGAACGAAGAAACCCACACACTAATGGCTTAATTCTGAGTATTCAAAAACAACCTATTTACTTTGAATATATGAGAAAGGTCACCATACTGTGCACACACTATTAAGTGAAGAATATAGAGAAGAAACGTCGATCTCCAATGCTCAACAGGCATTAGTGGATTTTAGGAGTTAGTGGGCAGGCCTTGCTACTCCTACCCCCCAGCATCCTCCCTTTAACTTCAGCATGGTGCTTTTTAGTATTTTTCCATTGGAGATAAGTAAATTGGAATTATCTGGAGTCTGTTGAGAATAATGGCAAAAAACAGATGACCCAACAGGTCTGGTCCATCAATGTCTGGATGAGCTAATTACTTTCTGGAATGACAGGGGGTAGTTGAGGCAGCATAAAAAGTACATCAGATTACAATATTAATGCCAAAATACTATACTTTTTTACTTTGATAAAACAAGATGATGGCAGCCTGTCACATAGCACTAAGTGATATAATATAATTTTATAATAATTATTTGATGGACACCCTGGAAATGAAAGCTATAGTTATATTTAATTTTGCTATTAGCTCACATTTAATAATACTTTAAGAAGTAAGTATGCCTCTCAAATGGTAATAGTTACACATTAAGTGGCCTATCTAACACACCATAAGAAAATGATACCAAAAATTTCGCAGTCAAAGAATTTTTAAAAATGCTAAACATATGCGTTTTATATTCTCTTTGTAAATAGGTACTAGTATCATCTCAGATGGCCAGATCCCCATAATAATGATTTTGGCATAGAATTCATAAGTAATTTAGGTTCTTAGGTAGAAAACAAAACAAGGAAATGTAATTTTCACATCAGGAATTCATTTGTCATCTTTGGCGAGAGCTTCTTAGACATTAGGAATAATGTGTTGCATCTAAGTGCAGGGACATTATCAGTCCATTCAAGCAACTCCTCTTTTATATCTGGCACCAGCACTTTGGTCTCATTTGGGGAACTATTTCTTTTCCATCTTCATGGCTCACATGGGGTTAATTCTACTCTAAGGGTGATTGTAGTCTGCCAGAGAGAGTGTTTAATTGGATTGAAGGTTGGTATGTGATGTGCCTTTCTCAAAACCTAGGAAAGCTGTTTTCACTGGAAGTGCGGTACTGGCTGGATTAGTCTGGAGCTTCCCACTACCTGAGGAGACCATTTCTGAAAACGAAACCCATGAAAGAAAGAAGAGGCAGAGGCCAGAATCTGGGGACAAAGTTTGAGCAACTGGATTAAGCTGTTCCTGAAGTCCAGAACATCCTTAGACTCTCAGTTTTATGAGGAGATGAATCTCCTTATTACCCCAACACACACACACACACATACACGCACGCACGCACGCACACTGTAATTCCTTTTATTTTTTGCATAAGTCAATTTCATTTGGATTTCTATCACTTGAAAACAGTACCAAGTAATAAGTAACATACATATTAGGAAAATGCCTCACATATTATGGATGCCCAAGTCAATACTTACTAAATCTAAATTGCTGAAACCTTCCAGCTACAAAACTCTTTTGCTATGAGCAGCCTTATCATACCTGCAGCCTAGGAAGACAGCAAACTCAGAGACCACAAGGTCCTGATACGAGTGCTTCCTTGGGTCATATTTTCCATGACTCAAATGATTCCTGGTACAATCCCAGTATATTAAGGTATTCACAGAACTTTGAGACATATTCTGGGTGAGCTATTCCCTCCCTCCAAAGGCAATCTGTATATTAGGAATTCGTATCAGGCCTTTGAAGTCCATCTAGGAGATCAGAACAGAGTTTACAGAAGGGTTTTTGAGTGTGTTACCCAGAACACTAATTCCAATGGGTGTCCACTGGAAACGAAAAGAAAAAAAAAAATCTATTTCATACGGTCAAATGAGTTAAATAGGTGTTTTCTTTTGTTCTGGTTTACTACAGAACTTCTCAGAGCATTCACACCAGCAGGCATTGTGAGCTTTCCAGAGGGGCCACATTAGGCAGTATTAGCTCATAGCGTTTGTTCTTTAATGCACTTGGGGTTCTGTGTAATGTAATTGGGAAGTGCCATACTATAATATACATCTTTATGATATTCAGGCATAAAATACCTGAATGATCTAGAAGAATTTATTCATCATATAATAATGGCAAGGGGAAGTCAGAGTCACACATCAGAAGGGTACAGGGTTTGGAAACGTCAAGACCCAGTCTCAAATTTGGCTCCACTGTTAGCTCACCATGACCAGGGACAGCCATACTATCTTTCTCAATCATAATGCTAAACTATGTTAAAAAAACAAAAACAAAAACAAAAATACCCAAAAACCAAAAAAACAAACCAAAAAAAAAAAAAAAAACAACCCCACACTACTTATCTTATTAAGCTGTTTGAAAGCCTAATGCAGGGAGAAATTATTCTAATGTGGGTAACTCAGACCCTAAGATAGACAAATGCATGTTTGAACCTCATGCCAACCACTTACTAACTATGTGAATGTGGCAAATTACTCAACCCACCTAATTCTCCATTTCACCTTTTGTAAAATGGAATAGTATATTAATCACTGCATAGGAGGCAGTAAATGAAGATGATATGAAATAATGCCTATACAAGTTGTTATTGCAGTGCCCGCCATTTGAACCACAATGCCAATAGTTCTTAAGTTGAACAATATCAAATTTACCTTTCATAAGTTAAGAACATTAAATAGCAGTGATTCATATGGTTCGTCATCTGAGTATATGAAATGCTCATGACAGTTTCTGGCAACCACTCATCCTTTGTTTATCTGGTCAAGTAAATATTTACTGAGTACTTTTTTTTTAATATAGCAGCATGCCATACCAAGGATAGAAAGGTGACTAAGACACAGTTCTTGTCCTCAGTAATTACAGAGTAGATTGGAACGGAAGGCAATAATAACCAACTTTTAATTTTTTTCTTTTACTAAACGTTAATAGCTAACTTCTTACTTTTTCCCCTAGCTTTTAACTTTTTCACTCTTTTCTTGAGCCCACATAATAATGATCATAAAACAAGAACAATGAGAGAAGCACACATAGCTGGTATGGAAGTACCATGGAGAGGATTCAGGGGTGCTGAGTAACGATGGCTATTAGCAGCCATGTACAAGGCCAGCACGTAGTTGGGCTCAAGGCCTGCTTTATGAGTTAATTAATGAGTAACCTCCTATAAATTGCTCCAAATTATTTACTGCCAACCATAACACAAACACATAAACATGTTCAAGCTAAAGTACTCCGATGAGTACAGCATTGCAGTTTTGCCATATTTCTTACATAGCAAAATAACAATCATTGCTCCCAAAAGAATGGCTGATTTAAAAGTGCAGTGGATTTGGATTATGGCAAGAGAACAGCTACTCTCTTGGTTCCTCCATATTATACTGGCATCACAGAGAGAAGACATTGTACAACCAACATCTATTCCTAGTGATTAAGCCTCTATTCTGAGGCCACTTTTATATTCCTGCACTCTGAATGTGGGCACTGGTAAACTGGTTCAGTATACCATTTCCTTCCACTTTGAGAGATCATGTTGACACATCCTGGGAAAATCCCACTTCCCTTCCAGCTAAAAGCTCCCACCAGCATCCCACAGGTATTTCAGGTTAGAAAATGAGTGGGTTTGGGACAAGCAATTATAGAAGGAAAAGGAATATAATCAGATCCTGGTGCACAGATTGTTTTCTTAGCTCACAAAATTCCCTCTTTCCGGTGTTTCAACTTTCAAAGGCTTATGGTAGTTTAAAGGCAATCCTCTTATAAGTGTACAAATTGTAATGATTATAAGAACAAGTTGTAATTGTTTCTAGCAAGTTTTTAAGAGTCTTTGATGTTATGATTAGTGTTTTATATGTTAATATATTGATAGGGGTGCTTATTTGCTTGTTCCCTTGTACGCTTTTATGGTTTCTAGGTTCACTGTGCAAATAAATCTTTGATCTCAGTAGGTCTATTTGGTTAAAAAAGAAAGCTAAAAGAAATTAAACATGAGAAGCCCAAGGTTTTGCAATATTTACGAAGAAGCAAGATTAGGGATTTCACTGTAAGAGTACAGAGCTGGGGCCCACAACCTGAGGATGGAGAAAAGTGCCCCAAACCACACCACACACGAAGAAGGGCCTGTGCTGGGGAGTGCCATTGTGGAACCTGGACTCCTTTGTAGCCAGGGTGTAGCTGTGTGATGGCAGTCTGGGTTGATGCCACACTGAGCAAATCAAAGGCAAAGCTCTGCAAGCCGCATCGGCTTCCTCTTTCCGTTTGCCTCCTGCCCTTCAGAAATCACCATGGGGAAGAATTCTCCGTCTTTGCAATGGTTTCGTTTTCAGCTATGCTCATCATGAGTGATTTCAAGACAGTGGCTGGAATGCAGTGCCTCCTTGAGCATGCACCTTGACGCGAATTGCTAAATTTCAAAAGGAATTTGCTTTCTTGTAGATAATGTCTAAGAGAGAGGAACTTGGGATTTCATCAAACTGGCTATCAATAAAGCTAACAGCAAGGAAGGTACCAGTCACACCGCTCAAAGACAGGGTTAGGTAAATGTGTGCAGTGCTAAGTAATTAATGGTTTAACGCTTTCTGTCTGTATTTTGTTCTGTGTTTTGTACAGAAAAAACCCAGGAGGGTTTGCTGACAACACAGGTTAGAGAGATTCAGGAGGGAAAAAGGAAGAGAGGGGATCAAATTTCACTCTGTATTCCCATTTCCCTGCTCGCTTCAATGCTCAGGTTCCAAAACTCGCAGAGAGAGAGGGAAATGATTTCTGCATTTACCTTTGCTGTACACAATGCAGTTGTTTTTGTTGTCTTCTACTCCTTGCCAAGTCACATCCAGTAGCCACTTGGGACCAGAAGTCAGCACCATTGGGACCTGAGCCTTTGTCTTCTGTAGAAAGAATGATAACAGATGCCATTTGCCTTTGTTGATTAAAAACTTGAATCATAACGGTACTAATCATTTTATTTTTACAAACATCTAAATCTCCCAAACCACAATCTGAGTCCTTATTCCCCTGTCTCATAATATCTTTTTAAGATGACAGAAGCTGTAAGGCTTTACTGCTTTCACTAATCTGAATGGTAGAATTATTATCAAGGATTTTTTTTTTCCTAAATGATACTGGATCAGATCTCCAAGATTAGACAGATCTCTTGTGGCTCTGAATTATAAAGAGAATGCAGATGACTTTCATTGCAAAGAGCAGAGTGTTTAGAAGTGAACTTTAGACACATTGTACTTTACTATCAACAGGATCTCACTATTTCCTGAAACAGACAGGAAAGAATTTAAAGAATCAGGATCCATTTCAAAGCTCTATCCTGAGCAACATTTTTATTAGAGTCGGAATTTATTTCGAATGAATAATGAAATCTACCCAACCCCCTTTGCTAAGTGAGGATATGTAGTCTGACTGTAACTGAAATAATAATAATGCTAATGATTCACCATACATTGTCTCCAGAAGGAGTATAAAAGAGGAATGGTGCATAAATTCAGATGCAGAGCAACTAAAGCAGGACATGCCTTACTCTGAGAAGCACAGAAGCAGGAGACACTTGCCCTAGTTCAAACAAAATACTTCCTGTTGTACATTTTCAACATAAGGCTCAAAAGGTTTATCATTTTAGGCTCTTTGGCACCCAAATTATTTGTCTTTAATTACATTAAACATGGCAGGAAATAAACTGAGGAGGAAACAAGTGAGCCTTAGCAAGATTGCTGCTTCCCGATGAGTCACAGTGAACTGGCAGTCAGACTTTTATCATCCACCAGACCATGTCTGTATATCAAATATCACAAAACCCAGAGTACAATGCAGGGTTTCAAGGTAATGTTTGAACTGAATCTTCACCTAGATATGATCCTGCCACAGAGATCGTGGCTCATTCTCGGATTTTGCCACAAATTTCCCAAATTGGCATTAATACGTATTCACTCAAGGAGTTCTGTGTAATCTGGTCATTTCAAATCTCTCAGGAATCTGGAAAACCCACCCCCCACTGAATGGCAACAATGCTAGCACCTGAGACAGGGATCGATTGTTAGCTGCAAACCATATTGACAACTCAGTGTAAGATGAATGTTAACTCAATTCTTGAAGTATCAAGTATATTATATGAGGTAAAACTACTGTAAAATATACCGTTTAATGAAAAAAATCAACCATCGTGGATAAATTTTTTAAAAAGTCTGGAAACATATTTCAAATATTCACTTTTCAACTATACATCTTAACTGTTTACTTTTCAACTATACTCCTTAATATTTGCAAGTACAATGATTAAAAACACTTATCTGGTGCTCTACACATTCTGGGAAACTTCTCTAATAACAAACTATAGATATTATCCCTGAAACTATAGTCTTCAAGGATGGTTATCTGAAAGCCCTGGAGGAAAGAAGTAATTTTATATTATACTATTTTTTAACAATACAGGCAAAAATGTTATCAGTTATTTTTATGGTTATCAGTCTGAGTGACCATTTTTATTTACTTCCATTTGAAAACAGAATTGAGGACAAGTATGCTTCTTCAGTCTGAAATGATAATGACCCACATCCAATTAACATTAGGTCTTAATTACACATATGTCAGCTCCTTTTACTTACAGAGAAACAGGTAACCCACCGATCAGGCTCAGCAGGTCTCCAGGAAGTAAGCAGAACAAGTGAAAGAAGAGAGTCCACCATTACGATAGACCTTCATTATGTAGGAGATTTTGTGATCTTATTTGTAACATCTGCTTTCTTCTGGTTTTAAGTAACAGATTTCAACAGGCATCTTCCTCATTTCTAGTGTACTCTTATTTTGTGGGAAAGACATGCTTTTTATTTAACCTTTATACTCCATAGTTCTTAAAGCCACATAGTTTTCTACACAGTAAATCTGTTTTTACCATTTTACACAGATAATATGAAAAATAGATATTGATCATTTAAATTCTTTAGGGAATATTTTAGTGTAAAGTAAGTCAATTAACTTGCTGATACTATAATCTTCCATTCATTTTATGAATATACAAACCACCTCCATATACAAAATATAAAATATGAATGAATATTTTAGTGTAAAGTAAGTCAATTGATTTGCTGATACTATAATTTTCCATTCATTGTATGAATATACAAATGACCTCCATCCTTAATATTGGTGTTAGCAATATTAAGACATCTTTCTTTTTGGTGAAAGGTACAGATACATAAGAAAAAGCTGAATATAATGCAGAAAGTAGCATGGTAAGGAGCAAAAAGTCATGTGTAAATTGTTTTGGGATTAATGCAGGCCAAGAGAGAAAGTTCTGTCCTATGGATTCTGGGACAGTATCATAGAGGAAGTGACATTTAGACAGGATCTTAAAGGATAAATGGGGAACATTTGCAACTGGTATACCATAGGCAAAGTCTGAGCAGTATATGAGTTATGAGTATAGGCAATGGTGAGTAGTTCTGGGATTCTTTGGTTTTGAGTTCTTATAAAGTCTTTAGAGCCATTCTTGATACGTAGAAAGCACTAGATAAGCATTAGCTATCATCATCATCGTCATCTCTATTTTCATTACTGATAGGTGGAAGAGGAATAACAGCAATGTGTCTGGAAAGGCAGGTTAGAAGCTATTTTGCAAGACGTTTTCATACCAGGCAAAACCTTTTAGGCTTAAATTTCTAAGCAAAGGGAGCCAGTAAAGATTGTTTAACCAGAAGGAATAAGGGTACTATTATTTACGCTACTTATGCAGGTTTTTTGTTAGACACTTTTCTTACTTATTTAGTCTTTATATCCATTCTCAGATAAAAAAGAAAAACTTGCAACTCAAAGATTAATGACTTCTTTTAGGTCAAAGGGTTGGTAAAAGGAAGACATCATATCTATTTCTAGCTGTTTCCAGATACTACACCTCCTGGAGTGACCAACCAATTTCCCCAGGATGCTGGATTTTTAGTATTTAAACCAGAAATTCCTTGGCAATCTGGGCTGACTTATCCACCTCCACCCCTACTATTACTACTACTGTTACAACAATATTGCTGACTTACATCTATTGAACACTAAATGTTGGGTACTATACTTCCCTTCAATGATCTTTTTTGATTTTTAAATTCTAGGGCTTGGGTAGTAATATTTTTTCCATTTAGTACATAAGCAAATTAAGGTTTAAAGGAATTAATTTCATGGTGCAAATAAAAATAGTTAATTAATATCTTTCCTTAATAGTAAATTAGGCATTATACCTTTTGAAACTTTGGAAACCTTTATTATACCTTGGCATAGGCAGAATCTGACTTATTAAGAAACTGAATTGAAGGGAAAACAATTTCTTTTACTCTAAGTCAATAAAGCAAAAGCAAAAATGTAGCTAAGGCTTGCTGAAAGCTATACCAAAGCTGTAAAGTAAATAATAAGTAGATAAAAAATCTCAAGGGACCGGTTATTACAGTTTTGAGGAGGTAAGTCAATTTCTTTCTGAAGAAGTCAACTTTCGTAGAGATTGACTGACTTCAAAGAAGATTACCAAGTGTGAGAAGGAAGGAGTTAGCCAGGATTATATGAAATCTACACTCCAGCAAAATCCATGAATAGAAAATAACAATAATATCCACATTGATCATTAGGTTCCCTTTCCCATGTCTCTTTCTATCATAAGGACTCGTATGAGTCTAGAATGTTAAGAACTGGAAGCAACTTCCAAGTTCAATGAGTTTCATTCCCTAATTTCACAAATGAAGAAAGTAAGGCCAAGATGTTTATTAGCATTCTACAGAGCATACACTTGGCACAATATGTTAGGAAAGAGCGTGGATATAAGTGTTGTCCATGCCCTAATTCTCTGGAATCTGTCAATATGTTACCTTGCTTGGGAAAAAGGATTTTTAAAGAAGTGATTAAGGCTTAGGACTGTGAAATGGTGGAAATATCCTAGATTGTCTGGATAGGCTCAGTCTAAACACCTGAGTTCTTGAAACTAGAAGAGAAAGGCAGAACAGTGGATCAAAGGGACTCCATATGAAAAGCATTCCACCTGCCTATGCTGCCTTTGAGCATGGCATACTGAGATTATAAAGCAAGAAACACAATGGTGTCTAGAAGCTGGGATGACTCTCAGTTTCAGGAAGCAAGGACACAGGGACCTCAGTTTTGCAACCTCAAGGAATTGAATTCTGCCATGAGCTTGAATAGCGGGAAAGATATTCTCTCCTGGAACCTCCAGAATGAAATGCATTCCCTTGATTTTAGTCTAATGAGATCCATATTGGACCTCTCATCTATAGAACTGATAATAAATTCTTGTTGTTTTAAGCCACTAAATTTGTGGTGATTTGTTTCAGCAGCAATAGAAAACACAAAAGGGACTCGTATTTACTGATTAACAGTTTAAAAAAAAACAAATCTTTAAGTTCCTTATCAAATGTACTCAAAAAGTGTGAAAGAGCTTCTTAGTTGGAATAACATCAAACCTACACTGTCATTCTACCATTATTAGATATACTTAATGTTCTTGTTTTATAGTACAAGAAAAAAACATAGCGGTGACTATAATAATTTCTGCTTCTACAATTAAGTATTTAAAACATTTCATGATTTACTGTTGAGTTTATAGTTAAGGAAGAACAGAAAGGACAATGCTTTCTTGGAGTCGGATGACTTAGGTTTGAGTCCTACTATGTGCTGTGGACAGGCTCCTTGACTGGGAAATCACTTAAACTTGAATGTCCTGAATTTCAGATTGCACATCTGTAAAATGGGGATAATATTTTCTATTTCAAAGGTAGTTGTCTAAAGCAATCAGCACAGTGTTTAGTACACTGTAGATGCATGTCAAACTTCTGCTGAATCGCTACATGAATAAATGAACTAAAAATGTACAAAAAGCATTCACTGAACCTTTACTTCTCAGGTGCTGGCAATGTCTACAGTTATTAGCATAAAAATCAACAGTAAAACTCCTAATTATCTAATTTAGACATGGTGATAGTCATTAGTGTTATTGAGAAATTGTTTCCAACTCTCTCCACTTTCCAGATGTCTTTTAAAGACAGGTATGGCCGTGTGACTTCATGTGACCAATAAAACTGAACATGAGATAACTCATGTCACTTCCACACAGAAGCTATAGGAGCCAATGGATTCACTACCACACCCTGCTTTTGCTGCAGTGATCCTCAGAGGATGCAAGGAGGAAGCCTTGGCAATCACAATGGCCATGTAGGGTGATAAGGAAAGAAACTTTTTTTTTTATGTAAAAAGCCATTGTGATATTAGACTTGCTTGCAACCTCAGCAAAACCTAGCTTATCCTCACTTATGCAAAGCTTTTTCCCATTTTTTTTTCTGTATTCAATAACCTATGGGTTTTTACAGGTTAAAGTTTGCACTTTATATCTAGGCAGTCCCTTTCAGTAATAAATCAATTCAAGGTACATAACAGGAGGCCTGAGTTTCAGTTAAACTGGCATGTTTTAAAAAGAAAAAGAAATAGTGTGCACTTCTGAGGCTCCACGTTGTAAGTTAGAAAAATGTGCACTCCTGTACACTGTTTGAACCCAGAGTTTCATGCTTCGACAGCCTACAATGAGACAAACTTGACAAGGACAAAATGGGTCAAAAGTGTCATTTCTTAGGAATAATTAGAATCATCTAATGTGGATAAAAGAGGTCAAACTAGCATCCACTTCTCACTAACCTCTGGAGTTACTGGACCGACAAAGGAGGTAGCCTTCAATAAATGTTTATACTCAAGCCAAAAGGTTAATGGAGATAAAAGTAGACAGCCCAAAGGTAAAGAACAGAGGATAATTCTAACCCAAGAAACTGGTGACATAATGCAGTCTCAGGGATTCCAAATTTTGCTGGAAATATTTGTTGAAGATTTCCAAAATGAGGCTTAGGAAGAGCTAAAAGTCTTAGGAAAATCTGACCTATGAGAAGAGCCTGACTTTACAGCCTTTTAAAAGAACTAGAAGTGTCACTTGATGGAAAAATTGGCTTCCATTGACTTTAGCTTGGGAAGTATAACAAAATCTCATTAGGAACTCTCAAGCCAATGCCATGAGAAGTAGTTTGATGTGGATAAAAATGCTCTTGGTATGTTGATTCCTTAACTAGGCAATAGGTGAAAAGGGCTGAAGCCTGGTTGACAAAATTAATAGCTATTTCTATTCTCTCCAGCTATGAAAACATATTTGATAGTAGGCATAGAAAATTTTCCAAATTACTGTAGATATCAGATTGAGAACCAGAAAAAAGCCAATCTCCCCCAACTGAATTATTGCCTACATCTAAGTGAAAAAATGGTACTGTATGTGATTTGACCTTGTACTTACCACACAGTAAAAGTTTCAGTTAATATATCCAAGCAGTTCTCCACACTGGAATTAAATTTAAACATAATCTTACAGTTACAAAAACATTCTATCACTCTCCCTTTAACTGTATGAAGTTTCCAGTGACAGTGAGCTTGAATTTAAAAATTCCCTTCACAAACAGTCTATCCTATGGGAGCATAATAACTTAAGATCTTGGAGTACCAAGAGTGGGGAGAAATGTCAAGTAATAATGCAAGGCCCTACACAATTGTGTTTTCAGTAGTTCTGTGCATGACATATAGTCTCAACATCGCTGATTTGACTGAAACTATAAAAACTTTTAGTATGGGAGTGCCTGGATGGCTCAGTTGGTGGAGAATGTAACTCTTGATCATGGGGTTGTGGGTGTGAGCCACATGTTGGGTGGAGATTTACTTAAATAACATATTTAAAACCTGGACTTTTAGAATGAAGATTGCCACTGACTAAACTTGTGGTTTTTAGTAAACATCCTTTAAAAGTTATACAGGACACCCTGTGAAATGTTTGAGCTTGATGCTGCTGAGGCCAATAATTATTTTTTCTTTAAAAAAACAGAGTATCACTTTAGACTACATAAACAGAATAACTCTATTCCGTGGGGTCTTGTAGGGTCAACATTATCTGTATGATGATATAAAAACAGGTTTCTCAGCAATAACACCTAAACATTCTCCATGACTAATTAATGTCAGACATCATTCAGACATGACTAGGTTTTTCAAGCATTTCCATGAAAAATCATGTGCTTCCATTTAAAAACTGATAAAATGGCCACTGAAGTACACTGGGATGTCCTGTGAGTTAGTGTTGCACCTTCCTTTTATTTACTGTGTCTAAAAATGAGAGAGAGAGAGAGAGAGAAACAGAGATACAAACAGATTTAAAGAAGTAATTAGGGGCACCTTGCTGGCTGTCAGAAGAGTGTGCAACTCTTGATCTTGGGGTCACGAGCTTGAGCCCCACAATGGATATAGAGATCACTTGAATGAATGAATGAATGCATAAATAAATAAATATAAATAAATAAATAAATAACTTAAAAGAATGAAGAAGTAACTTTAGGAACTTTAAAACTCATACCACGTATTTTACTTACAGTAATTGTTTAGGAAACAGCAAAACTCAACTTAGTAAAAGATAATCAAATTTCCATTGCTTGAAAAAGGTTAGATGTGCTAGGCACATTTTCAAACTCAAGTTCAAATAAATTAAGAATAGTCTTAAATTAGAAAATACATATAAAGTCTAAACTGGAAAGGTGTCCATAATGTGCTCTACGAAAGACTGCTACACTGTACCATTAGGCACAGGATAGACTTATGAATGGAAATACCAGGAAGATTTCATTAGAATAGCATTTCTCTTGAGCACAGTTCCACAAAATATCTTTTAAGGACACCATGAGAGTGAAATTCCAGAGAACTCTGCTAACAAATGTCTTTAAGATCACTGTGGTATGTGGGATCTCAAACACGAGAAGAGACTTTTCAAAAACAAAATGAGTGTGAAATAAAATGATAGAATTCTTGGCTACTATATCCATCCATACTCCTTATGTCAAAGACAGTTTTATCTCTAAGAACCAAAAATTTAAATAATCATTATCTCTGAAGGGTATTTGCCTTAAGTTCTCAAAATTGTGGAAACCCATTATCACAACATGAGTCACTGATTAAAGAGAGAATTTTCAGTATAAGAAATAATGATCTTTTAAGAAAGTGAACGCAAATAGTTCCATATATCCAGGTCATTAAAATAAACTCTTTACTTCCAAAAAAAGATTATTTCATGATAGTTAGAAAAAAATATAAAATTATTGTTTAAGAATATACACATGAGAGACAGATATTTCATTTTTCAAATGGGAAGAATCTCTAAAGGAATAACAAACAAGTTATCCAGATATTTATTATACTTTCATTTTCAAAAAAAAAAAAGAATAGATTCATTTCTCTTTCCCCTTTGCCAACTCACTCCCACAGTCTCATCTGTTCTCCACATATATTTGGCTCTAAAGAGGAACTACTCCCTCCAAGCTGGCAACCATTAACTTCAACCTTTTATTTTATACAGTTCTGAAAGTCACAGAGTGTTTAAGGAGTGTTGTTTTGCTCCTGGCAGAATTTCTGGGCTTGCACCTAGTGCAATGTGCAAAAGAGTGTCAGCACCGAAGCCCTGGGAAGGAAAAAGTGAATTGCTCACGAGTATCCACCCCACCTCACGTAAACCTGTGGCGGAGAGCAGGGACCGGGAAATGCGTGATCCCAGCTGTGTGACCTGGGGCCAATCATTTAACCTCTCATGGTTCCGTCTTTCTGCTTTGTAAGATGATCTCATATGAACTTCCAGCTTGACAGTAACATCATAAGACTTCCTATTATACAATTTTTGTCAAGTCTAAACTCAAATCTTGAGTTTGCAAATATTTATGAAAATTTAACACACTGGGCTTATACTGACCTAAGCAAACCCTACTATTTTTTCATTGGTGATGCAGTAAATAAAGCCACCTATTGTATTTTACCTTGGAATATTAATACCAAGGAAAACAGTGGAGTCAGAGAAAGTGGTGTGGTGGTGTGGTCAAAATAAAAATGTTAGTATGAAGAATTATATGGAGTGTGTTTCAGATATACACACACACACACACACACATTCAACTATCAATGACCTATTTACACATTAAAAAATAGTGGTCAATTCTATTCAGCAGTCTCTTTTTGAGATTTACCCCAAAGGCATTCTGTGGAAGAAAGAAAAAGCTATATCCTACACAAAGTCATCCTCAGATACTGAGATATGTCTGTCCCTCATGAATTAATCCACTGCACTATGTAATGAATCTTTCGGACACCTTTTAGTCTGTCTCCTTATTACCATTTTAGCCAATCTTAATATCAGCTTTTCCCCTCCAAAGAAAAAGGGCAATCTTGTTATTAACAACAGAGTAGATTTTAAAAACAAATGAAGAGGCTTTTTTCCCTTTTATATACATGTTTTGTTTTCATGATGTGTACGTCTATAACCACACATTATTAAGAACTCACCCATATCTTGAACTTAAAATATACCTACGATTTGAAACTGATGTTAAGAGTCTCACATCAACTGGAAGACTAGGAATGAGAAAGAAGTCTCCAAAGAGAAAAAAAAACAAATGATGGCATCGTTAAACCATATAGTTGGTGCTGTGATATATGGAGCACCTTTTGGGGAAGCAGATTATTACGAGACAAATTATTTAAAGTTGGGTGCAAAAGCTTACAAGCTTGGCAGTCTGGTTGGCAGAAGCATGAAGGTGCTACAGACGAGCGGAACAAAGCTTATCTAATCTGTGAGATGTTTTAATAACAGGAATATTGCAAACACTTAAATTAAGTATGTAAAGTAAATCTCTGACCATGAGAGGAGTTTTCAATATTCTTCTCGAAACAACAAATGCAGAAGGACCATACTCATTCTGAACTTCCAGAGAATGAAAGCCAAGTGCCCAACTCAATGAGCGTGTCCTTCCCTTCCAGAGGCACGCCACTTTGTTTTCCATGGAGAAAAGCACGGAGAAGAAGATGCTGACCAATGAAACTGATTCACCTCCACAAGCTCCCAATCCAGGGGACCTTTGTTCAATATATCTGTAGGTCTGGAGCAATGAAAAGAATGTGCTATGAAAGCAGAACCAAATGAGATAAACCTTTATTAATACTGTCCCTGGATAAACTTCTCAAACCATATTCTTTACAAAGGAGTAGAAATATGAATAAAAGCTCCAACATGTTAAATAATGTTTTTATGACAAACTAATACATCTGTAAAAACTTAAATGGCTGAGTGCAAATACCAGGGGTTAAATTCTGCATTTCGTACACAATATTAAAGGTTGGACCACATTGGTTTACATTGTCCAGATGTGGTATCTGCAACATAAAAGATGTAACCTTATGTATAAAATTATTCTAATTAGTAGTGAGTGATCAGCATTATTTTTGCTTGTTTGTTTCAGGTTATTTAAATTATAGTTAGTTAACGTATAGTGTAATACCGGTTTCAGGAGTAGAATTTAGTGATTCATCACTTACACACAACACCCAGTACTCAACGCTAGTGCTCTCTTTAATACGCATCACCCATTTAGCCCATCCCTCATGTACCTCTCCCTCAACAACCCTCAGTTTCTTCTCTATATTTAGGAGTCTCTTATGGTTTGCTTCCCTCTCTCCCTTTTTTTTCTTCCTTCCCCTGTGTTCATCTGTTTTGTTTCTTAAATTCCACATGAGTGAAATCATATGGTATTTTGTCTTCCTCTGACTGACTTATTTCACTTAGCATAATAAACTCCAGTTCTATCCACTTTGTTGCAAATGGCACGATATCATTCTTTTTGATGGCTGAGTAATATTCCACACATATATACACATATATGTGAGTCTGGTGTGTATCATACCCCAATCTTCTTTATCCATTCATCAGTTGATGGATACTTGGGCTCTTTCCATAGTTTGGCTATTTTTGGATTTCTTTACGCCATTTCTATTTTGAGAGACTTATTTAGGTTATTCTGCTTTTAAGATAATCACTTTATTTTATTTATTTATTTATTTATTTTTTAAATTTTTTTTTCATGTTTTATTTATTTCTAGGAGAGAGAGAGAGAGACAGTGCGAGCAGGGGAGGGTCAGAGAGAGAGGAAGTCACAGACTGAAACAGGCTCCAGGCTCCGAGCTGGCAGTCAGCACAGAGCCTGACGCGGGGCTCGAACCCACGAACTGCAAGATCATGACCTAAGCGAAAGTCGGACACTTAACCAACTAAGCCACCCAGGCGCCCCAAGATAATCACTTTATACTTTACTAGAAATTAGATATTCATTATTCAATAAATATTTATTAAATATCTACTACATATAAAACTCTTACAGTCATAATGATGAGAGTTACACTTCCTCTAGATGCTCACAGTATATTGATAATAAAAATACCTAAGTGACATACACATAGATTATTTATTTATTTATTGATGTTTTTATTTACTTTTGAGAGAGAGACAGTGTGAGCAGGGGAGGGTCAGAGAGAGAGGGAGACAAAAAATCAGAAGACAGTCTCTAGGCTCTAAGCTAGCTATCAGCACAGAGCCTGACACGGGGCTCAAACCCACTAACTGTGAGATCATGACCTGAGCCGAAGCCAGTCGCTCAATTGACTGAGTCACCCAGGTGCCCCTATTATTTAAATCAATATTTACAATCAATCTCATGATATTTCAAGTATATGACTAATACATTTGGAAATCTCAATGTGAATTTGATGGTCCATGACCAAATGATACTGTAGTAAGAGATGAGAAGTGACCAATAGACTAATTTTAAAGGATCTTCGTGACAATTTAAGATTATGCTTTGCTTTTTACTTTAGAGGGAGAGAGCATGAATGGGCAGAGTGGCAGAAGGAGAAAGAGAGAATCTTAAGCAGGCTCCATGCTCAGTGTGGAGCCTGACACAGGGCTTGATCCCAAGACCCTGGGATCATGACCTGAGCCAAAATCAAGAGTCAGATGCCCAACTGACTGAGCCACCCAGGAGCTCCTAGGATTACACTTTAATTTTAAAGTTAAAAACACTGAAGTTTTCTCCAGTATACACTGAAAATCTATAAAATATAGCTTATATTTTAATAATTATATCTAAAATCCAATTATAAAAACTTGTATTACATTTATAGCATGATTTAAGCCACACACTTCTACTTCTACCAACATTGGTTTACTATATAATCATTTAATTATTACTATGAAATAAAGTATATCAAAAATATATTATAAATATTCCAAAAGTTGAAATATTTGGCAAAATGTAGTCAAGATGAACTATGTACATACTATTTTAAGTATACACTAATTATCACAATTAACATGCCTTATTAATAGTCACATTTTAGAAGTTGCCCTTGGGTGCCACGCTGAGTTTGCACCACATCTCCACCTAGGAGCTGTAGGACCTAGGATAAGTTACTTAACTACTCTGTTTCTTCATCTCTAAAATGAGTATAATACAAGAAAGTATTTATGTCACAGGATTATGTTGAGGATTAAACAAGTTAATGTACATAATGAGCTTAAAGCAGTACCAGGTATGTTAGTGTAGGCAAGCGTTTGGCTTATGTTTCTAATACTCCTAAAGAAATTTGTTTCCGGGGTGCCTGGCTGGCTTAGTCTGTAGAGCGTGCAACTCTTGATCTTGGGGTTTTAAGTTTTAGCCCCATGTTGGGTGTAGAGGTTACTTAAAAACAAAATCTTTAAAAAAATTACTACTAATAAAAAAATTGTTTCCATCAAAATGCAAAATTCTCAGTAAAACAAGAATTTGGGCTGGGTGGAAAAGTGACACAGTTCCCTAATATGTGATTTATAACATTTCATTAAGTATTAACTACGCTAAAGTTCTAGATGCTGAATTACTTTTTGAATTAATTTTCACAATCCCACTGTTACATCCATTTTTAAAAAAATGTTTTTTATTTAATTTTGAGAGTCAGGGAGAGGCAGTGTGAGCAAGGGAGGGCCAGAGAGAGAGGGAGATACAGAATTCGAAGACAGGCTCCAGGCTCTGAGCTAGCTGTCAACACAGAGCCCAACACAGGCCTTGAACCCATGAACCGTGAGATCATGACCTGAGCCAAAGTCAGACGCTTAACTGGCTGAGCCACCCAGGCACCCCTGTTACATCCATTTTGTATAGGTAAAAACTGAGGTTCTAAAATATTAAACAACTTGTTCAAATTCACATTGCTGGAAAATGCCTTAACCATGAACTCTTTTCTATTTTTCTCTTAATCTGTAAGAAACTAAATTCTTTCCATGGTGTTAAAGCAGTAAGAATCTTCTTAGGGATTGTGTTAAATATCAATTCTTCATGTCCATTAAAAACTAGCTTAAATGATCTTCCATGAGTCAGTAGTTAGCAGTTTCTGTTTTACATTATGCATGATTCCTAGCTGCACTTTGTATAAGCTAATTGCATGGTGCCTTTTTAATAACCTTCAGAGTTTTTTGAGCTGTGAAATTTATAGGTTTATACTGAATTGTTTCTCACATTTGCACAGTTTTGAGTCTTGAAAGTATAGTTGAGATACTAAATGCCAACATCAGGCATCAAGTGGGTATAAGTAGAACAGAGCTGAACATAGTCTAGTTAGTGATCTTAAAAATATTGAAACACAGGCAATACTTTTCATATTTTTATTTTTATGACTACAGGCATTTTATAGCCATAGAAATGTTTATAGGTTAACAATGGATAAAACATAGTCTATAAAGATATTTTCAATCATAAGCAGAATTCATGAGGAGATCCAAGGTGTCTTTAGGCTAAAATTCACTCTACTCAGCACTGGTTATCCAAGAACAAATGAATAATGGATTCTCTTGGTGCCCCACTGGTCAATGGACAGAGTAGAGCCTCATCATAGTACTTCACAGTGAGGTACTGACATATACTTGGGGCACCAAGGCAGTCCAGACAGGCCTTTGTGTCTGATTGGTCAATTCTACTCTCCAGAACCTCTGCATGTACCTACTTAAGAAACCCAAACTGCATTGCATAGTCTTGGCGCCCTGATGGGGGGAGGGGGAAGTGTTTACTAAAAGAAGTATCTCAGTCTGAGTTTAGTTAGCATGTCCCCAACTTAAACTGGCTGGCTCACAGGGAGACTGGAAAACAAACAAACAAACAAACAAACAGAGAGCAGTTTCACCTGCCAATAGAAGGTCAAGGTCAAACTGGGAAATCAAAAAGGAGCCTCACTAAAAAGCATTGGGGAGAAATAGTGCAGAGGTAGAAAAAAGGTAGTTCCTTTGATTCAGTGGGTCTGTGATTCAAATATTGTTGTGATTCAAATATTATTTATGACATACAGTATTCTTCAGTGTGGTAGCACAATGAGGAAAAGCAGCAGCAATCTCAGTTTGTACACTACAGACTTAGCAGATAGGCAGTTATTAAAAACAGTGGCTAAAAGCATGAGTTCTAGAGTCAGATTGCTTAAGTTGAAATCCAACCTTTGCTACCCATCTATGACGTGATCTTGGTCAGTAAACTCTCCTTCTCTGTGCATCAGTCTCCCCATCTGTAAAATGAGAATAATAATGCCTCCTGGGGGTGATGTGATGTGAGATAAACTAATACTTATAAATCACTGACAATGATACCTGACAAACAGTAAGTGTAGATTTATAATCATTATTTACATTGATTTGGGGAAATGGAGAAAAATTTAATCTATGAAAAGTCTTGTGCCTATTTAATTTATTCTATCCAGACATCAACAGAATGATCAACGCAGCATGCTATAAATATGTAAGTGAATTTACTATTTTGGCCAATCTTTTTAAATACTAAATAAATTGGCTAGTGGGGAGACATCCATACTACTAGTAGCACAAATAAAAGATTTTTATGGCAACTTAAGGTTAGTTGAATAAAATCTTACCTTCTATGATAAAAAGCCTTACATATCGGTTATAAAATAATTTATTCTACTGAAATTACTCCATATTTTCCACCTATTGTTTTTACTAGCACCTACAAGATCTAAACACTTGCTTCTAGGGCATCTGGGAAATAATTTGAAAAGGATCTAGACATTGAGTTCCTAATTATGCCACTCCCCTGCCTTGATTCCAAATTGGGATTTTCTGAGCTAGTTCAAAAATTTTAAATAATGCAAATTTTTCTCATATCATGTGCTGGAACAAAGCCCTAATGTAACTACCATAATTTAAAGTTTTTATTTCAAAATTTAAATATGTTGTCTCATTTGTCAAAGACAACCAAACCAAACCCAAAGCAAAACCCCTCATGATTACAAAGTCTATGACCTCTTCACTTGTCATTTCTATTTCATGCTAGTATGCTAGTTAGATATATTTTCAAAAACGATCTACGAATTCACTAAATTTAGGTTTAAGCTTTATCTCTAAGCGGTTGGATTACCTTGGTCAAAATATATTACTTCCCTGAGCCAGTTTCTTCATTAATAAAGGAGAAGACCAGGATTCCAGGACTCATAGGGGCACCTTCTGGTTCTAGAACTTCCTGTACTCTAAATGGAAGAAACTTGTGAATAGACTTGTCTAACATTACTCAACCTTTTAAAACCTATGCTCTTCTTTCTTTATGTCAAAAACAAATTCATGGTGTCTTTTGATAAAAATTTAAATAAGCACAGTGACTATAAAGATACTAATGAAATGACACAATGGTGCCCCCTCCTCTAGAAGCAAAGACAGAATCCCTTTAACAAATACACATACTCACATGCATACTCTCTGATGGGGCTCATCTCCCTTTCATTTGAGAATCCCGAAACAATGTCGCTAATTCACAGTGAGGTAGAATATTCCCTAATTGAACTGCAGGAAAGGAAAGGTTAAACTACAAACTCAGAGTTTGCTCTGCCTTCTGATTTATGCAGAGCAAAATAACTTATTTATGGCTCTACCTTCCATATCTTTTGAAACTGTGCACCCCCAGGTAACGCACGAGCTTGAGCATATATTTCCATGTTACGCTACTACAGACTAACCCAAATTTCAGTTTCAAATGACCAAGACTCTAGTGTTTGTTTGTTTGTTCTTAATGTTACTACCCTTTACAGTGTTGTAAAAATCATCCTTTCTATCACATGTATGCAATGAACACTTTGCAGTGTTTGTGGACAAGGGCACAACATGCAAGATACACAAATGTCCTCTTTGGCCAAAATCAGAATATATGGAAGGAAGATTGGTAGTTTCGCGCTAGACCAGTTTAAGCCACACTAAAGTAACCTCAGTCAAAAGCCAGTTGATAGTTAAGTCTCAACCATGGAAAATGGCACCATGTCTGTTTTTATTACATATAATACTATGTGTGGATTTTAAATAAAATGGATAATTTTAGAGATCCCTCCCATTTAAGCACTGTGGATAGACTACACATAGCAAAAAAAAAAAAAAAATTATCTTGTAGTTTTCCTGTCTTGAAAGCAGAGATTTGGAGAGAAAAAGAAAGGGCAGGGAGTGAAACTAATGACAAAACCAAGGGTCCAGCCGTGGGACTGGAGCACATAGAGTCCGCGTTCCAATAAGACTCAACAAACAGCTCTGATCAGAATCTAAGTGATGGGAAACAGCCTGTAGCTTCGAGATTAGCTGCTTCACACTATTTCTGAGTTAAGCCAGTACAAGTAACATCATGAATACATAATTATAATTATGCATTAGAGTATGCATAATGATCTTAAAATCAGTAAACAAAGAAAAGGCATCAGAATTGCTCAGCTATTTTAGGTATACTATTACAGAAGACAAAATATGACTAAGATTTTAAGGAGAGGTGGCTCTTAGTGAAAGTTTTTCACATGCAACTTACAAACTTGAGAAAACAACGAATGAACCAGCATTGCTTTAAAAACCCCTTTTAGGAAATTTCACATGAACCAGTTAAAATCAAAGAAATGCAAGAGTATTTCAAAACACATGAAGCAAGCCCTTAGGAATGCTCTTATTTAAAGAATCCAGGCTAAGAAACAGAAATAATAATAAGGTAACATCTTGGACTTCTGATATTGTTTAATAAAATAATGCATTTTTCCTGGAATTGTTCAGACAAATATAATCTGTGATTGGCTGATAAAAACAAGTAAGATAACTAAAAGTTGTGTTGGAGATAATTTACGACACATGGAGAATCTGGGATTTTTTTTTTTTGTGGTGGGGGGGCAAACTATTAGATTCCTAAAGTCTAACCATAAGAGGATCTAACCTGAACGTGCCTGCTTGTAACACAAAATCATTTGCTTTGAATTTTCCAAAATGAAAATGGAATTCCAATTGAAGAGTAGTATCTCCTCAACCTTGAAGGGCAGTTACGTCATATATGAGCCTTCTATTTTTTGGGCAAGATGATTTGATATTCTGGAACCCTAATCTTTTCTCACGGTACTATTTTTACTGCTCTCCTCTGGAAGTTAGCCAAGTTCTCCACGTTCCTCTTAACAGAGCCTTAAACTGTACACCCATATCCTAACATGAGTGTGGGTAAGCCTAGATCTAGTCCATATTCAGGATCAGAAGCTAAGGATGCCTCAGGGAGCATTTATCCTTCATCGATTAGACAAAACAGATGTCCACCACAGCTATCTGGAGCTCCTTTCATCTTTCTAGTTTTCTTGCCCTCTTTCACATCAAAATTCAGAGAAGCCACCCAATATTCTTTTTCAAAGTCATTTTTTCGCTGATTTTTCTTAGCATCCTGTTTATTTTCTTCAAAGGCCTTATATCCCTAATGAAAATTTATTAGCTTTCAATCCGCAATGTTTCGATACTTATTCCAATAATAATAATTGATGCTATCTATAAGCATCTTCTCCAGTGTTCTTTTGCTTCACATTCCTCCCTTACTTTCCCTTTCTCTTTCTTTTCCTTCCCTACCCACTCCATCTCTCTATCTCTCCCTTTCCACTACGGTTTACTTTGCTCAAGTAGAAAACTGAGGAGTAAGGCAACATCATTACCGACCTCAGCCATCGTTTACCTGGCTGACAACAGAACAACCAGTTGGAAGTCTCAAATTAATTATGCAATTTAATTTGCATAATTTTGGTCTGCACATTAATTTCAAGTATATATAGTAGTCACCCCTTATCCTTAAGGAGTATATCTCAATGATATCCCCGGTGGATGGGTGAAACTGAACTCTATATATACTATATTTTTTCTTGTATATACACACTTTTAATAAGGTTGAATTTATAAATTAGGCACATTAAGAGATCAATAACAATAACTAGCAATAATATAGAACAATTATACAAAATATACTATAATAAAAGTAGGTTTTCTCTCAAAATATCTTATTGTATTGTACTCACCCTTCTTGTGATGATGTGAAATGACAAAACACCCATATGATGAGATGACATGAGGGGAATGACCCAGGCACGGTGACTTAGTGTTAGGCTACTGCTGACCCTCTGACATTATGTCAGAAGGAGTTTCACCGGCTTCTGGCCCTCAGGTGACTGTGGGTAACAAAACCACAGAAAGCAGAACTGAAGATACGGGGAACTACTGGATGTAGCTTTGACGACTCCAATAAATTTAACTCTATTTCAGTCAGACAATCAATAGGTAGGTACTCATTACCTACCATGCCTGATGGCAGTTCTGAACATCGTAAAGATCATAAAGGAGCAGTTATTTTGAAAATGTCTGCAAGTTTTCTAATTTTGTATTGTGGAGAGGAAAAGGTTCACAGATCTAGTGGGGGGGTGGGGGGGTATAAAAACTTCCCAATGCAATCAGTGGCTTGACTGAAGCATTACGAGAAGAGAAATAATTGTTAAAGTGATATGGATACTGATGAAGCGGTTTTGAGATAGTGATGGAGGGCAGTTTTGTCAAGTAAGTGGTTGACAGCACAAGCTTCCCCCACAAATTTAGAAGAAGGCAAAGAAAATAATTCTTTTTAAACTTTCCACTATTTCCCTAGGAATGAAAACTATCTTCTTTCAGCTCTTTGGAACATCTGTCCTTTTGACTGTATCCCACTTCACATGCTAAAATGTTACAGACACACAGACACTTTAAATATATAGTGACCCTGGAGAGAGAGGGAGGGAGAGAGAGAGAGAGAGAGAGAGAGAGAGAGAGAGAGAGAGAGAGCGCACACACACAGGAGACAGGAAAGTTCACAGACTTCCTAATAAAGAGCCAAGTCTCGATATATTATTAGACATTTGAAAAATTCTTCCATACGCTAACCAAATATTTATAGCTTGTTTTTCTGTCAACAATCTTGTTTTATTTTTCAGTGTTGTCAGAATGACATTATTATGATGGAAATGTTAGATGACCATGCTGAAGACATTCTTTATTCAAACCAGGGAAAAATTAGTGTGAAATCATTAAATACAAGGAGTCCTAGTTATAAATGGATTCTAAAAGTTCATTTGAAAAATGTACCATTTGGAACTCAAAATACATTTTTCACCTTCACCAGTGTTTCTCAACCCAGAGGCTACAGCCCCTTTGGGGTCGTCAATATTTATGGGCATTTTTCCCCCCAATTTGATGTTTTCATTTTCATCCGAACACAACAAACAAGGAAACAAATACACTTCTACCTTGCATGATGGCAAATCATGTCTTTCCTGGTCAAGATTTACACATGGAATACAGTAAATAGAATATTTTTTTTTTTTTAACTTGGTGTTTTTCAAATGGCAGTCTGCAAATCTCTAGAAAACCTTGAACCTATTGAATTGTTTTTTTCTTCAAAAACAATCTATATCTTCCTTGAACTGAGCAAAGAACTGGCATAGACCCAATACTGCAAATGGTCAAGTTTCAAGGTTAGATTACAAGAAGGTTATTTAGCTCTTAATCTAGCTACACATTAGGTATAAATTCCTGTGTCCAGGAATAAGGGTCATTTGTTAGAGGAAGGACAGAAAGGGAGGCAGGATATTTCCTTATCTTTCTCTGGCCCCAGGAAAAATTTTAATATGATTTGTCTTCTTCTGCCTTCCTTTGCTGTTCTTGCCTCCCAGCTTCCAAAATCATTCTCCCCTAATCTCCTTGGAGTTTCTTCAGCCATATCAACTCCTCAACCACAAGTCTTCCTTTGAGGCGTAGGTGTCCTACCTCACAAATTCCTCCACGCTCCAAACGACTGTTTGTTTCTCTGATCGCATGAAATAAACAAACACACATGCTTCCATCAGGCTGGCGAAGCAGCTTTCGCAAGAAAAACACTGAGCTAACTGATATTATGGTATGAATGATCACTATGGCACTGACAGACCTGTAATCAGTAAGCCATCCCTGCTTTACAAAACTTTCTTCCCCCTTCCTCCAAAGCTCAGCAGGGTCTTTAAATCTTCTAAGTTTTTGTTTGTTTGCTCTCTTTGTCTTGAAATCTCTCCAGTGTGTCTCTCGGCTAAATATTTGATACTTGCAGAAAGGCAAAGGTGGAACTCTGGGCATTTTTAAGTTAATATAATAAGCAAAAGTAAGTCAGAAGCTGTCTGTAAATAATATATAAATTCAGTGGCTACGGTTGCCTGACATACTGACTTCTGAGTCAGTTGTGAGTCGGCGCACCGGTTACCAAGTTACTACCACGGAACGGGAATGAACTGTGCTCCCAAGCACTGTGTTCTTCTTGTTTCAGAGAGTAATTTCTGAAACCACTGAACTCTGGGAGCTCCAAGTGTATCGTGGCTTCACTACATATCACTTGTCACTAATGGGCAGCAGCTGCTCCAGACAGACCTGGTCTTGGCAAACAGACTGAATGCTATTCTCTGCCCTTAGGAAATGTGTCTCTCCAGGTGAGGTTTGAGGCCACGTGAAGAGCACTGTCGAGTCTGTTTTCTTGCTGGTTGGCCAGTGGGTAAATTAAGGACCTTAAATGTTCATGTCGCTGGTCCACTCTGCCAGACACTCTCAAAATAAGCACTTTTCCAACATGCTACATGTATATATTTTTTCAATTCCTGATTGAAGGGCCACATAGTACTTATATAAACAAATGCATCTCTGAGAGCTTAATGCAACTGGGCATGAAAAACGAGGTCGATGTCCAATTCCTCCAAGCCCTGTTAGCCAGAGTTATTTGTTGGATTCAAATTCACTCTTATAACTGGGGAGTCCAGGCTTATTTTCATTAAAATTTGTTTAAGCAAAAGATCGGACCTTCATTATTTTAACTTTTCAAGGAACCCTGTTGCCACTAGAGTTCTAATATCAGTAATTTCCCAGAACCCTAGGCCACCAGTGACATCATTTTTAATGTTTTGCTCTTCTTTACAGTATTATAAGAATGAATCTTTTTCTGTTTTTAATCACAAGCCTTATCCAGCAATCAAGGCAGGTATATAATAAGCTAAGCTACTCTGTAAATCTAAACATACCCTACAAATGGAAGAGATACAGCCTGGGCTCCCTGATTGTTACTAAGGCGACTATCTAAAATGAAAATCTTATTAACCCTTTTGCTGCCTGGAACTACCCACGTACCACGTTAGCTGACTTCCCTGCACTTATCTCTTCTTTTTCCCCCTCAAGAAATTCATAATTGCATTGCTCCACAGTAGTTATGCTCTGGTTATCCTATCTGAGAGAACGGTGATGGGGGGTAGTCCCATCTGGAGAGCTGAGTGTGGTGGCCGCCTCATCACGAGGAAGCAAACATTGAAGAAGAGGGCACGTGATTTCCTGCTTAGTTAAGACATCAGTTTGATGAAATCCTTGACAACATTAAAGGATTCCCATTCAATAAATAGCAGACTACTACTGTATTTTCCTTTCACTCCGGAAATAATGTGACAGCAAAAGCTGCATGTTTCACAAACATATTTTTCCTCAACTATTTTTGAATGACATTAGCAACTGTTAACATTTGCTAGGAAGAATAATATTTCAAAGCATTATACAGAATTTTAGCCAAGAACAAATATCTGTCAGGCACTCTCTATTCTCTTGGTACAACAAAAAAAGGGAGTTCAACAGCAAGGGGGAAGGGAATAGGAACATAATTTTTTTTCCATGTAATTTGGACAACAGGAGACTGGGCACTAGAAATTCATTAATAGCTTTTGAACACTAAATCATGTAATAAAATTACACTAAAATGTCTGTACTGTTCAAAGTGTATTATTGGCATTCAAGGTCCTTTATAAACACCCATTCTCCATTGCTTCCATGTTGCTCGCCTTTCAAACCTTTCTAGAAGGATGTCTTGATAATTTTCACCTAGTCTCTCTACTGGAAGCAAAATGGCCCATTTGTTATTCTCTACACATGGCTTGATTTATTCCTTCATCTTCTAGTAGGCCATTCCCTCCATCCTGAATTCCCTGCCTGCTCCTCTCTACCAATTCCTACCTATCACTTCCTTCAGACCATGTTCAGCTCTCACTGCCCAGAGGAAACATTTCCCAATCGACCTCCCTCCCTCAGCTCACCCTCCTCTGTCCCCTCAGAATATAATTATACTATGCCATTTTGTACTTGTTGATACATTATTTGTAATTGCTTATTATTATTATTATTATTATTATTATTATTGTGTCCCTGTCATTGTGTTTGCTTCTATCTCATTTGATTACACTCTTTTCCATCACCTCCGCTCTCCTTCACACAGGCCTCTAATTCTTGGCATTTCAATAGTACCGATATACTCCAGACTGGATAGTTCATCAATAACGACTCTATGACTGATTAAAAATAGTTAATGTTCAAAAATTACTTTAGCTATCTATAGTTTTAGTTCTTTGTACTATATTTTGTAAATACAGATGGGTCTCACACTGTACCTTCAGCTTCTAAAGCCAACTTCCACATCCCAATCTTCTTGAAGCACATTTCCCTCTGGATATTTTTGTTACTTACTATCATGTCAAAACCAACACATTTAAAATAAAATTCAGCCTCTGTAAAAACTCAACTTTCAAATTTACATTGATCTATTTCTATTAAAGTCACCAATTTTAAAAACCTGTATATTTATCTAAATTTTCTTACACATACACACACATACACACACACACACACACACACACACACACACCTTTAACATATGATATCGTGTAGGAAGAACTAGAAAAGCTTTTGATATGTTAACGAATTATAATTTGGTTGGGAGTTCACAGAAAGTACAGAGTGTACCCTCCTTGTGTGGACTAATCATTGAAGTCAACGTGATCAACATGTAAAAGAACACGTAACATGCAACAGTAACCAATAAATTTGATTGTTAAGGATACTAAATTAACTACATATTTAAAAGATATGAAACTACATGTAACTAAAAAGATACTTAAAATCTACTTTAGAGGTTGAGAACTAAAGCAGTAGGGCCTGCTACCAATTCAGGCAGATAAAAGAGAGTGAACGTGGAGCCTTGCTTAAATGGCAAAGATTTTGAGTAGAGTGGACTTTAGGGTACCTGTTACCTAGTGGAAGGTGATCAGCTTAGTGAGATGATAAGGAAGGCTGGCTATCTTGTGCCACAAATCAGTGACTTTGGACAAATGCATTTAACTCTTTGGAGTTACAGCGTCTCTCTCCATGAAGAGAATGAACTAATGGTTCTCAAAGGTCATTTCCTCATGTAGCATTTGATGAATCAAACATAACTCATTAACTGGGAGACAGACACTGATCTTCTGAGACATCAGGATCCTTGTTTCCCTTTCCTCTTTTCTCAGATCCTTCATTCACATCAGACAGGCTTTATTACATTCGAAAGTACTTTCTTACCTGGAGGCATTTGTATTTCATCACTAAACCAAGTTTTAAGTTTAAAAGGTAAAATCTGCCTCATAGAATTCCAGGTATTGACCAATGGGGGTAAGAGACAACCTTAAGAAAGAAACGGATTTTGCCACTTTACTTGTTTGTGTGTGTGTGGGGGGATTTATTTATTTGGATTAAAATGTATATATTTATTTTTCTTTCAAATACTTATTTCAATTCTAGTTTAGTTAACATATAGTGTAATATTGTTTCAGGAGCAGAATTCAAAGATTCAACAGGTACATATAACATCTGTTATATGTGCTATGTTATATGTTATATGTGATCATCACAAGTGCCCTCCTCAATACCCATCCCCCATTTAGCCCAACCCCAACCCCCCCCCACCTCCCCTGCCGCCACCCTCAGTTTGTTCTCTAGAGTTAAGAGTCTCTCTCATGGTTGCCCCCTTCTCTCTTTTTTCCCTTTCTATGCTCATCCATTTCGTTTCTCTAAAACCACACTATTAGGATACTACCTACTTGCAAGTCAACCCTGTAAATCTATCGAAGGGATAGCTGAGAAAGAGAGAGGGTCAAGTCGTATGTAAAGATCTGAGGAAACTATGTGGAAATCTTAAAATTTAAAGAGGGGAAAACTGTCAGCTTTGTCAGAAAGTTAGTATAGTGTCACAAAAAGGAGTGGCTTATTCAACGCAAGGACAAAGCCCCTGAGGGTAACTTGCAGGGGGGTACGTGTCAATTAAAGATGAGGCTTACTGTCTTCTAATCACGAAACCCAAGCAACTAATCACAGATTGTGGGAAGAAGTGTGAGCAGCGTATGGGAAACACTGCTTCCTTTCATTAGAAACGTGACCAGCTAAGTTATTTCTCAAAGCTTCAATATTTATTATTTGGACAATAAGGGTTGGAATCAAGCTATCACATTCTGTAATTCGGTAATATTAAGCCAAAGTGGGAATGTTACCAAAGGATGACGTATAATTTTCCACAAGGGAGGCAGAAAATACAGCCAGTGATAATTTACAGTTAACCTAATGACAAGAATGGTCAGTGTTCCTTGAGTGCTTAGTCTATGCCAGCTTTTGTGCTTTGTACTTCACATACACAATCTCTTGTAAAACTCAGAAAATTTGTATTATGACATATTAATATTATGTATTATGTATATCATAACATGTATTAGAACATATTAATATCACCACTCACAAGATCAGTCAAATGGAGCTCACAGAAAGGTAAAGTAAGTGTCCCAGAACCACAAGTTCCCTGGTGACAGAGTCCAGGTTTAAGACCAGGCTTTTGACTCCAGTGCCTGAGCTCTCAATCAACATACGACACCAACTCAAAGTAAAATAGCTAAGATCCAAAAAATACATATATACAAGAAGAATGGGTACGACATATAACCAGTACTATAAAGGAGAAAACGAAATCAACACAATAAAATATTATGTCTTCCTTGGGAGGTGGAGAGATAATATTTAAGAGCAGATGTGAAAAAGACAAAAAAATATTTGCTTCATCTCAGTCTATACA
This sequence comes from Proteles cristata cristata, assembly GCA_017311185.1. NCBI lineage: Eukaryota > Metazoa > Chordata > Mammalia > Carnivora > Hyaenidae > Proteles > Proteles cristata. Next base: position 2,479,764 of record JAESUZ010004194.1, read on the forward strand.
CACACACACACACACACACACACACACACACAATTATTTTTGTTGTCTCTGGTTTATTTACTTAAAATATATATAATATTGAGAGGATAAAGAAGTCACCTAATGGGAGAAAGAATAAAAGAGTACTGAGAAAAATTATTACTGTCTACAATTAAAGGGCCAAGCTGCTTATACACAAGGTAATTTGAGAAAATGTCAAACTTTGCTGTAGACCCCAACAGTCATGATTCAGAGATGCATAGAGGACCAAGAAAGAGCTCACGTGCAGAACATAACCTTGAATCTGAAACTGTGCTGGACAGTCAAGAAAGATGCCTGAAGAATACTTACGTGAGTTATACCAAATTCATTTATATATATTTGAAGATGTAGGGCATTAAAGATAAGTGTAGTGTTGCATTGGGCAAGTCTCAACAAATCAATATAATTTTCTCACCCTATTTTCTCATATATAAATGAGAAACCAATAAGGCTGATATGACAAATCTTTATTCTCATTAGATTCAACTATTATTTCACCTGACATACTCAAAAAGACCTAAAAGATACTAAAATACATGTTCTCCAAATCAACACAGACATTACAAGGGATTTTCAAAGAATAGTTACTTATAGTTCAACAGCAGCATTTAAGAATCTAAAACTGTCAGTCCTTTGTCTGGGATTATTTATCAATTATATTAATGATATAGATGAAACAATAGATCAGTTGCTAATTTAATTTGCTGGGAATATTAACTTGGACACAATTACTATCTTCAGATATAAGTCATATTTATTAAGTCTACTCTATTTCAAATATCACATAAGGTAAACAAGTGTATTATTTTCCCTTTATTGGAAAACTCTCTTGACGTAAGTTTTTAATCACATTTCTGGTCATAAAATCGGACTCAGAAATGTATTGACTCCTCTATGGTCCACAACTGAAAGAGGAGTGAAGTCAGGATTTGAACCTGGGTCAAATGTTTTTCAGTATTTCAGCTGCCTTGCAATGGCATTAGTATCTGAAAAACCCAAATAGAGATTTTGAACAATGTTTTAAGCAAAAGGACTACGCAAACTATAGCTTTACACAGGAGTCCTTTCAAAGTAATTTACTCAAGATTGAGAAAGGGAATGAAAATGAACATTTCTTGAACTCCCAAGACTATGCTAACATCTTTTCAGGGGAGCGTGCCTGGCTCAGTTGGAAGAGCATGCAACTCTTGACCATAGGGCCATGAGTTTGAGCCCCACATGGGGTGTAGAGATGACTTAAATTTTTCAAAAAAAGCATTTAAAAATCTTTTAAAAATGTTATTTCACTCATTCATACTTTCAACAAGTATTTATTGGGTGTGTTCTAGGTGCTGATGAAATATAAGAGCTATTTGTCCTCCTAGAATCCACTCCCTTGCTAGGGACAAAAAAGAATAAATACCTCAATAGTAAGGAAATGTAATTTTAGGTAGAACAAAGATAAGAAGAGACAATGACAGAGCTTTTCTGGTTTGTTTTGTTTGTACTTTATTCTAGAGAAGGTCCTGCTACAGAGACGGCATCTGAGTATTTCACCAAATTAGTGTCACTAAATGTGCCATGGAAAGATTTAGAGGTGAAATGTCCAAGGCAGAGGGAATAACAAGTGCAGAGGCATCAAGGCTGGAATCCAGCATATTCTGTTAAAGCAAGAAGGCCAATATGGCCCTGGTAGAGTCAGCAAGACAGAGAGCAGAAGGAGATGGGGTAGGAAAAAGCATGGCTTTGCTAGCCATGCTAACGGGTTCAGGTTTTACCTCCAGTGTGCACGGTTTGGGGAATACCATGCTGTGATTTACATGTGAAAAGAGTATTCTGACTGTCACCTGCAGAATACAGGTGACAAATGGAAGGAAATCAGTTAGGAGGCTGCTATGACACCTGGTGTGAGATGATGATGCCCCCAATCAGATGCTCTCTGGGAAGGTGGTGGAAGGTGACCAGATTTTCAAAGTGGACTTCATTGGCCTGCTGAATATAAAGTCAGTGAAGAAAAGAATCAACAATAAGACACATCCCCAAAAGCAAGGGAATCAAGAGCAAAAATAAACTGTTGGGACCTCCTCAAGATTAAAAGCTTCTGCACAGCCAAGGAAACAACCCAGAAAATTAATAGGCAACCAACGGAATGGGAAAAGATAGTTGCAAATGACATATCAGATAAAGGGTTGATATCCAGAATCTACAAGGAACTCACCAAACTACACGCCCGAAAAACAAACAACCCAGTGACGAAATGGGCAGAAGATATGAACAGACACTTCTCCAAAGAGGACATCCAGATGGCCAACAGACACATGAAACGATGCTCAGCATCGCTCCTCATCAGGGAAATACAAATCAAAACCACACTGAGATACCACCTCACGCCAGTCAGAGTGGCTAAAATGAGCCAATCAGAGAACTCTAGATGCTGGCGAGGATGTGGAGAAACGGGCACCCTCCTACACTGTTGGTGGGAATGTAAACTGGTACAGCCCCTCTGGAAAACAGTGTGGAGGTTCCTAAGGAAACTAACAATAGAACTCCCCTATGACCCAGCAATAGCACTGCTAGGAATTTACCCAAGGGATACAGAAATGTTGATGCATAGGAGCACATGTACCCCAATGTTCATAGCAGCACTCTCCACAATAGCTAAAACATGGAAAGAGCCTAAGTGTCCATCAACAGATGAATGGATCAAGAAGATGTGGTTTATCTATACCATGGAATACTACATGGCAATGAGAAACAATGAAATCTGGCCATGTGTAGCAACATGGATGGACCTTGAGGGTGTTATGCTGAGCGAAATAAGTCAGGCAGAGAAAGACAAATATCATATGTGCGCACGTATAGGAGGATTAGGAGGAGCTTAACAGAGGACCAAGGGGAGAAGAAGGGCAGAAATGGTGGGGGAAAGGGGAGAGGCAAACCATGAGAGACTCTTGAATGCTGACAAAAACTGAGGACTGGTGGATGTGGGGGGGAGGAGGGGTGGACATGGAGGAGGGCACTTGTGGGGATGAGCACTGGGTGTTATGTGGAAACTAATTTGACAATAAACTATTTGTAAAAAAAAAAAAAAGAATCAACAATAAATCTGAGGTTTGGGGGTCTTAACAACTGGGTGTATAGTAGTGGCATTTATCAAAAGACACAGAGCAGTTATTTTAGGGTTTAACATTTGGAGTTCTGATCTACACATGTTTATTGTGATACAGAGATGTCAAATAGGCAGTTAGAAATAGGAGTCTGGAACTCAGAGGAGAGGCTGGGGCTGAGATTTAAGTTTGGCAATCATTAGTTAATTTCTGGCAGTTAAAGCCCTGGGGTATGAGATCATCTAAAGAGTAGAACCTCAAGATTGAGTTCAGGAACTTCCCAACATTTAGAGGTTAATTTGTCAGCCAGGGAAACTGAGAAAGTACATCCTGTAAGGTGAAAAGAACAGAACACGCTGTCATGGAAATAACACTAGAAAAGTATTTCATCCAGAGGGAGAAATAGGATGGGCCAAACACGACTCGCTTAAGCCTTTACAGTCAAGCAAGCTAAGAATTGGACTTCCACCACTCACTTTTATTTTTTTAAACAGATGAGGAAACTGAAGTTGAGAAAGATGAATTAACTGTATGACTATCACACTGCTAATGAGTGATACAGCTAGAGTCCACACCGGCAGAGTCTAATACAATAGATCGTAATTCCATATTTTTAAAGAGTTTCTGGATATTTAAATAAAGAGATGTAGAACCATTACAGAACCATGCAACATGCTTTTAGTAAGACTAATCATGCACAAATGGAGCCATTCTCATCATATAGAGAAAGAAAACACCTAACAACTAAGAGTCATACTTTGGGGTGGAGGTGGGACATATATTCATTCACAAAGACACTTGTCCTTAACCACAGTTAATCTGTAGTGCTAATTTTGCAGAAGCATTTGTCATTGTACATTAATATCTTTGATACAGGTTTTTATTCTTCCTCCAGACTAAATCAATCGATATGTTATAAAGATTTATACAATCGTATCTCGTAATAACTCAGTGACAAAACATTTGAGCATCCCTATGTGCTATCAGCAAGGATCCGTGTAATTATACAGTTTACACCATTGCTGTAAAATGTTCTATTCCAAGTCCTATTTTATGTGAGATAACCACAGCTGAAGCACCTTTTGGTAAGGAATCCCTCTGTAATCGCCTAATACCAGAATTCTGGGCAGCAAAGAGCTCCGGCAAAGAGCATGGTGAGAGGATGTGTACTACTCTACTATGCAAAAATCATGAAAAGTATCACGGTAGTTCTCTGTGCATCACAGTACATTTACAAGTCTATCAAAGTTTAGTTTGTCATTTAGACTAAAATAAAGCTTATGGAAAGTAATTTATCAGTAAGCTGTCTAGAATAAGTTCCTTTACTGGGGAGGATATCACATAAAATGTGACTTGACTTTAAAGGTATCTAATCTGTGAACTTTATGCAACCAATGACAATGGTGATGAGAGAGCCAGAAACACCTCTAAACCTCTGTGGCTTGAATGCATCACTTTCCAAATAAAGTTTTATCAAAATTTAGCCTAGTGTATACCATGTAAAATGCTCAGTGCTAGTGCATACAAATGCCAAGTCTGTGGCCAAAATTAGCAGAAGAAAGTAAAAATTGTCATAGGCAAACAAATGCATAACATATACAAGTTTATTTATATATAATGCACATATATACATCATACACATGAGGCATTTTGTGTATAATTCACTTTAAAAATATGCAACAGTGGCACCTGGGTGGCTCAGTCGGTTAAGTGTCTGACTTCAGCTCAGGTCACGATCTCACAGCTCGTGGGTTCGAGCCCCGCGTCGGGCTCTGTGCTGGCAGCTAGCTCAGAGCCTGGAGCCTGTTTCAGATTCTGTACCTCTCTCTCTCTCTCTGACCCTCCCCTGCTCACGCTGTCTTGTTCTCTCTCAGAAATAAATAAAAAAACATTTAAAAAAAATTAAAAAATAAAAATATGCAACAGTGGGGCACCTGGGTGCCTCAGTCAGTGGAGCATCTGACTCTTGATTTCATCTCACGTCATGATCTCATGGTGATGAGATCAAGCCCTGCATCCGGCTCTGCACTGGGCACGGACCTGCTTGAGATTCTCTTGTCTCTCTTTCCCTCTGCCCCTACCCCACTCATGCACATGCTCTCTCTCTCTCAAAAAAAAAAAAAAAAAAAAAAAAAAAGCAAAAATGAAAATAAATTAAAATATGCAAAGGTAATAAAATCTTTATCAGACCATGAACCTGATGAATCTTAATTTTAGAATCTTGAAATTTACCTGGGCCAGGTTTAAGTTAACACAGGCTTCTCCCCCAGAGTAGGTCAGGTAGGAAATATATGCTATAGCAACTCGTATTATTAGGGTTCGTATTATTATTTACCCAAAGCTGAATTATTTCTAGTAACCAAAGAGACAAACTTACCAATTTACAAGGAAGCACATTGCATATTTATACTGATCAAAATCTACCTTCCTATAATTTGCTTCCACAGAGAAAAATCAATCATTTTTCTGCATGAGAGGCCTTCAGATTGGGAAAGCAGTCTATATTGTCTCCAATTATAGTAGATGCATGTGAAATTGCCCACAGTCTCTACCATTCTGAGAACTGCTTCTCCCTTTTACCTTCTAGTCCTGGTCCAGAGATGGGTACTTTTCCTGTTCTAGTACAGTAAGTCCCTTCAATTCGTTTTCAGTGATAGAACTGAAAGAGTCAAAGGCATATTTCATGTTGGTGGGCACAACCAGGAGCTGTCAAGGGCAGAGGTTTCTCCCCACTGAAGAAGCGGCTGGAAGTGAAAGAAAGGGAGGTAGAGCTGAGAAGGAGAAATCGGGACCATAACAAATGTTGAAGGTGTCCTGACGGTTTTTGAGAATTGTTGGTACTGATAAATCTTGAAGCCTAGTGAATTCCTCCCCTTGAATGCCTCCCCAGGAGACATTCCACGGTTCTGATAATAAATTTTCCCTTTCCTTTAAGCTGGTTCAACTGCCTTCCCATTGCTTCCAGCCAAGGGTTCTTAACACAGTCTCATTTACTTCAATAACGCTCATAGGAAAGAGAGAAGCCCAGGTCTAAAATCCAGGCACCATCATGAACAGCGTGACTTTCTACAAAGCCTCAGCCCTCTCCGTGCCTACTTACCCCAACATTCTAATTCCTGTGTAGAGGAAGCCTAGTGAGGGCAGAAGACAGGGCAAGAGAGCTACATCCAAACACGGGTTATGCTATAATATTTACTTTCAGATGTACTTGCTCTAGGTTAGAACTGCAAGAGTAAGGAAAAGTGAAGGCATAAGAGCAGGGGCTGGGGGCTGGAAGAATAAGGAGGACAGGGCAGAGGGAGTTAAAAAATAAATAATTTTGTCATGAGTACACCTAAGGTTGGCCATGAACGGACACGTCCGAATCCAGTTAGTTAGGGGGACACGCCCAGGGAACAGGTGATGAATTCTCTAGAGTGCCCTCATAGACTTTCCCAAGCAATAATGGAGCTCGTGGCTGCCATCTGTGGGCCCTACCATGTGCCAGATACAGGGCTCAGTGTTTGCGGATGTTATCTTGTCAATTCCTTGGCTTAGACATCTTTTGGGTACGTTCTAAGGAATAAAAAGACTGCCGGCTGCTCCCCAGAGCCTTGCAATATAGAGCGTGGCTTTAGGTGGTGATTGAGAGAGGTGATTCTTTGCCGGCTGCCAAGCAGAAGTTCAGGGGAATGACCGCAAGTGAGAGCGAAGAGGAAGACAACCTGCCCGTGGAAACCAGGAGAGTTCGTCACTGAACTCTGTTGGATGTAAGGAGAAAATTAAAGCTGATCCTGAATGACGATCTAGTACGTAGCACAAAATAAAGGGCAAGAATGGCTGAACTTACTCTCAGTTCAAAATATCCATAGTGAATATTAAAAGGCATTACTTTCTCAGAAAATCTGACAAAATACTGCAACAACCATGCTAAAGCCTGAAGGATCTAGTCACTAATAAACATTCGTGAGCCTGTCGTATCATTACTACTTATAAACAAGTTTCTCTTCTTGAATTAAGATTCTCATGACAAAAACCTTAGATACACATGATAAATAAACCATGATAAATCCACAGAACATACTCTTATTCTATAAACATAGCAACTAATGAGGCATAAAGATGATTTAATATTTCAAACGTGTCAAAAATGAGCAATTGTTCCCTATAGCAACTCTAAAGCATTTTAAGTTAAATAAGAAAAAAAGAGTGAAATAAAAATAAATTGTTAAATTCAAGGGGACGAATAAAAACATTTAAAAAATACAACAGAGAGAACATTTTGGCCACTCTTTGTCATACTAATCTGTTGGGGAAAAAAATGAAATCTCTCTTTTTGGCTTCTTCCGTAGAAACCCGGTGTTTTAAATCATCTCTTTTTGTATGTGTGCAGTTCTTTTCATTTTTTAAAAATCTCTCCCCTGTTCTATAAACTTGAAGGAAGCAAACAGCAAATAATTTACAATAATTTCAGAGTACGTTTCATTCCAAACCCCACCATTAATAGACAGACTGTGGCCTCAAAATACTAAACTCAGTATTGTCAAAGCAAAGCTTTTGAGTGTATTTTTTTTTTATGATCAAGTGCAACTTTGTGTTTTAGGAACATCTGTCCGCACCCTATAGACTAAAATCAACAAGAATATACTATCTTAAATACTTGAGCAAAACTCAGTAAAAGATACAGTAGGCAAACATTGTGGTCGGCTCAGCAGTGATTACCAACTCATGCTCCAAATTCACTATAAAATGAAAATCAATATTTCCACAAGTTCCTGCAACATAAAAGATAACCTTCATTGATTTTTCTAGACTTAGGCCTCTCTGATAAAATCTAATATAAATTTTCAACCATGAGGATTTGGATCAGAGCAGGGGTGATAAGTCCTGCCCATCTCTTAAGAGGTGGAGAATTTTTTTTTTTAAAGTGCACGTTCATACTATTTATAATTTGCCCTGTGCAAGTGAAAGCCTTTTCCACCCGTGCTATCAGGAATCTCTTCTAATTTTTATTACTGTGAGGCTAAAGCCTGTTCCAGATAATTTGGAAATTTCAGGGGAGTTGTGATAGGGCTGATGGTGCAGCCCGGGCTGACTTGAGAAAGGAGCTAACCGGTAATAGCCTCCATGGCCGTGCTGATTAAATGTTGCCATAGATGAAAGGCCTGCCATTGCTGCAATAAATTAACCAATCACACAAATCCCAAGTCAGTGCTAATCCTTCCTTGATACTCTGATCCTCTGATCAGCTCAAGGAGGTAAAGAAACTGGCTTGTGACGCTTGGTGCTCTAACCCCTGGATTTCATGTACACAACGAGCTAATGATATCTTGCTGACCAGTTCAATGGGATGAACTCCTCTCACAACCCTTAGGGAACACCACGGCCTTCTTTAAAAAAAAAAAAAAGAAAGAAAGAAAGAAAGAAAAGAAAAGAAAAGAAAGAAGGAAGGAAAAAGAAAAGAAAGAAGGAAAAAAGAAAAAGGGAAAAAAAAACCCGACAAGCAGATAGGAGGCTTTGTGTTTTTACTAGGAAACTCTCCAGCACTTGTTAACCAAAATAATCACGAAGCCAGGACCAAAGTATGATATGTTTTGTATCATTTGGTATGGATAATGAATCGCAAAAGGACGAGGATCAAATAGAAGTGGGAATACTAAAGGAAGCCAACTGGGGAGAGTGGCATTTCAAGAGAGCAATGTGGCCTCTTTTTATTTTTTATTCTGTGTTTGGTTCAATTTTGAAGCAGCTCTCTGTTGAGTATTTTGAAAAAAAAATATTTTTGTAGATGCACATTTTGGACTTCTGCAGATTCTGTTAGAGACACGGTGATCCATAGCACTCCGCTGGTGTGATTAGAAGCTGATTTAGGAATAGACTCATTTAATCAATTAGCAAAAGGTCTGGCCACATGCAGTGCCTTCTTGTTAATTATGTGAATGCTGGGGCTGCAACACGGTTCGTGGATTGAGTCTGTGCAGGATGCATTGGTGGACTTCATAATTGGGGAAAGTTTTTTCTAGGTAGTAATTGGTTGCTAAAAGTAAGAAGGCTCTAGGGTTTTCTTTGGGGTTTCACACATAAAGAGTTTTTGAAAAGACTTCATTATCTTCCTTGGTCAGTCCCAAGAAATTAAAACCAATTCTTTTATAAGACAGACGTAGGGGCAAGGAGACAAATGTAGAAAATTAGTGTTTGGGAAAGAAAACTAGTTTATTTCATATGAGAGGCTGGGTGGTGAGGGCTGATACTTTGTATACTGAATGATTTTATTTTTGAAGGGAGATGAAGGGAAGAATTGATAGTTTTCCCAAAAGTTCTTCTACCTGGTCCATAAAATTTAATCACCTTTAAGTAACTTGATAGAGCACAGCTAAGAGACCTCGATTATAACTTGGCAAGTGGATATTCTAAGTTGAAAATTTGCTCACTGTGATAGATCAAAAGCCTTTTATAAAAATAACAGCAATCATTCAAGATCAATGTTCTCTCTTCTAAAACTTCCCTGGGTTTTACCTATCTTATCCTTCACTCTCTTTTTTATTTGCATGACGATCATCATGCATGGGTAGTACAGCTTTGTCAAGTGACCTTCCCAAAGGCAGTACCCCCACTGCTGGACTCAGAGTGAGCGAGTCTGGTTGTAAGGAGCAGATCTCATGGGAATTAATTAGTTAGAACACGAAAACACAGCTTACTCCCTGCAAGGCATTCTGGGCCAACACTGCAGAATAACACAGCCATTTCTGACCAAAAAAAAAAAAAAGAAGAAGAAGAAAAAAGAAGACCTTTTTTTTTCCCCTCCCAAGAACAACAGATGTTATAACAGTCCAGAGAGGTACTAAAGTAAGTTTTATGCAGCAGAACAACAGAGCTGGAAAGAACTTAAATAATGATCCTCTGTAGAAATTAATCCTTTGGAGTTCTCATCTGATGTCTCACACCTGCAATATCTACTCAAATTTAATATTTATCCTCATTAATAGTCTTATATAATGTAGTTCTAGTGCAGCAGTACTATTAGGAATTTGATTCACTATCATTCCCAAATGAAAGACACTATTCATGGGAAAATTAAATAGAAGACCATTTAAGACATACTGTGGTATATAGAGATTCTCTTACTAACTTAGGAAAACTCAAATATATTATTATGCTACCCTTTTATTATTAAATTAAGATGGGTTGATACCACCATCATTATTTTTAGAATATTTATCTGTGTTAAATAGGATGAAAAACAAGAAATAGATTGGAAATGAAAAACTTAAAGAAAAACAAAAATTGTCTCTGCATTTTTCCAGCGTTGTATTTAATAAACAGCTGTGCTTTTATCTAGTGCTAATGAGGATGTACATGGTATGTTTATGAGAAAATCAAAGGTGAGATGTTTAAGTCTGTTCTCTTCCTGTCATTAATAAACATAAAGAAAGCCTTATAAATGAAAAAAATATTTGAAACCTGTCATCTCTATATCCAGTTTTAAATAAGTAAAACTATGTCACCATTTGCTATTACTTTCACCTAAATTATCTCAATTTCCAAGATGATTAGACATATGTGCAGAAAACAAGACAGCATTTTCAGAACTGACCACGTCAATCCTGCCAATCCAAAGGTTCTTTCTTGAGTTTCAGAGATGTTAAACAGAGCCCAGGCATCACGGGGCCCCAACCTGCAACTTAAGCTAAAAATTCTGTGTCTACTAATGCCTCTTTCCACAGATGCCAGGACAGAGTTTTCACACATCCTGAGTAATGGTAAGGATGCGGCTATGATACCAAAGAGGCATCTGGAAATCACAAATATGTGAACCTGAAATAGAAACAGTTAAATGTACAATCATAATTCTACTTTCCAAAGAACAATAGCTTTAAATATTGTTCTTTGAAAACAGTTCTAAAGAAATAAGAAATGGAGTGAATATAGTATGTCTGTCCCTTTTCTGGGTATCATAAATGAAAATCACTGCAGATACTGTCTTACTTGGTTGAGGTTTTAGAGACAGAGAGTCTCAGGACTTCTCTCTCCACCCAGGAGTTTATTTACTCAGGAATCTCATAATCACACCCACAAAAAAAAAAAAAGGAGATCAAATTCTTATACACAAAGATCTTTCCCTCTGACATGAGTTACTTTATATGATGATTAGAGGATAGATTCTCACAGAAAGGAAATGATTTAACTGCCATGTGCTCTTTTCTCATCACTGCTATACAGAAGAGATCCCAAATTAGACTAAGAAACTTCCAGAAGCTTTAGGGTTGCTGCTAAACTGGGAAAGGTTTTCACAGGAAAAGAAGAATATACTATTTCCCTAGGTAGAGTATACCAGAATAGTCAGAGAGAGTACAAATCTCTTTCCAACTGGGACGGCACTAACAAGGAAGCTATAACCATTATAAATTGGGTTCTTTGCTTTTCTATTTTTTTTTCTTTCTCTCGCCCTCTTTTTCTTTTCTTTTCTTTTTTTTAGAAAATGCAGAGTGAAGCATAAAACCCTTGCTCTCTCTCTGACTTTTATTATCTGTTTTGTTTTCTCTCTTCTCTTTGTGATTTATCTTCATTCACTTTTACTTCTTTTTTAATCTGACTACACAGGCATGTAACTATCAGGGATCTAAACATGTTTTCACTCATCCAATTTACAATCTGCTCTTCCATTCTGATATGGATACCCCTATTTTCCGTAAACGTTTAATGAGTACACAGAATTACTGTCTACTAAGTAACAAAACGCTTCACCCATTTTAGTGAATTTTATTACACAACTTGTCATAGATTCTGGATGACACTGGAAACCAATTACAGGATATTAGCAAGCATTAAATAGTTCTCTTTTAAGATTTAATCATGAGGAACATGTAGATTAAAGAGATGTACAGAGAAGTAATGTGCCCATTCAATAACTAAAACCAATAAAAGAGATAGCCTTGACATGGACTTAAAAATGCTGGCAAAAAAAGAAAAAAAAAGTCACCATATTTAATTGTTCTCTAGTCCATCACCATTGAATAGAAAATAAAATCCTGGGGTGTCAGGGTGACTCAGCTGGTTAAGTGTCCGAATCCTGCTCTTGGTTTTGGCTCAGCTCATGATCTCACTGTTCATGAGATCGAACCTCACAGCAGGTTCTGTGCTGACAGGGCAGAGCCAACTTGGGATTCTCTCTCTCTCTCTCTCTCTCTCTCTTTCTCTCTCTCTCTCCTCTCTCTCTCTCTCCTCTCTGTGCCTCCTCTGCTCGTGCTCTCTTGCTCTCTCAAAATAACTAAGTATAAATAAATCAAATAAATAAACAAACAAACTTAAAAAAAAAAAAGAAAATCCAGATTTCTTGGCTTGACATAGAAAGTTTCCCATTATGTGGACATTAATCCTTCTTTTTACTCAATATTGGCCCCCAAACACTTGTTCGTTTCATGCCTTCATGCCTTTGTCTATGTTCTTGTTTTTCCCTGGAATTTACCTTATCAATTTATTTGTGGAGTAAATTAATCCTCCAAATATTTTACTGAAAACCATCCTCTAGAAGCATTCCTGGGGCACTTGAGATAGTTAAATGTTTCATTTCCATACTTATATGTAGCGGATAATTTCTGTTTAATGGCTGGCCAGCATCTGGTCCAGCTCCTTTTCATAATAGCTGTTTCTTCTTGGGTAATTTCTCCATTGGACACACACATTGGGATATTAAATCCAAGGGCCCTTCCTTCCCTAGCCAAGTGGCAAAGATGTGGCCCAACTAGACTGATCGGGCACTCTTTTCCTGGACCTAAATCTTGAACAAAGAAAGAAAAAATACCAAAACTTGTTGGTGCTCGTTCTTGCCTATTAACATTCTTTGACAAGACTGTGCAATGGTTCCTATTATGAGACATCTCCCTTCCTCAAAATGCCTTGATTCCTGTCCTTTTCTAAATCTGGTTCTCTGACCTCTTAGTGATTTTGTGAACTCCCATATATTACCGATAAATTTTATTTCTAAGTGAGCCAGGGATTGTTTCTATTGCTTATTTTCTTTGAAAAAAGAAACAAAACGTTATTGTATATGCCTCCATCAGGAATCATCGTACTATATTATAGTCATATTTCTACATATCTGGTTCCCTCAATTAGACTGAGTTGCTTGAGGGGAGAGACTAAATCTAAATCACTTGGGTATCCCCAGTCGCTTGCACAGTGACTGGCTCATGGCAAAGAATCAAAAAGCTTTCACTGAATCAATGAAGGACTTAATGAGTGAATCATGATTAATAAGACTGATGAGGGCCATTATTAGAATTAAACTATAGGGAGGTATATGAACATTAAAGCAGTTAAGAACTTTTAAGTCAGACATAAGTTCAAATCCAGGATTTGCACTTATTAGCTGAGTGCTTTTGGAGGAGAAACTGGAACTTCAGTTTTCTCACCTGTAAAATGGAAGAACTAGATTGGTTTCACAGAGTTACAGAAATATGCAACAACCAAACACGAAGCTAGTCCCTGGCACTAAAAATGTTAACATTAATATTTAGGTTATGAGTAAAAGGACTTACTCTAAGAACTGTGAGCTTTTGCAATTTAGAACTAGGTGATCTCAAATAATAAATATTCAAAAAGGTGTTAACATTTAAAAAAATTCACTATAGGGGAGCCTGAGTGGCTCAGTTGGTGAGGCATCTGACTTCGGCTCAGGTCATGATCTCATGGTTTGTGGGTTTGAGCCCCGCATAGGGCTCTGTGCTGACAGCTCAGAGCCTGGAGCCTGCTTCAGATTCTGTGTCTCCCTCTCTCTCTGACCGTCCCCTGCTCAGGCTGTCTCTCTCTCTCAGAAATAAATAAAACATTTTAAAAAATTAAAAAAAATTCATTATAAAATGCTACAATCCTAAAGAAAACTTCATTCTGTTTTAGAAGGTATGATCAAGTTAAAATTTATCGACAGACCTTTTTGGGGGTGAAGAATCTCCTAGAAATTAATTTTTTGCAATATGGGCACGTAGTTTTCTAAAATATTTTTTTAGAAAATTTTCCTAAACAATAGAGACATCAACCACATGACGGGTTACTGTCCTGAATTAGACAAGATAAGTGGAAGTCAAAAAGCCCTATAACAGAAAAGATGAGCTGATTTAAAAGGAATAACTCAGGCATTTTAAGATGTCTTCAAAGATCTTACTGCTTTCTTTGTCAACGAACAAGATAATCGAAACGTAAAGTTTTTACTACAATAACTCTGGGTCCCCTGGAGAATACTCAAGTGAAATATGAGGGGGGTTTTAATACCTAGAAGCCCAGATGCATTATAGTAAGGTCAGCGGAGGAGCAGAGCAAAGACTTGAGGCCATAATGACTCCATACGGAGCCCAAGAGCAGCAGCGGTAATAAACTTCCCCATGATGATTTCTTTGCTCCTTGCAGTACTAATGTAGACTGACAGTCACACATCTTTCTTTCAAAGGAATTTTTTACTTGAAGAATCATGATTTTTTGCCAACATTGATTAAAATCTACAAATTCAAAGAAAGCACTGGTCCAACCTAAGGAAGTGGTATGCACTGTGTGTGTGTGTTTAATATTTTAATGTAACAGATACAATATTAATGTTTAATATTTTAATGTAACAGATAGAAAGTTTGTACCCCATGACTAGTGCACAAAGATATTTTTTTTTTTCTTGGAATGGAATACTCACTGAAGAGAAATTGGCATTAGCTTCCATAGTAATAAGATGACTCTAAATGAGGCATCTGAGGACAGAAACATTAGAAATTGGGGACAGCTGCGGACAGCAGATTTGGGACACTGGTATCATGTATGTAACAAATCTTTATTAATAAGTACATTAAATCCCATATTTTTCATTTATAACTGCTGCATAATTTCCTGTTAACACTTCATGTAAATTCCAGATAAGGTAATAATTTTTTTTCAGAATTCTATTTCTGTTTCATTATATGTTCTATACTCTGCCCCACAGGTCAGTTGCATGATTGAAGTATTATGCCTCATTAAAATTCCACTAGTTAAAACATGGAGACGGAATTTTGGTAATTCTTTGCTCCATTACTAGAATTAACCATTCCAGTACATTCCTGGGCTCCCTGAACCTCATAATTTATGTATACATATACACTTACATCTACACCATTAAGAAGTTCTTAAATATACACACACAGAAGAAGCATTTGTAACACAGATATATGCTGGTCAAGGGGTCTCGATGTCCTCAACAGAAAGCTCTTATCTTTCTTTTGCTCCAGTGGCTGAAAATCCTTGCCCCACCACCTCACAGTTCAGCATTTCTAGCTAGCAGCTGCTATCAGAAACCTAAATAACAATAATATGCAAACTTGCACACTAATTCCCTTTGGAGATAGATCTTGGCTGCAGCCCTGTCATAAATCAGAGAATTTCGATATGAAATGAGGCAAGCAGCTCTAATCATTTCTGCATTTCAAATTGGATCACTGGCTCAATCACTGGGCTTTTTTAAACTGCTTGCCTAAGAGCAAATGTGAGGCGGGAGATAATTCTGAAGACATCTCTTCTTTTGTGGCTGTAGAACTCTTTTAACTGTTTCAAGACTGAAGGCCACATTTCAGTGATAATAGCACAAATCTGCTGGGAGAGATATGGATCCTTCAAGACATCTTCCTCCTCTTTCAACTCACAGAATTCCATCAATATCTGCATATATTACATATATTAATATATGTGTGTGCATATGGGTTTTGTATGTCTAAAAAAGAAAGTGAGAAAAAAAAAAGAAGAGAAACATCTGACATGTATCCACAGTCTATTTCTCCTTAGAATTTCCTGTTTTTGACACAAGGCAAGTTTCAATTGCACTGTGAGATAGTTAACATTTTTAAACTGGGAAAATGTATTTCAAATCAAATGAAATTGTACCAAAATGTGGAAGAATTTGGCATTTTAAGGATCCTGCCGATCAGGCCACCCTTCAGTAGCCAAATGAGAAATGGGAAAGTCCTTTCACCTTCCGGGATGATTTTTGAATTCTTATTATGATTGCATCATTATATTTTCACATCTCAGACAACCCTTTAAAAACAATGTATCAAGAGGGGGAAAAAAAAAAAGGAAAAGAAAAAAGCCTTCAAGGCAATTACTGAGAGTAAAGAATCCTCTTGACCTTTTGATATTTTTGCTTTGAGTCTCCCTTATTTCTTATCCAAATGATACTAACGGCTTGTCGCAGGTTTCCTGTGTGTATTACAGAGCTTTGAAATGAATTTAACTGTTTTTCAGAAGGTTTGGTAATGCCTTGTAAGCCTAATAGTGATCTGATGAAATTTTAAAGCTAAGCTCCTTGTGTTTTGAGAACAGAATAAAAATGTTTATCAAACCTTTCTTTTACACTGTTAACAAATAAGACAACTCAGCTTTATCTGGCATTTTAGTTTTCCGTTGTCTTTTCACCTTTTAATGGCTGCCATTATGTTGTACTTCTGGGGACTCATGATGCAAAATTTGCCTTTTCTTTGTTACTGAGTTTTGGAAATTGGGAGACGATTGATGTCATGCTGATACAGGTGTTAGAGGACTTAATAATACTACTTCAGTTCTTTCTATGCAAACCTCATAAATGACAGTATTTCTGGGTATTCGATGTAGAGCTGTATAAACTGCATTTCTACTCAGCAACATGAATATGACTGCATTTGTCCTGCATACTTCCAGATTGATTAAGATAATCCAATTTCTTTTTTTTTTTTTTTAAGTGTTTTATTTATTTCTAGAGAGAGAGAGAGAGACAGCGTGAGCAGGGGAGGGTCAGAGAGAGAGAGGGAGTCACAGAATGAAACAGGCTCCAGGCTCTGAGCTGGCAGTCAGCACAGAGCCCGACGCGGGGCTCGAACCCACGAACCGCGAGATCACGACCTAAGCGAAAGTCGGACACTTAACCGACTAAGCCACCCAGGTGCCCCTAAGATAATCCAATTTCTAAGGCTTATCAAATCGTATAAAAATCAAAAGCTTTACATAAAATTTTTGTAATGTGAAATTTTAGCGGTTATTTTTCTTTTTCTTGCATATAAAGCTGTAATAAAGGCTCAAGATAGCAACATGTGCCCAATGTGTTCATTAGAAGCTACATTTACAGAACTATCTTTGTTAGTTCCACAGTTGTAAGAATGAGGAAGTGCTATGTTTTTTTAAGAAATATTAAATCCTATCTTTAATAAACAAGTTTTGTGACTTAAAAAACACTACTATGAATAAAAATGCTGAACAGATCCAATTTATTATAAAGCAAAACCACTTATTAACATTAAGGGGTCACTTGGTTTGGTCACTGTTGCTTTTTTGTTGTTTTTCAAATAATTTATTCAAGGAGAACTCCACAAGGTTCTGAGAAGTTCCAAAAATTTAAACCCATAAATATGTAAAGTTTATTGCTTACGACCCAGTTTGTTGCCTTCACAGAGGAAAAAAAAAAAAACCCATCAGAATCAGCCCACTGATTCATAACCTATATTTACCTTTTTCTTTATCTGAGAACATTAAGCTAACGCTTCAAGCTTCAGTAGGGAGTTAGGTCTGAAAACTGAAGCTATTTTAAGAGAACAGGGGTGGTTGTTACCCCACTAACTTATCTACCCATAACTGATAAATACTTATAATAACCTTGCGTTATCCCTCTAATCCCCCCTATTTTTATTTTCCTGGATAAGTTCCAAACTACTAACACTATGGCAGAACTATACTCTTTCAAGTCTGATACGCTTATTCCTAAAGTGCACCATGTGTCTCGTGTGGTGATTGAGTGGGTGTTGGCAAAAAGTTAGCTGCACTTCCACTGACTTTCTGTGTGTGTGCACATGTCTATACATATACTCGTGCCTTTTTCTATATTGCTATGGGAATTTCTTTAAGATACAGCATGGAATATAAAAGCTGTCTGCATCCATTACAGAGAACTCTGTAAGTTTTTGATCCAAACTTCTCTCCTCTTCAAATTTATGCTCTAACTCAAACACACCTTTGGCTATATGTATGGCCCCCAAAAGCGCTTCTCATGACTTGAATTAACCCAATTCTCACAAGGAAATACACAAAACTTTTTGAATCTATGTGTGGCTCAAAGAGAGGCATTTATTTATTTCTTTATTTTTAATTTTTAATGTTTTATTTATTTCTGAGAGAGAGACAGGCAGACAGACAATGTGAGCAGGAGAGGGTCAGAGAGAGAGGGAGACACAGAATCTGAAGCAGGCTCCAAGCTCTGAGCTAGCTGTCAGCACAGAGCCCAATGAGGGGCTCAAACCCATGAATCGTGGGACCACGACCCGGGCCGAAGTCGGACGCTTAACCAACTGAGCCACCCAGGTGCCCCTCAAAGACAGGCATTTAAAATAAGTAAAAAAATTGTAGTATGAACACAAGTTTTGTGCTATATGATACTTAGGCATGTGCCATATGATGAGTACTATCCTGCACAGATCACCTCTCTGCAACAGAAGAAAGGACAATACATTGGTAGGGGAGGAACACATTAAAGGGAATTTCTCAGACACATCACAATGACGTCACTGGAGGTTGAATTAAAACGTAGCTTTTCAGAGACAAAAGACAGCCAGTCACTAACAGCGGTAGGAGCAAACAAGGGGACATGTTGCGGCATTGGGCTAGCTCAAGAGAAAGCCAAGGCAAAATAATAAAATGAGCAGAAGAGAGGCACTCAGCAGCTGATTCAAAACGGAAAGGGAAAGACAGTAAAGTTGTAAACAAAATGAATTGGAAGATGAGTTAAAGGGAGTGTGCCAAGGAACAGGAAGAATATGAATGGCAGAGTGGAAAAAGTAGGAAAAGGAAGAATTACAGAATACTATGATTGTGAGGTGAAGATACAAAAGTAAGCTAGCAGTAAGAGATAGGAGGTCAAATACAGGAGATTTAAACAACAAAGAAGTACTATTTACATTAATCTAAATATATCACAAACACCTCGAAGATTCTGTCTATAATAAATTCAGATTTCTATATTAAACAAATCCCTAGCTTTATATAACTTTAGGTTTTTGTGAGCTTTGTTGGCAAAGTAGCTAAAATTGTTTGTGAAAGTTATTTTTTCTGATTATATATAAAACACCGCCATATGGCTGGTAGGTATTTTGCCAAGACAGTCTCTTTGTTGAGGCTTAAGAAAACTACTGCTAGATGCATTTAACAAAGTCTGGATGACATGACAAAATTTGGGATTGTCATTTTCCACACACTGTCTCTGTCTTTCAAATTATGATCAAATGACATTTGATTCTAACTTAATGACACAAAAATAAGCCCTTAGAGAAGTACTGACTGTAAATTATCAAGTGGGGCTGAATAAGAAGACTAGAGGCGGTCCATGAGTTTGGATCAAAGACCTACCAGGTTTGCATGTACCCCTTCACTGAGCTTTCACCTTTCAAGTGACTCTCCAGGTGAACTGCTTTATAATATGTTTTGAGCTCTAAAGGTTTTAAAATTCAAAACATAAATGGATTAGGAATCTTTAAATCCCACTCAACTGTGTGCACTATGCATCAGGCATTTCTCCTGAATTCCATCTGTGGCCATGGTCTCAACAGGTCAATGAGGAGAGAGCCCCCAAGCCTACTCATCATCAGCTGTCACCTAAACTTGCCCCCTGACTGGCCTGACATACATCCTTACTCTAAGAATTTAGTAAAGGACTATCTTAAATGGCATCCTGCCTGTGAGGAGGCAGTGTGGTTAATCTTTGACAAAAGAGCATTCACATGTCAACAAAACAAATGCCTAATGGAAGGCCCTACCGCAAAAGAATAAAGTAGGCCATTCAAGCTGCCAATAAAAAAGAAATTTAGAAAAGATTGAAAGTTTGATTCCAGCATCATCATTTCCACTGAGACCGAAGTCTGACCCAACACCCAGTGCTCCTCCAGCAGCTTTAAACTGAAGTTACACCAGGCCCCAAAGGGTCGACATGAAGAGTCTCGTGTAACGACAAGATTTCTACTCAGAGGAGGGGAGAAAGGAAATCAAAATATTCTCTCTTATATTGATGTGTTTTTTATTTTAATGTAAAACATGCTTTCAAAGTTACTGTGGAAAAGATTACAGATGGAAGAGAAATACTTTCCTATCTTCCGGTCTACTTTCCCTAGATTTGCCATAGGAACCCTTTCTTTTCCATACAAAGGGAATATTCTCGAGTAGTCCTAGATTTTACCACCCCAGAAACTGAGTTGCCTATTTCAACAGAATTCATGTCTCTACCCTATAGATGTAAGCAGATTAATCCTTAGATCAAATACTACCAAATGCATTTTAATCCAATTCCTCTCTTACTTATATAGGTTATAAAAAAGGTTTATTCTTTCAAATCCAAACCATAATTTAGTTTCCTTCAAATGCATATACAGGGGCGCCTGGGTGGCTCAGTCGGTTAAGCGTCCGACTTCAACTCAGGTCATGATCTCACAGCTCTTGGGTTCGAGCCCCGTGTCGGGCTCTGTGCTGACTGCCAGCTCAGAGCCTGGAGCCTGTTTCAGATTCTGTACCTCCCTCTCTCTCTGAGCCTCCCTGCTCACACTGTCTCTTTCTCTCTCTCTCTCTCTCTCAGAAATAAACATTAAAAAAAACCCAAATGCATAGATTCACACCAAATGTAACAGCGTAATGGACAGGAAGACAAACAAGGAAAAAAATCAATCATTCGAGCTAAAGCAAACAAACAAGCAAAAACAGAAACCCAAACCTAACCAAATACAAACAAACTGCATAGATCTTCTCCACCATTCCCCGGGTGGTAGGAATTAATCCATACTGCTAGTCTCTTAAAATATCTTATTCCACTGGCCTCAGATGAAGATGATTTTGTCCTCCCACTCAGGGATCATACGGTCACACCTAGAGAAATTACTGGCTGTCACAAGCAGGGCGCACACTCCTGCATCTAACAAAGATGAGGACGCTACCAAACATCCTCAAGTGCACAAGACAGGTCTCCTCCAAAGAATCATCTGGCCCAAAATTCCAATGGTGCCAAGGCTGAAAATACTCATTAATCTATATTCCTAATCCAGACTTCCTGGTTTACAATTTATAACACGGTTGGGGCACCTGGGTGGCTCAGTCAGTTAAGCGTCCGACCTCAGCTCAGGTCATGATCTCACAGTTCTTGGGTTCGAGCCCTGTGTCGGGCTCTGTGCTGACAGTGCAGAGCCTGAAGCCTGCTTCCGATTCTACGTCTCCCTCTCTCTCTGCCCTCCCCTTTTCGTGTTGTCTCTCTGTCTCTCTTCTCTCTCAAAAATAAACATTAAAAATTAAAAAAAAATTATAACACTGTAGAACAGTTCTCAATGTTATTTGTGCTTTATGGAAACTTTCCATATGAAAACCTGAAAAGAGACTTGAAAGCAATTTCTTTCTGGATTACACTGTACCTGCTAGTACTTTTACAACATAAGGGGAAGCCAGTATTTTTATTATACATAATTTTTCTCGTTTTTATCACACGATATAAAAAAAATCTGGCATGCATTCTTATGTAGAAGACATTGACTATTCTAATGTTAAATTTAATATGGTGAAAGGCCCATAGTTCCAAGTTAGCCATGAAAGATAGTTCTTTTGCTTATGGCCAAAACAGTCCTTAATGGCAGCTCTGTGAGGTGCCAGTTTCACTTTTATTCCATTCCACTTTTGTGCCATTCATCTCGAAGACTGGTAAGACTGAAGGTTTCAACTTTGTAAACAATCACCAAAATAACTGTTCCAGTTAAATCTTTAATTAGACTGTAAACTACCTGAGGCCAAGAACATCCCCCTCATTTTCTATGTATACTAAAAAAATAGATATGGCCTAAAAAACAAGTACTTTAGGTAATAAGGTCAAAGGATTTCACATGCACTTTGATATTGGATCAACTGTTATAAAGAGATCCCAGAAACTTCCAGAGAAGCCTTTAATGATCTAATGCACAACAACTCAGTTGCATTATTTCTCTAAAAACTAGGAAGTAGTAGAAAAAAAAAGCTGGGGGGGTATTATTTCTAGTGCTAATCTCCTTTGATAACATCTAGAAGAACTGTTGGACAGGCAAAACAAAATAAAAAACTGCAGGGAAATCATCTGCAGTAGAGTGTGAAGTAAACCGGGCTAACGATTTGGTATGTCACTGAAATACTTTTCAACTGACCAAATAGTTATTTCATCTTAATGGACAACTCAGTCATTCTTTTTTTTTTTTTCTAGGAGAGAGAGATAGAGAGACAGCGTGAGCAAGGGAGGGTCAGAGAGAGAGGGAGATACAGACTCTGAAACAGGCTCCTGAAATAGGCTCCAGGCTCTGAGCTGGCAGTCAGCACAGAGCCCGACACGGGGCTCGAACCCACAAACCGCGAGATCATGACCTAAGCGAAAGTCGGACGCTTAACCGACTAAGCCACCCAGGCGCCCCTGACAACTCAGTCATTCTTGAAGTTTACTGTGTTCTCTTTTGCCCATGGAACCATTATTATGTTCCACTTTTGCCATGTCCAAAACACACTCATGCACACACAGCCAAACCCCTTCCAACTTCCAAGTACACTTAAACTAATTTATTCCTATTCAATCTACAGGTCTCCCCTTAGAAATCACTTCTATTTTTGTACTCCCAAATATACGTTAGATATTCTTCTAACACACAGCATTTCCTCTTTTATTATTTATTTAATTTTTTTTCGGTTTATTTGAGAGAGGGAGAACGAGAAAGCACAAGTGGGGGAGGGGCAGAGAGGAGGAGAGACAGGATCTCAAGCAGGCTCCGCACCATCAGCACAGAGCCTGATGAGGGGCTTTAACCCATGAACCAACAGACGATCGTGATCTGCGTGGAGGTCAAGAGTCAGATGCTTGGACGACTGTGCCATCCAGACGTCCCACTGCTTTTTCCTCATTTAGCACTTAAAATATTATTGTTAATAACTTACTATACAGTAGTTTCCCACATATTTATCCACATTTTCCGCTAAAATATAATCTCCAGGATAACAAAATCAATGTCTATTTCAAGCACACTGAGAGACCTTCAGAGCCTAGGACTAAGCCTGGTACCTCTTCACTAATAATAAGTGTCTATTATTACTGAACAGATGAATGAAATAAAATACATAAACAGTTACTTTTTATGCATCCACTCCTACTCAGAGCACATACAGGATTTGACTCCCAACAGACAGCCATATATTCAAAACAAACAGTAAATCAAGGTTGAAGTGATTTGGAGATCTAGACCTGTAGAGAGGAAGACAGAAAGCACTGGGCGCTGATACAAATGAAGGGGGAAGAAATGAAACCACAACTTCAGTAGAAGTTTATATCCCATTATTCAGTAGCTGTTCTGTGCTTTCTTCTTTAAGAAACCTTGTATTGTCGTCACTGTATGCTTACTATGGAAATCCCCACTCCTCCCCAGCAAAAAACAGGAACCCTAAAGGAACACTGAAGTATCTTAACTCTTCTATGTAGATCAGATACCACAGTAACAACTAGTAAGTAGCTGGCAATTTGTAAGTATTACGAACTTGTAAGTATTACAGTGTAAGTATTACACTGCTTTGTCCAATGCTCCCCTGTCCCAAGTTACCAGTGGTATTATTTATTTTCATCATACTTCTCCTTCCCCCAAACACTCGTTTGCTTTAAGTCAAAATTGTTCGGGAGAAAGAGCACAGCCCCCATTTTGTAGTTTCTCTAGTCACACGCCTGCCCCTATCATAACCAATGTCCTACCTTTAAAGACAGAAACACAGAGTTATGAACAACAGTTCTGCTATCTAATGCAGTGCTTGCATTTAACTGATCACCAGCGCTAGTGGTGAGATGCAGACAACTGTCAGATACCTAGTATTTTTCAAGACACTGTCCAGACTAGTTTCCCTGGTGCTTTATCGGAGAGTTTTATCAGGCCTCTGCATGGATAAGGGTTGCTACTATTTGCCAAGTGGGAATTTTTGGAAAATTCCTTAATTTTCTGTTGTTAATCCATCAAACACAAACACATGAAAACTTATCTTATTCTACAAGAAGAAATGATTGTTGGAGAACCCCAAAGATATAGAGGGTTGGGAGCAATGGCTTGTCTTTAGTTTACTTAACTCTATCCAAACCAGGCTACTCTGTGTTTGACACCAGGGGAGAGAGCGATCTATGCCTAGGACTAAACTCATTTCCTTTCTCTAGCACATTCAGATCAGGACTTACTAGGAGGAAGGAATTTACTTTCTTTAATTTTTTCTTGTTAGAATAGACATCATAAGATACACTCTGTTGATGATGATACGCAGGCATAATTTTATTTTTTATTTTTTTAATGGTTTTTTTTTTTTTTTTATTTCTGAGAGAGAGAGAGAGAGAGAGAGACAATGTGAGCAGGGGAGGGTCAGAGAGAGAAGGAGACACAGAATCCAAAGCAGGATCCAGGCTCTGAGCTAGTTGTCAGCACAGAGCCCAAAGTGGGGCTCGAACCCACGAACCGTGAGATCATGACCTGAGCTGAAGTCAGACGCCTAACCGACTGAGCCACCCAGGCACCCCCAGAGGCATAATTTTAAATAATTTCGAAAAGAATAAAAGAAAAAATTATAAAAGAGGGTAACTCTGTATTTCCAAAAGTAACCTTAAAAACAATTAGAGTACCCCCTGCAATTGTTATTTTAATTCAGAATACACTCCTAAACAGTACTATAATTTAGAATTTCTGAATACCTAAAAATAATATATTTCATTTACAAAATTGGTTTTTCAGATGCCAAAAAAGGCTAAAATATAATTCAGGCTCTTTCAAAAAAAAAAAAAAAAAAAGTAACGCTAAACAGAAAAGGCGGTGGGGATATGATAAAAATATATTTTGCTTTATGAGGAATTTTAGAAATCAAGCAGAAAAGAAATTGTTTAACATGCCAAATTATTAGAAAGCTTTTAGTTCGCACAAATAATCTATTCTTATAAGATAGTTGTCTGCAAGAGGGGGGTTCCATGAGGTCTTCACTAAAATGGATGGACAACGGGCAACAAATTGTTAGGTTGTGCTGGTTTAGAGTCCTGAGCCCTTGAGTCCATTTCACAGGGAAACTCCCTTCTCATTGACTTCAGCACCTTTTCTCCAAAGCAGCACTTCCACCCATATGTTTATTCTCCAACCCTCTGGGAAGTCACCTTTCATCAAAAGAAGTGTTAATCTTCTGTGGTACCACTGCCATTGGCACCTCCTGCCCCTTTATGCTGCTTCTGTCTGAGTATTAAGGAAAAAAAAAAAGCTTGTTGGACCCACAACAATACAAAAAGGAAAAGAAAAAATCCCTTACCTGTCTGGGCAGATGGAAGAGTGAGGTCTCAAAACCCAGCTTCACAGACTTCAGTAATCATGAAATGCGTGAGCCCAGGAAAGACATCATCTAATTTATTTCTCAGAAACATACTGTAATCTTGTTGCCTATTTTCCCCTTTAAAGACTAAAGTAAAAAAAAAAAAATATATCTCCCTTTTTCAACATTTACTGGGCAACACTGTCTCCCAAATATTATAAAGATAGAATATTCAGTGTTGTTTTATCATAAATGAGTATGTAGCCAGATGATATATAATAATGAGTAACCAAATCATACATATAACTAAGTATATAACCAAAGAGTAATCAAAGCTCATGAACTGGAGAAGTGATAAACATGGATATTCTATTGCGTGTTTCATTAATTTCAAAAAATTATGAGTAAGTTCCCAGCAGGGATTATAGTACCCAGGAAGGATTAAAGAGTGTTGGTTCTATTATAACCAAAGGTGTGACATGGCTGATTTCTCGCTTTACCTTTCTAAAGTTCCATTCAGCACAAATATGAAGGAAACCACTCAGGTTTCTGGATGTGTGTGCCTAAAAGAAGTCCGCAAATCTACCAGATGCTGCTAGCCAGCAGAAGGAACACACACAGCTACAGCATTTGCTCCTCCCGGGTAGATAGACAGTCACATTAAAAATTGAAATCTGAGGACACCAGGGTGGCTCTGGTGGTTAAGCGTCCAACTTCAGCTCAGGTCATGATCTCACAGTTTGTGAGTTCGAGTCCCCTGCCGGGCTCTGTGCTGACAGCTCAGAGCCTGGAGCCTGCTTTGGATTCTGTGTCTCCCTCTCTCTCTGTCCCTCCCCACCCTCCCACACTCTCTCTCTCCTTCAAAAAAAAAATTAAAAAATTAAAATTAAAATTAAAAAAATTGAAATCTGTTGCTGCCAAATGCTTCATTTTTGTATATTCACAGTGTACATTGTTTCTCAGCCTGGCACCGTGACATCTTGACCCACATTATTCTTCATGGTGGGAAGCTACCCAGTGCTTTGCAAGAGGTTTGGCAACAGCTCTGGTCTCAACCAACTAGATGGTGGTAGCCACGCTCTCCTCCCTCCTCTGACCCCCACTCTCAGGCTGTGACAACCAAAAATGTCTCTGGGCATTACCAAATGTCCCTTAGGGGCAAAACTGTCGGTGGTTGAGAACCACAGAATTCATTGTGTTACATTAATGAAGAGTTATGAAGATCGTCTTTCATTCTTTCTAACTCATTTTCTGATCTAAATCAGTTTTAAATAATTTTTTAAATTTATGTGTTTATTTTGAGGAGAGAGAGAGAGAGAGAGAGGAGAGAGAGTGAGTGAGTGGGGAGTGGGGAGAGCAGAGAAAGAAGGAGAGAGAATCCCAAGGAGGCTCCACACAGTCAGCTTGGAGCCTGACTTGGGATTTGAACTCACAAACATTGACATCATGGCCTGAACCTAAACCAAGAGTCCAATGCTTAACTGACTGAGCCATCCAGGCACCCCTGATCTAAGTCAGTTTTAAAATATCATATATTCTCATCAGGGTAGGATAACTACCTGAAAGCTAATATACCCAAGTGGGTTGATCAGTAAAATTATGGTTTCCCCAAGGCCTCATTCTATGCTTTTGAGTATAAAGTACTGGAAAGAATCCTTGACAAGATGAAGTTATACAATCTCATCCAACAAATGATCTTACTTCAACACTCACACTAACTTTACTATTAAGCAAAAACAGGCACATTTTCAAATATTGATTCCAACTAATGTCTGATCCTAACAGGCATGATCTTATCAAGGCCCCACTATAATAGAAGGAGTGTCAGAGTTAAACAGAATAGCCTGGGATAAGATCACAATCTACCTCACAATGATGTGATGGTATCACAGAATGGGGGGTAGCATTCTAAGTAATTATCATTAATAGATCCTGGCACAGGAAAGTGCAGGCCTTACTAGGTCTAAACAAATTTGAGTGAGATAAAACAAGGTTGTTGAGAATCATAGTTTAAGGTACCAGGTGTTCTTGAAGTCATTTTTTAAGTTTAAAATACTAGATTCTAAGTGAACAGGAAAGTGTAGAATGATTTTAGTACCACAAACATGTAACGGGGGGGGGGGAGGGGGACGGGGAGGGGATGCTCCTTTATTATTAATGCAGGTGCATGCATTTGTCTTTCTGCCCACTACATCCATTCTAGTTATTTCTGTGTTTTGATCTAATTAGAGTATTTGTAAACAGGTTAGTTTTAGCTGTTGAATGAGGTTAAATAAACTTGCTGTTTGCAGTCTTCCAGACGTCAATCTAATAAATTAAAATCCATCACAACCAATAGAGCAGTTTTGTTTATATTCTTTAAGTCCTTGGGCCAACTTTAGGATATTCTTTTGACACAATGTAAGGCATCTTAATGCAGAAATGGTTTAAAGTAGCTTTTTCAACTTCTAAATGTAAGATCATTGTACTGCACTGATCCATTCATTCTTCAGCCTCTATGCCCTAGTACACAAAAACTCATGATTGTCACTTCATTATTTACTTCTCAAAGATGTAAGGAATACATGCAATCTAAAAAAGAGTCAGGATACCTTTTTTAATCTAATTAATGACAACTTGATAGACAAAATGTCATCCAGTAGAAGATTTTTATCTTTTGGAAGGTCTGTTGTATAAATCCATTGCTACTTACTGAAGTTTTTATGCCTATTACAATGAGCTAAACATTTGCATAAAAAAAAGTGATCATCAGTCCAAATAACAGAACACAAATGATTTTGCTAGAAACTTGATTTTAAACTCTAAATAGGTCACTACTCCCTCTCCCTTTATAAAATAGAGATGACAAGTCCTTTTCTTACCATGATGACACAACATTTAAAGTTAAGCCAACGATATAAGGGTAAAATTAGTAAATGCGATCAAAGGAATGTTTCAGTGATTTTTTTTCATATGTATTGAAAGCATAATTGTGATTATTACTAGCACTGTTATTTTTCTTATTTATACTCTGTTCAGACTTTTCTGGGAGGAGGAAAAGCCAAACTATATCTTACTCTGTGTTTCTTTTCTCAAATGGGTGATTAATTACAGGTGCTGAAATCTTCTGGATAATCATCCAGGATGAATGCATCGCTTAAATCAGCAGGACATAGAGAACTCTAAATGCTACTAGTTGTTAACATAGTAAAGCAAAACAGAACATTCTACACGTTGTATCTTGTCTAAAAATAATGCAGCCATTGACCTTAACCTTATCAAACTGGTCCCATCATCAAGGTCAAATACAACAGTAAATAACTTCAGTCGAACATGAGCAGACCAGAAGTATTTATGATACAACTATACCTGTACTTGCATTTTTCTATATAAAATGTGCTCACAAAAATTAACTTTTAAGTAAATAAATTTAATTTTGAAATGTATTAGTGAGATTTAGTAGAGTTAAGATACAAAAAATATCTATCCACTCTTTAGTCTTCTGATCCTCCATTTCCACCTCAACACTATAATATACAACACACATGGACAAATCCCAAATATGTATCTAGAGAGACCAAAAACAGTAGTTGTTATCAGCATATAACCTCATATGACTGGAGAGATTCTCTCCTTTATTTTGACCAAAGAAAAGAGGACATATGGAAGGCAATTCAGAAAATTTTTAGACCCTAATTATTTAGGAGGGACATCACTGATGGCTAATGGATGAATACTGAGGTTGTCTACTAAATGCAGAGAACCATTTGACATCTGTGTAGCACCAGATGAAGAGATCGCAAAAGCACAGGTGGGGTGCTAGTTTTCCAGACTTGGAACACTTCACAAGAGTTAGCCATTGGCTGGGTTCACAGAATGGCAGGAATGTTAAGCAGGCACAGCTATATTTGAATCTCTCTTTGCAACTACCACGATGCATCCTGCTAATTCAGTTTCCAGTTTCAATTTTACAATAAGAGATGAAACAAAGAAAGGAAACTACTATCTGGAAAAAAAAATCATCAGTTTGTTGAAAAACATAGAAATACTGGGTTTTGTTTCTTCAAGCACTAAGGGGATTTATGCGAAGAGAGAGCAAATGCCATGTAGCGAAACTAGGGGCTGACTGTTGCCAACAGGCTCATCACTATTTTTCATCTTTGTAACACATACCCACAATATGCTCTTTTTCTTCAGCCTGCTAATCAGGGCAGTGGTACCTGATAGTGGATGATTGACTAAAGAAATCAAGATTGAACTTATTCCCTGAGGCACACAGTACCCCAGATCAAAGAGTGCACATGTGGCATCCTGAAAATGCAATCCCACTGCTCTCGCCTCTCAACTCCCTGACACAGGCACCAAAGACAAAACAGTGGTACTGTCTCTCTTTAAAAAGGGAGAAAAGAATTAGAGGGAGAATTTGGAGATCTGGACTGACTCAATTAAATAAATTCTTTTTTGAAAAAGCTTACGGCTCGTTTTTACCTTCTAACCCAATTTTCCATATTCTAACCTCAAGGACACATTAAGGACAGCCATGTTAGATGCTAAATGCTTAAACCCAAGACGATCTCTGTATACATGAATAGACAGAATTTCAATTGGCAACATGGTTGTATTAAAAATGCAATGTGATTTATTTCTAGAATTTGACAGAAATACTGGTGTTAAAACACCTTTTTTTTTTAATCTGCAGCACCTTTAATTACATTGTCATTTAAAAAAAAACACTTCTTTTCTTTAGCTATTTCAGAAGTCATTATATTTCATTGAGTGCATGGTTAATAGACAATATTCTAAAGAAGGCTCACCTACCATTTCATAAATAAGAGCACACAGAATAATAACAAACTTCATCCTGATTTAGGATCAGATTTTTAATGGCATAAAGAGCATTATAAATATCAATGGAAACTATAAAAATGTAATTAATGCCTGTAGAGTTATGAAGTTACCTCTCTTTTATCAGTTTTCTAGTATATTCAAGTGGATTCAATATACAGCATTCTCAAGGCATTATAAGGAAACTCAAGCTCCAACTTAAGCAACCATAGTGAGGATTCAATCACTTCACAGTGAAATCTGCTTTATTTCCACATACCCCAATGATATGAAAGCACTTCTCTGTTACTAATACAGTATTAATAGTACTATCCATGTGCAGTGCTGATAAAATCTAATTCTTTTACCATATTAAGTTCAATAGTTCAAAAAAATCATTCTATTATTTCACAGTTGGTCAACATGGATCATGCAGATTTTGAGATGAGTCACATCTGCAAAATGGAAGCAAGTTACTGAGAAACTTTCCTTTTAATGTTTATTTTTGACAGAGAGAGAGAAAGCAGGGGAGGGGCAGAGAGAGGGAGACAGAGAATTTGAAGCAGGCACCAGGCTGTCAGCGCAAAGCTGGAGGTGGGTTGGAACTCAGAAACCATGGGATCATGACCTGAATTGAAGTGGGACACTCAACTCATTAAGTCACTCAGACACCGTGTTACTGAGAAACTTTTAAGTGCTATATACATTATGGATATTTTGTATTATTTGATGGTAAAAAACCATTCAGCTCACATTGTAATGCATTTCAGGAACAACTAGAGCAAAGCAATACCGCAAAATAAGGTAAGTTAAAGTTAGATTATAGTAATTGATCAACTAAAATGGACTGCACTTCTTGTTTCTACTGATTTCCCTTCTTTTCAATGTCGAGATAACAGCATACGCACTAGCAAAAGATAATTAACTATCAAGAAGTTTCCTGCTAAAACAGTATGCTCCCCATTCCTCTGGATGCTGTCAAACCAACTGAACTGAGATGGCATGCTTCTCTTTTCAAGTCTTCAGTGGTTATGGAGGTATAAAAATAATAATCGAAAGACTGAGTACCCTTTTGTCCTGTACAATGTGAGTGGTATATAAGGTTTGCAATACCTTATAATATTAGCAATAATAATATTAGCAATATTAGCAAATGCTAATATTAGCAATAAAATAAGCAATTATTATTATTATTAGCAATAATATTAGCAATATTAGTAATACCAATTAGCAACATTGGTATTACTCCCAAATCACTTTATTTCTTAAGACTAGAGATAAATACTAAAATTAAAGATACAGTTTCCATCCCAATTAAACTGTTGGAATCTTGTATAATCACAAAATATTTATTAAACTATTTTATTGAAAGTTATAGACAGTTCTCAATAATTCAGACTCACAAAGAATAGAGAATAAGGAGAAATTAAAACGGAAAGAAAATCAAATAAAATGAGAGAACTTTGAGTTTTATTGCTTGAATATTTTTTTCATTTCCCACATTTTCTTTTTCTTTTCCTACCATATTTGTCACTAACATGATTGGGTCTCCCTATAATGCTCTAATTGGCCAATAATTATAAACGTCTTTTACATCCTGCAGATTTATACACCTAAATGCTCTACATTTGTTCTAAATTATCTATTAGAGTACTTAAAATATCCTTACGATAATTTGGCAATTGTGTGTTTTCTATAAGATAAAATAGTAAATTTATGAGAAATAATGAAATTACAGAAACATTATCAGTATTTACAATGTTGCCTAATCTATGACAAGAAAAACATTGGGTAATTCTGTGTAACTCATTCAATGACACAGTACGGGTACTTTACTTCATGAGATTGTTTTATTTCGGAAAGTTAGGAAGACAAACTAAATTAAATTAAAATAATAATCGTATTTGTTGGCTTAAAAAACAACTATTTATTGCACGTCTGTGTGTGACTCCATATATGTGTATGTATGTGTCTGTGTGCCTATGAATATGGCTTTTTGTAGGTAATGTTTGTTCAAAGCAATACATAAATCCATAAATATTCATAAATGAATAGAATTCAGTTATATTTAAATACTCATCCAAGATGTAATTCCATTGAAGAATTAAGATCTTTGTGTCCTTACTTCTTAGCAGGGTTCCTGACTTACAGTACATGCAATATTAGTCAAGTTTTCCTTCAAGATATCTCTCACAATATATCTAACAGAGGAGCAGAGGTCAGCCATTCAACTGCTTGTAAATAATGGCAGGGGAAGACCATGAGAACAGTTATGAAATAATATTCTACTACCTTCTCATTTGTTTGTAAGAAAGATTAAAATACATACACACACAACTTGGAAAGCACACAATTTGATTAGTGTGACCATAAAATGGGTCCATCTCCTCTATCTAGTCCTGTATGTAACCAATGGCCAGAAGTTTAGATTGCGCCCCCTTCTAGCAAGTTTCCAGAATGATTAATGTCAAATAAAAATAAATGACCATATAAGAAAATCTGATTGCACTTCACGAACGCAAACGATGAGTATTATTATCCAAATAAATCTATCCTTCCAGCGCTTTTTTAGGAAGAAAAAGTTGAGCTTTGAAAGGACACTGGTAAATATGTCACTTTCTTTCTGGTTTATCTTTACTCTCAGACATTCTTTTAAACAAAAGTTAAGAGTCTGAGTTCAACTCACCAAAACAAGGAGATTAATGTTGAAGAGGGAGTCTCCCTCTATCAGCCAGGCCTCAGCTGAGGGGGCACACTTCACCTCTAGGCAACTAAGTGCCTAACTGAGCACTGGACTCTTCATGGTATGCAAGGTCGCTGCCTATCATTCATCCGACAACCACTTTGTTTTTCACTCTTTATGCCTGTATGCTTATTTAGAACATTCCAGAGTAACAGTGGAATGAATGAAAGAATAAACCAGCAGAGTCTATAAGCCCAAAGATACTTAAAGATATAACAGCCTGTTGACAGGATGCCAACTTTTCTGGCCCCATTCTCTAATTCTTCTCTATTTTCATTATTATGGTGTGCTACCAAATACGGGCTCTATTTTGCTGGATTCGTTGTTTTTCTTCCTGGCTAAGAATGATTTTATTTGAGCTGTCCTAGGAACCATTGATCAGTTTCTAAAGCTCACTAGAATTCTCTTAGCTATTATGAATTCGGGAGAGAGGGAAACATTTAATGTAGATTTTTTTAAAATCCACAGTAAAAATAGCACACTTATCCCCTTTACAAAAATCCCAGTAAATAACAAAGGTACATTAGGCTCCAAAACAACTTAGCTGAACCATATGTGGATCCAAAGGCCTGCCAAAATGGAATCAACATTATACAAGATAATTTCATTTTTCATCTACCTATAAAATGGGAACTTACATAATATAAAATGTGCTGGCCACCTGCACAGAGCTAGTGATGACAATGGCATGGAAACTCATTGTCAGCTGATTAAAAGTGACCTCCATATGGGCCCTGGGAGGTTTCTTGAGCTTTTCTTTCCTTCTATATATTTTTATTTTTATTTTTTGTCTTTTTGACTTAGATTGACTAAGCACAGATTATGGAGCAAGCAACTTAAAACAGCAACTTGAACCTCAGCCCTTCTGACAGTCATAGAATTTCCCCATTACTGAATTTCCTTAGAAAATCTTCGAGAAGCAGCAGAAGGTTTGGCACCAAACCCTTAGGATCCCATTAAGGGCCTCTGCTGTATTCCACAGCTCCTCTAGTCCAAAACGGCACACTCTACTCCCACAGATGCTCTCCAAAGCCATTTGGAATCCTCTTTTCCTTATCAGGCTGATACAGACCTGCATCATCCTCAGAGCGTTCTGACAGGGGCTACAACAGTTGGGGGAGGGAGGAATACAACTGTTCATTGTTTCTTTTCAAAAACCCTGCCACAGGGCGCAGATTAACACCAAAAAATAGATGGCTGCGACCAAAGAGAAACATTTTTCAGAGTGCCTCCACCTGATTAATGAAGCAATGGAGCCGTCCACGGTTTGGCGCCCATGATGCACTCTCCCTCTCCCCCCACCCACCTCCTCCTGGAGTATCAGTGAGATGGGCCACACTTCTACCAGTGTCTGCTTCCTTTGAAGAGCTGTCATGCTCATGAAGTTTTGAAGGAAGGCAACAATTATAAAACTGCCCGTGTTCCCTGTTGAAAATATTCAGGTAGAGGAATAAACTTTGTTTTCATCACCACTGAACATTTTTAATGAAGGAAAATGCTATCTATTTTTTTTCTTTTTCTCTTGTAGATACTTCATTCAACATGTACTTGGATCTGATGCTTATCTCAGATGCGTGTGGGGACATCACTGGGCACCTCATGTGGACTAATGTGCTACACATGCCTGAGCAGCAGTGACTTTAAGATGCAAGGTGGTAACGCCACATCCGAGATTAGCGTCAGAACCCAAGGGGCTCTGGCTGCTCCTGTCCACAGGATAATGCTCACACATGGAGTAATGAGAAACAAATGGTATTTGTTTGACTTCTTAATAAAATCTAAAACTTAAGGCATGTGAAATGCCTCTGCTCTTGCGAACTCTGTCCCCATTTCTTCACATTTCATGGTGTGTCACTGCCTGTGTTATGACTGCCTTATTCACTCCATTCTATACTGAACTCTAAAATGCCATAAGTAATGAAAGAATTGAGTTAACATTTTAAAATATGAGCCTAACTCAAAAGTGAATCAGACAGGGTAAATTACTTTTCCAATTGTCTGAAATCCCCAATCACACACCTGAGAAATGCTGTCTGAAGAATAACTTCTTACAAAAAGAAAACACAAAGAAGCCAGGATAATTCAAAAAGCAGTTTGACCACTTAACCTTTCTTTCTTTTCCTCAAAATATATGTTTTTGCTCTGCTTCTGTGGAAATTGTCCTTAGATAATAAATACTCTAAGTACGTATCTTGTACTTCTCTAGGGTGTGTGTTCTCAGAGTACACATGCTAGCAAATCAGTAAGTATGTGTATCTATGTATAAATACACGCGTGCATATGTGTCTGAAGATGTATATGTGCAATGACAGCCAAAGTGCTTTTGAAATATGTTCCGAGAGGGTACAGAAGAGAAAAGCCTGAATGTACTGCATGGGGGTGGGGGGTAGTGTTTAAAGAAGGGGGTAATCTATTTTCTATTCATGGGCATCATAAAAAGTAATCTAGGTCTGTATAACAATTTGTATATTTTTTCAAAGTGACTAAATGCATATAATTTTATATAATTTTACAACAACTCTATGATGTCTAGCTGGCATAATAACATCCATTTTATAAATGAAGAAATGAGAGCATGTGTGATTACCCAAGATAGCACATCCACTTCGGATGGTAACAGTCGGAAGTAGAATCAGCTACCCTGACCACATCATGGGCTCTTTTCCATACTTTCTCTCCCATCTCTGATCTTTACAACGTGTTAGTGTAGGTTTCTCAAAATGACTGAAGGAGAAGGAACACTCAGCAAACAATCTGCTTCTGGCTCTTAATTCCCAGTAAATTTGGCAGAAGTCGCATTTTATATACTTCAATTCATCTTTCTCTATCCTCTCAATTTCTGAATAAATTAATCAAGAAGTTATTAATCACCTTGCATGTGAGACACCTTGGTTAGCTTAAAAAATAAGAATAGGGGCACCTGGGTGGCTCAGTTGGTTAGGCATCCGCTGTGCTGACAGCCAGCTCAGAGCCTGGAGCCTGTTTCAGATTCTGTGTCTCCCTCTCTCTCTGACCCTCCTCTTCTCATGCTGTCTCTCTCTCAGAAATAAATAAAACATTAAAAAAAAAAAAGAATAAAATAGATCTCATCTTCAAAAATGTCTTTTATTTATCAGTTAATCTTTGATTTTGGTGATGACACTTTATAACCTATGACTTAATCTTTCCGGTTCATATTCACTCGGTTTTCTTCTCTGCCTTCTCTTATTGCTCTTAGTGTTCAAAAGTCCTTCTTTATCCAGAGGTTGGGTAACTATGTAAATGACCTTCAGTGGTAAACAGACTCTGAGATTGCTCCAATGATCCTAGCCTTTCGTTTCAATCCTCATGTGACTCTCTTCCGTTTGGTGTGGGCCACCCTAGTGACTGAATTTTAACAAACAGAATTTAGTGAAAATAATGTACTCTTACTTCTGAGATCAGGCTACGAAAAGACTGTGGCTTCCATCTTAGGCTTCTTTTCCTGCTCAAAAGGAAGCCAGATGCCATGGCATGAGTCGCTCTATGGAGATGCCCATGAGGCAAAGAACTGGGTCAATAGCCTTGCTAGTGAGCTTGCAACCCAATCTTTCTGTAGTTGAGAGTTAGAGGACACCACAGCCCTGACTGTGATTGCAGTCCAATCTCTATGATTGTGAGAGACACTATTCCAGAGACATCTAGATAAGCTGTGCACATTTCTGACTCTCAGAAACTAAGAATAGAGAGTATGAGAAAAAACCACAAAGCTTACACAAATAGCCTATGTTTGACTCTTGAGTACCTGACTTTTACAGCAGAAAGAGATAAAACCATCAAGAAGCCATGGTTTTGCCAAAGGAGGCCAAAGGATTTCATGTGGAAAGTGGTGTAAGAGTACATGAATAATAAGGAATTACTTTAAATTTTATGGTAAATTAACAAATAAAAGACATGTTGATTCCAAAAGAGAGCTCCTCAAATAATTTTGTAAGTTTCCAAAAGCACTTAAGAAATACAACTTTTTCTCTTATTAGAAATATATGCAAAAATTCTTGCCGCTGGACCATCATACGATATTAACATAAAGCCTCGTAGGAATGGCTTAAACAAGGTCATACTCACAAACTTTCTTATACGAGGAAAACCTCATGATATTAAAGACTATCAATAATAACTGAGAGGTATTATTAAATTATATTTGATTAATGGTATTGTGGGAATACCTACTCATAGTTTAAAAGCAGAGTCCAATATTTTACAGTATATTTCAAGAGTTATCCGGGGCACCTGAGTGGCTCAATAGATTGGGCATCCGGCTTCAGCTCAGGTCATGATCTCATGGTTCGTGGGTTTGAGCCCTGTGTCGGGCTCTGTGCTGACAGCAGAGCCTGGAGCCTGCTTCAGATTCTGTGTCTTCCTCTCTCTCTGACCCTCCCCTGCTCGCTCGCTTGCTCGCTCTCTCTCTCTCTCTCTCTCTCTCAGAAATGGATAAAACAATATAAAAAGAGTTATCCCTGAGTCATATTTATTTTAAGACCAAATAGAAGAAATATAAAATCACCCATTTCTTCCACAGTTAACATTTCCAAGTTACTGAATGCATTAATTATCATGCCTAGCTGAGACCACTGCTTAATCCTCAAAACATTGGAACAATATTTATTATAACCATGCAAATAATTGGTAAAAGTGTACAATGCCAAACCATTTGTTTTAAAAAGACTTGTGGAATGCCAACTCTTTAAAAAAAAATCTAGGAGAAAGACTTTAAAAGTCAAGTCATGCCAGATATATCAGCAAATATCAGAAGAAAATTTTGATCAACTTTTCGAACTGTTCTTCACAGTGCTTTCTCATTTTAACCTCTCCTCCAGCCAAAACTATTTTCTGAGTTTTATATTCTATAATCTGTGTTATGAAAACAATGGAGTTATATTTTACAAAACACTCCCTCACTACCCAAGAATTTGACAGACTTCCCTTAGGGAACAGAGACTCTATTTCCATCCCATGAGGGACTGCAAAATGTGAAGAAATCTGCAAACAGAAACAATTCCACAGTGTCTAGAGCTATAAACCAATAGCCAGACTTTATCTTTGATGCCTATATTTCATGGGAAAGGTAGTACTACTCACTGGTCTCTTCAAATTTATATACATCTTCTTAGTAGAACAACTTTGATCATATGATGATATGAATAACTGACCTACTCCTTGTAGACAATGACTAAATTAACAGCATAACATGGAGTCATTTTAATAACTCCTTAAAAAAATCGTCTTCAATAAAGGTTCTCTTTAAATTCCAGAGAAAGGGAATAGTGAATAATCTTACATGAAGAAAAAGGTCCTTTTTGTTTATTCAAACTTGGCCTAAATTTAGGTAAATAGGTTTAGCCATATATTATAATTCAAAGGCAAAAATATGTTTAAATGTCAGACACAGGTGAGTGAGTATAAACAAACTGTCTATGTATGACGAAGAATTGTCTTTGTGTTCCCACCTTTCAAAGGCAAGTCCAAACATAAAGAACCTGGAAAGACTTCACCATCAGAAGAAACAATACATCTAAGAAAGATTGAGATTAGCAGAGAGATTAGCTATACACAAAAGGCATATCTTGGAGGCAGGCACAAATTATCAGGAAAGGCACAATTTATATTTTCATTTCAACATTTCCTCATATTGCAATATAACTCCATCCACTGCCAACATCATCACTATGCCTGCACTGTAATACCATCAGTCCCTTCAGATCCATATGCAACTGACTTGTCCAGTTTGCCTCTGTAGAGATCTGGATTGTGAAATAATTCTTTTGTGCTTTTGTGCTTGGGTTCTTCCTTTCTGATTCACATTCTATAGAATCCCTTTACCAACATGGGATTCCATGCCAACATCTACCCTCTCCCACAAACAAATAACAAATGAACAAACAAACAAGAAACCTACTCTAATTCCAAAAACCAGACCAATGTGTCCTTTCCAAGGCTTTGCTGCTTTAAATGTCTTGTCTTATGTCTTCCTTGAGCAGCTTCCACTCAGTTTCCATTAATTCTCCACAAAGCAGATAGAGTACAAGAGAAGCCGGGATCTTGGCCTCCCTAAGGGACAAATCTACAACCACCATCAGTAAGGAATTTCACCAACGCTTCCCAAGAGGAAGAGGGTACAATTAAAAAGGTTATAAGTCCTTGCACTACTAGAACCTAAGGGCATCCGTGAATGAAACTGGCTTAAGCCCAATTAGAGGAATCAGTACATTTGTCTTCTCTTGGAACAACCCTGCTCTTACGGTTCCCATCAATTCAGTATAAATCTGACTGATCTTATCCAAGAAGTTAATAGAAAATTGCTCACAGTGGGCGACTGCCACCTCAGTTTCCAAGCAGAGACAGATGGAATTTCCCAGATGGTTTGTCACTGGAAAGAGCGATGCTGGATGAGACTTCACAGAAAGCATGGTAGAGCAGAACACCTTCTTGGCCTTCACCCATGCCATAGTGAGGGATCTAAAACCGATTCCGCTGTAAACAAATCGTAATTGCCTCAAAGGGCTCAACATATCATCTTCCCTAACTGTTTCAGGGGTTGCAAATCTTATACTGAAATTAGTCAATATTTATCAAGAAACCATAATGGGTATATCTCCTTATTGGGTAAAAACTGAAGAAATATGTACTTACCCAGGCTTGTTGAATCTCACTCTCAACTGAGAATAAACATAAATAAATATACAAACAAACAAAAAACAGACACAAGATAGTATTAACTATGGTAACTGTATTGCTAAGTTGGGCACATGAAGCAAGATCCCTGAGGAAATAAAAGAAATGGGTAAGAAGACTCGGGAAAAACGCAAGGATCTTGAATATAGAGATGTGCATCATTCACTAATAGTAGAGAGAAGTTAAAGGGAAGAACTGATTTACTAATTCTTTAAAGGTTATGTATTGGGCCTGAGCTCTAAGCCAGGCATTGCTCTAGATAGGAAGGATGCAAAGATAAAAGATAAGGAGCATATGGTCTGCAGGGGAGACAGACAAATAAACAGACACAATTATGTGGTAAATGCTCTTATGCTGGTAAAGCTAGAGCATCATGGGAACACTTGAGGAGTCCATATCTATTCCAGACTTTAGGTAAGGTCTACTTGAGCTGAGTCTTTAAGTGAGAATTGGGGGGTCAGTGGGGATAAAGAGGGGTGGGGGCGGAACACAGGGCTTTCCAAAATGATGAAATAGTGTGGCCAAATATACAGGGATGTGAAAAGAGAGTCTATTCTCTCGTACCTTTTAGGATAAATTTAAGCACAAAAAGTGACACCACTTTTGTTTTTAGGACACACTGTGATTTGTATACAGGAAAAGGAGAGGGCAGGCAGAAAGAAAAGTAGAGAAATATTATGATAATCAGGAAGAAAAGACGGAGGTTTCAATTAAAGTGATGGTAGCAGCAACAGAAAGAAGAGAACAGATTTGAGGAAATCAAAAGTTATAGTACCTGGTTTTGGAAGTAAAATGAGAATCTTGAAAGATGAATAAAAAAAGCAAGTGTAGTAGTTACAGGCAATAAAGGAGAGAGATGTGTGTGTATGCACTCATATGTGTGTGATTATGTTTATAAATACACATTTGAGCTATAAGAGAAGGAGAGGTAGAAATGGAGAAAACAGAGAATAATGTCCAGAATGAACTTCTTGCAGAGGTAAGAAAGGAGATGCAGAGACACAGAATCAAAGGTGACTCCAAGTTGAAAGTCAGGGAGAAGACTAGAGAGGCAATCCGTGGAAATAGTACTAAACTCTCCTTGTGACTATTTAGTTGGAGCAAGTCAGTGGGAAAGGCTTACAAAACAGTTGAAATGTGCTATTAGAGAAAGGGTAAAAAGCCAAGGTTAGAGATTTTTTAATTTAAATGTCATTTGTAAATTAGTAGCTGAAGCTTTGCAAGTGGATAAGCTCCCTGAGGCACTGGGAACAGAGGGAGAAGAGAAGAAAGGCCAGAGTGTTTTGGGAAACATGCACAGTTAAATTCAAAAGAGCCAAGACCCAGAGAGTTATGAGAAGTAGGGAAGTATGGTAGTCCTGAGCCTAGATTAGAATGAATATTAAAAAGGAAGAGATCTTTCCCAATGTCAACATCAATGAAAAGAAATGTTAAGACGCAACAAAAAGTCATGCCTCACCAAATTATAAATTATGTCATTGAGATGGTAGAGATTGGAGGATATGGGTGGGGTCCATCAGAATGCTCATGATAAGGAAAGCCAA
This sequence comes from Proteles cristata cristata, assembly GCA_017311185.1. Taxonomy (NCBI): domain Eukaryota; kingdom Metazoa; phylum Chordata; class Mammalia; order Carnivora; family Hyaenidae; genus Proteles; species Proteles cristata. The sequence goes on from JAESUZ010004194.1 coordinate 2,520,953, forward strand.
TTAGATTTTTATTTTAAAGAGCATTTATTGAATATCTATTATGTGCCAGAGGCAGAAGTCTAAAACCGAGTAATAAAAATGTTAAAAGAAATCTATGTTCTCTAGAATCTCAACAATATTTTGGATATTACTTTCAAATTTATTTCATTATTATATTTTAGAAGTTGAGGTTTCCCCAAAACTTACCATGAAATTGATTCAAGTGCAAGTAGTCCACTGGGGAGGCGATCTCACAGAATTTCAGTAGAGGTATGGAGAAGCAGGAAAGAGAAGGAAGGCCATAAAGAATTATAAAGCCAACTGGAGCTCAGTTCCACTGGTAAGCTCTAAGAGATGTATAGAACACTTCTCAGAGCCTAATGGAGAGGCAAGGAAGTGGGCATATTTATCCACCAACTTCTATCCCGCATTGGTTGAGCATTAGTTCTGGAAATACTAGTTCTCCAGCACATCTAGTTTGCCTGGATTGCAGTGAATTTTCTCCTGAGGCTGGGAAAAAAGCCCTCTAATAGAAAGTCACAGGTGTTTCCGTTAAGTAGCCTTTGACTACACAGTGGGGCTAGAGACATTTGGGTAGGGGTATACTTGCTACAGGATGTGTACAACGTGCAGCTTGAAGACTTTGGCTATGAATGGGATCAGAGATTGGTACTGGAAGAGTTAGAATTGGAAGGGGAGAAGCAGAGATGTCTAAAAATTCTGACATTTTCCTATGATATGGAACAGGAACCTCTAATCCCTTCCCCAATAACAGTTTTACAATGATAATGATCTTAAAAAGTCTAAGGTGCAACTTAATGCCTGTATTGTTTGATTATTAAGGCAATAAAATGTTGTCTACAGTACGCTTTATATATGCATTTCCCATTTGTAGAATTCAATGTCACAGATGTCCTATGAGAAAATAAAACAAACCTATCCTAACTGAGCAGGATCAATAAAATGAGAATTCTCTATCAGATTTCATTTGTTGAATTTAACAGGTTGTAATGAATTTACTATTAAGTAGTAAGTAATGTGGGACTTTCTGTTTATGTTCTATTTAATAAAGTCTGCTTGTTGTGTAATTCCAGCAGTTGGCTGAATTAGACTAGCTAGCTACTGACAGTGGATATATTCAAAAGCAAGGAAGGGCAAATGTCACTTAAATTACAGACATCCAATCTTTCAAATAGTCATTGTTGTTTGACACTTATTAAGCCCTCATTATGTGCTGGCATATGATTTAGCATATTGCAAAGATCATTGGAGAAAATGGAGGAAACTTCAAAAGTACAACATGTAAATACAGAAATTCTAAAATACCTCCAAAACAGATATTGATCACAACTTAAAGTGATTTTTAAAACATCCTCCTTGTCAGTGGTCCTCTGAATAGAACTGCAAGACTTTTTAAAAAGTGAAGTTTGTGTCACCATGATAGTATTTAATGTAAATTATTTCTTGGTACAGAGGTGGGATGTTGGAGAGGTTAGGCTCACTCACTGGCTAACAGTCTATTCAGGGGTGTACAATTATACCTGAAAAAATGAAAACAATGTGTCCTAGACCTTTGGGGAATATGATGCTTAATTTTATGTGACAAGTTGGAAGGTGCCTTATTTATTTAAAAAAAAAAATTTTAATGTGTATTATTTGTTTTTGAGAGAGAGCAAGCAGAGGAGGGGCAGAGAGGGAGACACAGAATCTGAGGCGAGCTCCAGGCTCTAAGCCATCAGCACAGAGCCAGACAGTGGGCTTGATCTCACAAACCACAAGGTCATGATCTGAGCTGAAGTTGGATGCTCAACTGACTGAGCCACCCAGGTGCCCCTTGGAAGGTGTTTTAGATGAGACTAACATTTGATACTAACATTTGAATCAATGAACTCTGGATAAAGCAGACTGTCCTCTGTAATGTGGGTGGGTCTCATCTCACCAGTTGAAGGCCTGAAAAGAACAAAAAAGACTGACATCTCCAAGCAATGAACTTCATCTGTACTATTAGTTTTCCTGGGTCACTGCCTACTAGGGTTTTGTTTGTTGGTTGGTTGGTTGTTTGTTTTTCACTAGAACTGCACTGTGGTTTCTCTTAGGGCTCCAGTCTGCTGGCCCACAGTGAAGATTCCTGACTGGCCAGTCTCCATAAGCGATTTCCTTATAGTCAATGCCCTCTTTCCCCTCTCCTATCTCTCTCTCTCTCTCTCTCTCTCTGATCCCCATCTGGCCCAATGAATGTATTAACTACATATTGCTGTCGCTATTATTCAATCATTAAGTGATACATGATGTATCAAACAAGATAACAGGGTATGGACAAAAGATTATCTATTTCTATGTTCAGTGTGTTACATAATTCCAAGAATAACTTTTTGTCAAATCAATTTGTTTGGTGCTTTGACATAGCCTATATTTCTTGAAACGCTCTCTATACATCCAAATGCCTGGTCTGCAAAGGCTTCCTGCAGAAGGTGGCATATTGCTAATGCACTTCAAGATGGGAACTTGAAAGATATAAAAAGGATTTGACATCTGGCATGGTGACTCAATTAATTACTGTGTTGGATTAATTAGTGTGCTGAATCTCCTGAGCCAACACCATGAGTCTGAGCAGACTTACATTACACTGGTTGGCAAATAAGCACTGTAGGAGTGTGCTACTTCCAAATTTGATTCAAGGTTGGGGAAGGAAGGGTTAGGAGGCTATATATTTTATGATAAAGAAAATTTATCTTCAGGACATAAAATACAAGTGAAAGTACTGTCCAAATTATCGAGGTAATGAAATTGCAGGAGCCTCTGAATTAACTCATAATTGCACTAAGAGTCTCTGAACTACCATAACAAATATTTTGCCTAAAGTAAGAAAAATAAGGGCACACTTCTAATCATTGTGTATTTTCTGTAGTTTTTAAAATAAACTTAGAATTTATGTAAAGAAATCCTGAACATTATCATGTTCAAATCATGTTATACATGCTTTTGAGGAGACAGTGTGGCATAGTCTTTAAAAATACAGATGCTGGGGCACTTGGGGGGCTTGGTTATGCATCTGACTTTGGCTCAGGTCATGATCTCACAGCTCGTGGGTTCGAGCCCCTCATTGGGCTCTGTACTGACAGCTCAGAGCCTGAAGCCTGCTTCGGATCTGTGTCTCCCTCTGCCTCTGTCCCTTTCCTGCTTGTGTTCTGTCTCTCTCTCTCAAAAATAAAACACATTAATTTTTTTTTAAATACAGATGCTGGAGGGGCACCTGGGTGGCTTAGTCGGTTAAGCGTCCGACTTTCGCTTAGGTTATGATCTCGCGGTTCGTGGGTTTGAGCCCCGCGTTGGGCTCTGTGCTGACTGCCAGCTCAGAGCCTGGAGCCTGTTTCAGTCTGTGACTCCCTCTCTCTCTGACCCTCCCCTGCTCATGCTGTCTCTCTCTCTCTCCTAGAAATAAATTTAAAAAAATAAAATAAAATAAAATAAAAAATAAATACAGATGCTGGAATCAAAATGTCTGTGCCTTTCTTATCTATAAAACACAATTTTAAATAGACTCAAATTCAACTTTCTTTTGAGGATTAAATAAGTAAATCCATTTTAAATTCTCTATACAGTGGCTAGAAAAGAATGAGTATGCAGTATATGTTAGTTAATTGTTCTACAGTAGGAACGGTAGTACCCAAGGTAGTATCAGGAGTATTTAATGACACAAAATCAGAAGTAAATTCTGGAAAAGAATGCTATTACAAAAGAAAAGTCTTTTAAAGTATATTTTGGCAAAGCAACTAAGTTTTTAAATAGAGAAAAATACTATAGTTTAAGGAAATAACCTGAATCAAATATTGAAACCCTAAGGCTAAAAGAATAAATCTAGACTATTAAGATTATTTTCTTTAAAACAACTACCACGCACTACTGGTTTTTGATACCTTGAAGAGTATTCAATCTTAAAATAGTATCAAATAGTATCAAAAATTCTTCATATCTATAAGATGAACCCTTTAAAAGTATTAAATATGCCATGAAATAGCCTTAGATTAGTAAAAGAATATTTTAAAAAACATATCTAAAAATAGGAAATTATTTCATTGAAATTAACCTTTCACAAGTAGGTTAACTTTCCACCCATCAAAATTTAACAAATGCTAAAAATGTATACTCATTTAACCCTACATATTATACACACATATATAAATGGATAATTATATAAAGATCAAAAATTGAACTTTCATATAGGTATTATTGTGATATAGTCAGAGGAAACCATTTATTTTTGACTTCAATAACAGGTGCCACCTCAGTGGAAGTCCACTTCTGAAGAAATATCAGAGAAATAACTAAAGGTTGTGTTGGTGATGGATATGCAGGGATAAATAAGCATATTATTGCCTAAAACATTTTTTTAAATGTTTTATTTATTTCTAGGAGAGAGAGAGACAGCGTGAGCAGGGGAGGGTCAGAGAGAGAGGGAGTCACAGACTGAAACAGGCTCCAGGCTCTGAGCTGGCAGTCAGCACAGAGCCCGACGCGGGGCTCGAACCCACGAACCGCGAGATCATGACCTAAGCGAAAGTCGGACGCTCAACCGACTAAGCCACTCAGGCGCCCCTGCCTAAAACATTTTTAAGCTAGAGAACCAATAGAAACTTCCAGATAAAATGGGTTTAGAATAGCATTTAACTCAACCTTTGACGTTTAGACAATCTTTCTCTTGCCTTTGCTCGAGAAATCAGCATGGTAAATGTTTTCTCAAAGGAATCAACAGAACAGTCTACTAACAACCAACTGAGGACTGCAGTGTTTGTGGGGCCACAATGCAAAGTCTTTTAAAGTGGGTAAACTGGACCACTAGGAATTAAGTTGCCCAGATTTTTAAATATTTAGCTTGGCCTATCAACTTGTTCAGTTCTTAAATACATGTGAAATCGCCTACTTCATCCTTTTATGGATAAATACGTGGGTTTAGGAAGTAAAAATCACACCCTAGAATCTCCCATGTTGTTTAAAAGTTGGGTGACACAAATATTTCCTATTTATTCCCATCATTACTTGTGGTTGAACCAATAACCTCTGTGTCGTCCACTGGGCACTGAATAAGCAGAGATCCACACATACCAGTTTCTTTCATGTAAGAACTTGAAGAAGAAATTTCTTTCATGTAATAAATTGAAGAAGGGCCGCAGTGTTGCTGAGTCCAGTACATCTGTCGAAACCCCTCTGGGAGTTTTTTACAGTGTAGTAGGAGTCATTTAGCAGTCATGAGATTCTTCCCTTATAAGCGGCATTTAGAAAGAAAGACTTTGATTTCATATATAAAACTCGTGGATCTTCTAAATAATATAAAACATTTGTCTCCCCAAGGTTTATCACTTGTATTATCACTTAAATAGGAGAGGTCCTAATGTCCTCATCCCAGGAACTTGTGAATGTTACAGTACATGGCAAAAGGGAATTACGGAAGCAGATGGAATTAAAGTTGCTAATCAGCTGACCTTAAAAGAGGATGATTATCCTAGATTACCCAGATGCGCCCACTATAATCCCAGGTGTTCTTAACTGTGGATGAGGGATACGGAAGACTCAGAGCCAGAAAGTGGACGTGAGGAAGACTCAATCCACCACAGTTGGCTTTGAAAATGGTAGGGGGCCTCGAGCCAAGAGCTGTGGAAAGTCTTAAGAAGCAGGAAAAGTGAAGGAAACAGACTCACCCTAGAGACTCCAGAGAGGAACTCAGACCTGCAGATGCTTAGTTTTAGCCCAGTAAGGTTCATTTCAGACCTCAGACCTGCACAACTGCAAGATGATACATTTGTGTTGTTTTAAAGCTACAAAGTTTGTGGTAGGTAATTTGCTAGAGCAGAAACAGAAATCTAAAACATCCAATTACGAAATGAAGTTGAAATGTATCCACACATTCCGTCTTTCCACTACTTTTTAAAACATGAATCAATCACCTATCCATATAATCTTACCTAGAGGTACATTTTACAGAGATTTTACAAAAAAAGCTAATAAAAATTATGACAGTGATCATTCATTTTTGCCCTAAAAGGTACAAACAGTATTACGAAAGAATAACAAGGTTGTTTATTTCTTGTTCTTCATGTAAACCTGTAATGTATGACAATTAATTTGTGTCATCTTAAAAATAAAAGCATTTGTATATATTATTAAGTGTGAGTAGTATTAGTCTGGCTAAGCAGATAAAGCAACAGCCTTATAAATTACCTTACTAAACAACCATTTAGTATGATTAACCTGTTTCCTTCTAAATTCTGCGTATATTACTGTCACAGACAAACCACTTGGAAAATCTCCAAGTTTTGTGGTCCATGAAAAAGAAAAAACAGTTATTTTCAGTGATTTCCCTAGGAAGCAAGCAGAGATAATTTCTGAGCTATGACAAAATACTGAGTCAACCATCTCAGAACATCCACATACCAAGGAATTATTATTCAGGTCCATCTTCCCAGCAAATGGTCCCCAGGTTGTTCCCACAGGAAGTTGCTGCCGACTCTGGATTTTTCGTTCCCCGTCTTTCTGAAATACCTCCAGCTCTCCTGCAGACAATGAAATGAAAACAAGAAGTGTTTAGAGTACCTTCACGTGTGCTTTACCCAGAGCCACCTCTTTTTGTGTGTTTGCTTTACACGCATAATATTCTCGGGATTCATATAAAGAGAATTAATTATGCTTGTCTGAAAAACAACTGATCTTGTTATCCTGAGAGGAAAATAAAACTTGTCCTTATAATTGTATTCAGATTCCATCCAATTTCTCTCTTGCACCTTTTCACACACATCATCTACAGAAGTAAATTCTATTTAGTAAGTCCTTAAGAACCTGAAATAGGGGCGCCTGGGTGGCTTAGTCGGTTAAGCGTACGACTTTCGCTTAGGTCATGATCTCGCAGTTCGTGGGTTCGAGCCCCGCGTCGGGCTCTGTGCTGACTGCCAGCTCAGAGCCTGGAGCCTGTTTCAGCCTGTGACTCCCTCTCTCTCTGACCCTCCCCTGCTCACGCTGTCTCTCTCTGTCTCCTAAAAATAAATAAAACATTAAAAAAAAAATTAAAAAAAAAAAAGAACCTGAAATAATAACACTCCTCTGAAACCATTGCTTTGATGTCAAAACAGATAGACAAAAAAAAAAAAAAAAACATTAGGACAATGGCTTAGGGGTAAAATTCTTATATTTGATCACCAATGTAACTATAAATTATAATTAAAGACATATACCTTACACAGTAACTTTATTATAGTTATTCAAGACTCGTGGTGAGCAACATCTGGAAGGTTTCGAAAGTACGTGGTAGTTTTTTGCAGTTACCACTAATTTCAGGATAAAATATCTACACATACAAAAGGTAGAGATGTATGTTTTTCCAAATTAAAAAAATGTTTAATCAAATTCATTATTTTTTTATATTTGGTATTTGATGTAGATTCTATGTTACCAAAAGAGTTTGGATAAGAAAACACTTATGAAACAGGCAGATTAGGATGGTCTTCCTCCTTTCACTTCCTCCAAATTACTACATTAAAATCATTAAAGGTAATAGGAATTGAAGACGGTATACACGTTAGCATAAAGTAGGAACTCATCAAATGCTCACTTGAATAATAAATGAATTAGAGGCACCTGGATGGCTCAGTTGGCATCTGACTTCAGCTCAGGTCATAATCTTGCAGTTGATGAGTTTCAGCCCCGCATCAGGCTCTAGGCTCTGTGACAGCACAGAGCCTGGAGCCTGCGCTCATTATGTGTCTCCCTCTTTCTGTCCCTCCTGCTCATGTGCTAGCTTGCACGCTCTCTCTCTCTTCAAAAATAAACATTAAAAATTTTTTTAAATAAATAAAAAAAGAAATAAATGAATTAATAAAAAATAAATGAAGGCTTTGAGGCTTCAAAGAATGGCCATCAGCCTAAAGACTCTTTAGGATAAACAAACAAAATCTCAATCAGGAATTGGAGAATATGAGTCTTTCTCTTTAAGTAATTAAATCTATGATATTTACATCCTGATCATATCACTATGCCATATTATCATAGCAAAAGCTTTGTATTTTAAGATATTAATCTTAATAATATAATTTATTAGTTCTTTTTATTGGTATTTCTCCTCAACCTGCTCAAGAGTGACATGAAAGTGGGGAGAAATGGATAAATAAGAAGTATAAATGGAAACCCATGTACCAAAGATAGCTAAGGAAAGTTCTAAATAAAATAGAATGTATTCAGTAATTAAATTTTCTAAGTGATATATAAGTCATTGTAGTTAATTTAGCATAAATGTTTTGTCTTACTCTGGCCTTAATTTCTTTTCAAGTCAGTAACTATCTTTAAATATGTAGATTTAATCTTGATGTTTTTAAAAGCAATACTATCAACATGGGTTAACATTTGTGTCACCACTGTGTAATAGTTAAAATACATTACTTTTCATGTTTTTATTATTGCTCATCCTGAAAACCAAAGTCAAAGTATATAAACCACAATCAGCTAAAATATTGAGTAATGTCGACATTGTGTCCATTATGAAATAAATTTATCTGTGTTGGGACAATGAAGATGCAATGGAAATAACAATGCCATGTTCACAGTAAAAAAAAAAAAAAAAAAGTCACTTCAAGAACTACACCTCCGTTCTCCCTTTTTCGTGTTCTCCCTCTTCCACTTGTCAGATATGCAAAAAATGGAAGAACTCATTAAATTCATATAAATTGAGATGATACACACCTCTCCCCTCCTGTTTTTTTTTTTTCATTCTGATGTATCAGTATCCAAAGATGATCAGTGATGAGGAAAATGGACCCAAAAAAGATATGAGTTGAGCTTTTGAAGTATAGCTTTATAAATAGAATACTTAAAATAAATAATATATGCTTAAATATCAAGTCCAGAGTCCAGTGAATATGCAACAATAATTTGTTTTCTCTTTGTGGAATAACAAATCTATTTCTGAGATTTTCCCCTGAAAATGTTTTCATCCTTGTACAATCTTTTTGATTAGTGCATTGGAAGCAGAGGTCTTATTCCCCAAATTCTGAGACAGAGCCTAGCTAACAATCTAGTATGATGTCAAAAAGCACTCAGTGAGAAATGTCCCACAATGTATTCCTTCATATTCAAATGTCATAATATAGTGATCTATATCTTTAAGATTTTATTCTATTTGGAAAGAGACTGTTTAATTACTGTCTGATAGGAGTTCTTTTAATTTCTCAATGATACTTAAATTTTAAACAATTTCTTTACCATTTAGTGTTTCAAGATAAAGTACATTTCAATCCCTCAGCTAAACACTGGTTAAGAATGTTCTTTGCTACGTAAAAATGATGCCCAAATAATTTGCTTGTTTTTACACACTAAAAAAAGCAGTCATGTCACATTTAAGTGATACCAGAGAAATCAGAGGATCTTTGAAAACCTTTAAAAAAAGTAATTCATTCTCTCTTTCTGCCACTGACATTTTTCATTTGAAAAGGGTTCAGACTCAGTCAAATAGTGACTTCTTATCTATACCTGTGGATTTACAAGTAGCTCTGTCTTTTAATGGATTAAGAACTACAAACTTAGGGCAGATCATAAAGCGATACCCAAATATCTCTAAAGTTCTTGAGGTGTCTTTGACTCTGCATTAAAATTTTAAGCAAACCAAAAACACTTTATGAGCTCTTAAACATGGCCCTAACAGAAAGTCCAGTAACTGTTCAAGCTTACAAGTCAATCTTTTCAACTTTATTAGGCAAACAGGCAAATCCCAGTCTCCTTTCTTGCTTATCAAGAAGTTATTTTGAGATTTAGGAAACTCCATTCTTTTGCTGAAGTAGTTAAATAAAAATACCCATTTATTCACAACAGTGTTATAGAAAACCACAAACACATTGAAAATAATTAGCATTTATACACTACCAAAGCTACACAGGTTAGTGATAGCAAGAGAAGACATTTATAAATGAAAGTTATATTTAACTTAGATGTTGCTTAACAATATAATATTTAAATTCTCTCAAAGATAAATTAAGTGTCATGAAATAGAGGAACCATTATTGAACCAAAAATACGATGAACTTTTAGTCAACTCTATCCAATAAGAAACTAAATGGCCTTGAAAAAGAGATATCTTTTCTGAGTCTTGGCTTTGTCATTGGTAAAAAAGGTTTTGCACTCACTTGCTACTTGGTATGGTGCTCCTGACACCATGACTTTATTTCCCCAGATATGATATATCATGAGAGGTAGACAGAAACCTGGAAATATGGGTCAAAGTCCCAGGCCCAACAGCTTATCATGAAAATGGATGTTTAACTTAAAAAGGACAAATAGTTCAAAATCAGAAAACAAAGCTCCAATTCCTGTCTGATTTGTTTATTCATTCTTTTTTGCCTCCCTACATTAGCTTATTCATTCTTTGATTCCAGTAATATTTATTTGGTAGCTAGTGAATATCAGACCATGAATTATCCCCAAGGACAAAACAACAAACCTAAGAATCCTGGACCTTCGACAAATTTCAGGAAATGTAATCCATTCATAAGGCTTGGGAAGTAGACATCAGAGAACCTAGTGATTATTCAGATGTCAGGAGTCAGGGAAGGGAAAATCCAACAGTAATGTTCAGGTATCTGCTTAAACAAATGGGCCAATAGTCCTATATCTCTGAGATAAAGAACAAACATAAACAAGATTTAAGGGTAAGATGAAGAGTAAGATTTTGGAATAGTGAGGTCAAAGTGGCTGTAAGGATGGCAAGAGGTGATTTTAGGAGGACCAAGTCTGGCACCCAGAAGCAAGGTCTTAACGAGAATGACAATTTTTGGCATTTTATCCACTAATTAAAACCAGCTGGTATATGGTAATAAAAGCCTGGTATTATTCACCCATGACAGAGTATATCACGATAAAATAAGAAGACCTAAGACAGAGTTCCAAGTATCTTCAAAAAGCAGGATGATAGAGGAGGAGGCACAGAAAATTAGAAGTAAAGAGAATAGAGAGGAAACCAATATAGCAGTCAACGGATTGACTGAGAATGTAAAGGAGGAGCGATCAATCAAGTAATGTGAAAATTTATCAAAGTGAGAAAAGAACCAGAAAGATACCTTTCGAGGAAATAGAAACCATGAGTATGCAGAGTGAAAGGAGTTGTGTAGAAGAGGAGGCCAAAATACAGGCTGGAATGAGTTCAAAACTGAATTGGAGAAGAGTCCGTTGAAAAAGTCATCTGATCCTGAACAGGTCCTGTAACCTTCTAAACTTCAGTTTCTGCATATAAAACGGGAATTGCAATATTTTCTTCATACAATTTCTGGGAGGATTATTTCACATCATATCACGTGCAAAGTGCCTAATACTTATTACTTCACCAAAAAGACAATGAAGCTTTCTAAGAGCATGTCCACATACCTGCATCAAGACATGTGACTAATCACCGGGGTCTGTGGTCACATTCCCTCTTCACACTTCTAACCAAAATACACACCATACCTTGGCTTATCTTCCTTTCAAGTATCTTCTGGATTCACCTTTCTTTTTTTGTGGGGGGTGTTCACCGTTCTTATCAGCATTCCCCAGGTTTCATCAACTCCTGTGTAGATTTCCCACCAGTCTCAATTCACTCTACAGCTCCAAATCCCTATCAGCATACACATGGTCACCGTCTCACTCACGGGTACATGTTTCTTCACTAGCTCCTTTCTGACCATCCCAACTTGAACTTTTATGTCTGAATCTTCACCACAATGTTTCTCCATGGTATCTGCCTGCCTCACTTTCTGTTTTGCTTTTCGGAATAGACTCTTCTTCACTCCAGATCAAGAAAGTCTTCCTCACTTTACCTTCCTCCTCATGTCCAGGTTAACTCTCACCTTTCTGAGAACTGTTCTTGCTCCCTGGCAGACACACTGTACTTCTGGCTGCCTTGATAAACTATACTAATGTTGCAAGATCAAACCCAAAACTATTGTCTCTCACTGGATGTCTCCGAATTCCAGAAAATAAAATGAGTTCTCCTTCCCTAGTACTTCCATGGCATTTATATTCCAAAGCTACACAGTTTTGCATTTAATTATTCCCAGGTGGTTTCTCTTTGATAACCCTTTTCACCTCAACAGGAATATAAATAAGCACCTTGAAGTACAGGTATAGTTTTAAACCTCTGTTTATCCTCTGGTAATCAATATAGCTTGTGACATGTGATAATTGCAAAATATAAACTGAACACAGTTGACTGCGTGAAGATGTTCTTAAGTTCATACACCTAATTTTAGTACAGTTAAAGTTGACTTTAAGAACAAAAAAAGTTGTCTTAGTGTGTGTCTTCTCTTTGTAGTACAACAATCATACATTTGATTTGCTCAGCATTTTACTACATTTATTTACGTAACCTCATCTATGAAATATGGAACAGGATGAAAACTAAGGATTTTTCCTCTCATCCCAGTTCACACTTTTGCAGCTATTCTTCAAAAAGAAGCCTTTTTTTTTTTTTCTAACATGCTGGGTAAGTTCACACAAAATATTTGAGACACATAGGATGGGCTAATCAATTTTGGTAAAAGATAATATTGTTAGTGCTGAGGGCTGTTTCTCTTATCTTCTTGATAATGCATACTTTTAAAAGTCTGTGATTACTCAAAGACTTATGATAGCCTCACTTAAAAAAAAAAAAAAAAAAAAAAGCCCTAAGTCCGAAATCACTACCAAACATACTGCAGCTTTTAAGATATCAACCCACTTTTTTGTGCAAATAAAAGAAATTCACTGGTGGAAATACATACTTAAAATCAAGAGAGATACCCTCAAATCTTATTTTATTGAAAGTACAACCAAGCCATTGTTTTGTTTCTTTTAAATAAGGTCCTTTTGAAGGCTCTTTAGAAAGCTAAGTGTATGAAAACTGTCGTATACCGAAGGGGAACAGGCAAGATGTAGGTCTTTTAACATAGTTATCAGCAATCATGCTTTGACTGAATCCAGTATTAAGTTGATGACATAAATGTATACGGTATTTACAGAACACCCCTTAACTCCAGGCTCAGAATTCATAGGACATGGTTGCAAATAAATGAGATGACAGAAGATCATATTTCATTTGCTGAAAATAAAATTTGGATTGGTTTGAACTTGGTTTTAAATATATAACCAAATTTTAAAGCAGACCACACGAAGTAGCTCATAATGTTTATCAGGCCTTCCTATAACAGAAGGCTATAGCATCAGAACCCTTATTTATATTTTCTTCATGGCTGGAAAACATTATACATCATGGTATCAAACATAGACAGCCCCGAAGTCATGCCGAGTTCAAAAAGCGCTCAAAGATTCTAAAAATCTCAAAACATTTTCAAAGTCAGCCAAGGTGGCTGAAGTATGGCACAGCTCGTGCTCTTTTATGGGTTAACCATTTGACGGCTGCCCTCAAGATACGCAAGAGGGTGAGACGATCATTTCACTGCTGATTATCTTCACAGTCAAAGTCCGGTTCTGCCACTATGTGTGTTTCCTCAGGCATTAATAACAGCATGTTTCATCTGCATTTTAAGACAAATAGTGCCATTTATATTATGCTATGTTGAGCCATCCCAAAAGCATGGTTTGGCACAGGAAATGATAGTTCTTGGTAAGTGGCTACAAATCGCCTTAGAGGGATACCTTTTCTAATTTTCCTTCTCAATTTTTGAGTCATACAGTCATAACACACACTAAACTACAGTTTTGAACATAAACTTGAAATACGACATTCCCTATTCAAGTGCTCCAGTCAAACCCTGATAAATCAGGCTGGCCATGCAGTGATCTTATCCCTTCTGACTCTTTAATAAATCGAACCTTGTAAGTTCGTACTGTTGGAAGTTGTCACTAAATGAAATTGTGACCTTATCCGGCGCATGAACTTATCCTGCTGACAACTACATTTATTGTGTGGATAAGAAAGGGAAAAAAAAAAAAAGAGAAAAAGAATAAAGAAAAAATGAGATATTTGATAATTCTGATCTTAGCCATATGTAACTCTAACAGATGGGATCTTTTTGATGTTCCATTAATGATTTGCCAAAGATGAGTCTCTACTTAGAGAAAAATGCTCACCCTAGGTAAGTGCTGGGGGCACTGCAGATGTTATTAAAAGTGCATGAAGAGGTACTGGGTGACAGCAGCGAATCAGAAGCTATTAGTCTAACACAAAGAGCCCTGAATTAGCTTGTAATTGCACTGGAAAAGATAACATAATGGTGGTGGCAAAATAGAAACATTCCCTTTTCATGCATTCAGTGCCTAAAAACTCCAAAACAAGACACTGGAATTGTCTAAAACCTAGAGCCAGTTAAATCACTGCATTTCAAGAATAAAAATGCACCCTTTGGCTGTAGTTTCTAAAACGTCATAGCAATCAATGTGCACAGCATCAAGAAGCAAATTCACATGTATTTACCACCATATAATACGAAGTCAGGAATCTTTTACTCTACCGGATATTCTTTCTATTACTGTAAGGCCTCCTGAAGCCTACAAATTACCATATTCAAGATAGAGAAATAGAAGAGAGAAAAATGTGGTTCCAGGTAGTAATAGCATCGGTAATAAGGTAGAAAATTCCAAGATGTTTTTTAAAAAACAAAACCATGATCTGAAATAACCTAGAAAGACTTCACCTGCATGTTCACATACAAAATACGTTTTCTATGCAGAGACCACATTTAAGATTGGGGGGAAAAAAAAAACCTGCCATATTTTGCCCTTTGCTCTGTGGTCTACTTCTACAAAGAGAAAATCAGCTCATCCCAGGTGTCTGAAAACATTCACCTGGAGCGTGACTGGCTCTTGCAAATGTTTGGAAGTGTCCCTGAAAGGAGGAGGTGCCATTTCTGGATTCCTTTCAGCTTCTGGAAGGAGGAAGGCAGGAGTCACCACTCTGGCTCAAGAAACCTGGCACAGTATGCTTCTTTGCCACCAGAACCCCTCCCTGACCTTCCAGACATCACTCCTTGTCACAGGCTGACCCAATGCCACTTCCTGATTCACATCTTGAGACCCAGAGGGAGACCATCCTCTGGAAGGTATGACTAGGGAGGAATCATCACGGAAGTGAGAGGTCTGGGCTAACAGAAACAGAAGACAGCAGCAGAGGGCAACACCAAAAGTTAGTAAATAGGCAAGGGGTCCATAGAGGGGACAGGACTTGCAAGGTACTGGTCTGCTGGAGAAGGTTTTTTTTTCTCCAGGAGAAAAAACCTCTAAAGGAGAAACTTTGGGTACAAATCAACCATTGATTCTGTTTGACTAAAATGAAGCAAGGACATTTACTATAGAACATCAGTGCGCTTATTGATACTTGCAGTTCGAAATGTTAGGCAACATCTACTTCTGTTATGTTAAAATTGCATGCTTTCTCACAGGTTACATTTATTAACGGGGAATAAGATAGTTGGTGCACAATGGAACTAAAGACCACAGCTTGCTAGGTATTTCTTTAGCTCAATAGCCAAATTAATCCAGACGTAGTCTTTTTTTTTTTTTTTTTACATTGTGAAATGGTGCAGATGGGGAAGAAAAGAAATATAATGACAAGCTTTTAACAGATAAACATTTTTAAGCATAAACTGTGATTAGGGTGAGTTTTACCTGGATGGAAAGGTCTGCATTTGGAATGGGGAGGTGACTTTTGGGGTCACAATAGTGGAGAATCAAAGGATGGCAGAATGACAACAGATGAACAAATAACATGGGGAAAATGATAGTATTACATTGAAAGCCTTTAATCCAGGGAAGTAACAGTGCTCTCTAAAGTACTCTCAGCCAAGGATAGAAACATGCAGAAGACTGGTCTAAAAGTGATATTCCCTTATGGATTTAAAATGTTTCATCCTAGTGAACAAGTACAAGTATCACTCTTTAAAGAGTTTCAAAAAATTAGAGTGGGGAATCGAACAATAAAGAGACTAAAAATTTAACACGTCACCAATGAATACAGATCCTAGGATACTTGAGGTCATACCTAACACTATCAACAGTTCACCACATTAAATACTGAAATGTTTTCTTTTTACTTGACTTTTTAAATTTTGAAATAATTTCAAACTTACAACTGTACTTTGTACAAAAACACAAAAATAGTACAGAAATTCTATCCCCTCTTCCAGTTTCTCCAAACGTTAACATCTAACATAACCAATAGTACGATTATCAACACCAGGATATTAATGTTCATATAACACTATTAACTAATTTACAAACTGAATCCTTGCCTGTCTTTCATGACCTCGATGTGAGTGAGGAATCCTGGCCATTATTTTATAGACTGTCTCTTAATTTGTATTTGTCTGGTATTTCCTCATAAAGAGTCTGAGGTTATGCACTGTTGCCGGGACACCCCAGAGGCAATGCTGTGTCCTTCCCAGTGCCCCATCGCAGGGGGTACATGAGATCCATATGTCCTTTTACTAGTAATGGTCATTTTGATGATTTGGTTAAAGCTGTGTCTTCCAGGTTTCTCCACTGTCAAGTTAACATATTTCCCTTTGTAATGAATAAGTATGTGGGGGGAAATACTTTGACACTACATAAATATGCCATTTCTCAACATACTATTGAACTGTTTTCTGAAGTCTTGACGTGGGTCCCCAAATTTGGAAGAACAAGTCCTGAGCAGTATCAAACATTAAAGAATTAAGTGTTTCAGCCACTTAATTCTCTTACTTATGGCATCTGCAATAAATACAATACATAGTATATTCATTTGGTATGAAAATGGCTTCATCAACAGAAAAAATTAATATGCAGGCTATGATGTTGGCACAAAGTTTTTATTTCTAAAGTTTGGACTAATATGCTAGAAACATTATTAATTTCAGATAGCACTTCCAAAAATATAATCCCCAAAGATCAAGCAAGCTGCAGTCACTTCCCTGTAATTCTGAAGCCTTTCATTAATGCTTGTGTATTTCATAGTTGTATATATTCTTAAGTTATACATAACTGACAAGAGCAATATTGTTGAAAGCAGCCTCCCTGACACTCTGGTTTTTGGGGTACAGATTTGGTCAATCTGTCTGTTTTGAAAGCCTTCTCTGTGTGGTACAGTGCTCTAAATACTCTTCTTTAGTGTTACACTTAAACCCTACCATTTTTCATAAGCCTATCTGCTACCTCTTAAATGAACACCTCTCTGATTCATACAGCTCCTTGCCGGAAATTCAGAGGTGGTCTCTGCCTCTGAACTCCTACACTATTTAATTTTAACTCTAACAATTTTCATCATTGTCTTCTTTTAATAGTGATTTACATACATTTATTATCTTTCTACATGGAACTTTTTAGGTATCCCACAAAGCTCTGGACCTGGGAGAGTTGCAGAAACTATATATATACATATATATAGTATATATGTATATAGTATATATAGTATATATAGTACATATATATATATATATCTTCACTGCTTTGGGTTAAATCATCGTTTTTAAGCAGGTCTTTAAATCAATCAATGTTATACATACCACTTTTTCACTTTCTAACACACACTTTAATAGTTCCCTGAAAAATTACAAAAGATAAAGTCAGTATTATTTTACCACCATATTTACTGGGCTGGGGCTCATAAACTTAAATAAAATAACTTATTTAAGTTACAAAATTAGTAGTGAAACTGGGACGCCAGCTGTTTTCCCAATGCTCTCATGCTCACTCTGCTTCATAAAGCTGACTCTTTCAAAAAATTTTAACAACTTAACTAGGTGGAAGGATTGACCTCAAGCCCCAGTATCATATCAGCAGCCATTAGAATGGATTCATTTATAAGATTAGCTGCCAGTCAATTTGAAAAGCAGAATATGAATGCCTGAAGGATGGGGCCACAGGGCAAGTTTTGAAGGAGGCAAGGTGGTAGAAAAGATTAAACAAACAAAACACTGAGAAAGCATTACAGGGCGGAGTGGCAAAATTATTGTTTGATTATCAGAGTTCACAATAAACTTATACGTTTCTGTCCCAAAAATTTCAGACAGAAAATAAATCTAAGGTACAAGGTTTTAAATCTTTGGAGTTTCCCACTTTCCCCCCTGGCCTTGATGATCACTCTTCAGAGAAAATAGTTATGGAATAAATAAAATAAAAATTTGAATGTCTGTTTATATATACAACATCAATACTAACATAAGAAAGGACATAACTTTTTCTTCATAACAATACAAAGTACAAAAGACATTTTGAACATTCCAAAACAATGGCCCATCTTTTCATTTGATTGATAGCATTTTCTCTGAAGAATGCTTTCTGATGGGAAATTGTATACAGTGATTGCAAAATAGAGTATCTGATGCCCTCACATTCTCCAGTTTGTCAAATATTTCTCTAGCCCACATGTAGCCCTCAGTGGGCTAAGTAGTTAACTGCTCTCTATATTGTAATCTGTATATATTATTCCTTTTCTCTTCAGTTCCTCCTCCACCACCTTATTTTTTACTTTCCTTGAATCTGCCCCTTCCCAACATGAATAT
Source organism: Proteles cristata cristata (assembly GCA_017311185.1). Classification (NCBI taxonomy): domain Eukaryota; kingdom Metazoa; phylum Chordata; class Mammalia; order Carnivora; family Hyaenidae; genus Proteles; species Proteles cristata. The sequence goes on from JAESUZ010004194.1 coordinate 2,539,414, forward strand.
AAGAGATAAAAATGCCAACTCTTGAAGGAGGGAGACAAGGAAGAAGGAAGGAGGGAAAGAGAAAGAGAAACCAAGCCAACTAGGCAAGATAACAGACATTATTACTCATGAGTGTGGTTTCCATAAACTCAGAGATTGTTACACAGATCTTAGATTTGATCCTTTCCTCCACATAGAAGCAACTGCCTCTGAAAACATCATTTCTGTGCAGTGACCCCTCACAGGAAGTCATTTGGGGCATGATCATTTGGGGCATTTTTTTCAGGACTATTTTATTTATAAAACCGCACTCAACAAAACTTTAGTTAAAAAAGTATATACTCATTTAAAAGCATTTGTTGAACACATAATTCCAGGCACAGTGTGAAATACTGGAGATACAATCATGAATCTAATGTGGATCTTTTCATTATGGGACTTATTCTAACGATGGTGAGATAATTGAAACTCAACTTGGAAAGTTTTTGGTAAAAGCAGGAGATAAAATTTGACCAGCAAGCAAAAAAGTCTCCTAAGGCAACTCAGAGAAATCAGGAATGGCATCTCAGAGGAGAGAAAGCTGACAAAAGACAGTATAAGCCATTTCTTTCCTTCAATAGATCAGAAATAATCTTTCATAAATGAAAAAAATTCAGTATTAACATGAACATTTAAACACACTGTTATTTACCAAAAAAAAAAAAAAATGTTTGTAGGGCAGAGGTCCAATGAACTGGAAAGAATTGCCCTGAGATAAAATTAATTCCAGGTTGGAAGGAAAAAAAATGACTGGAATTCATTGTAAATCAGTTTTAAAATCATAGAAATTATAGTTGATGGAAAGAGCTTCTGTATTATTCTGTATTCAGAATTAACTGATTAACTGCAAATATGTTAATTTTAGATACAATAGAACTTCTTTTTCTTCTGCTGTTTGTTTAAAAACAGACAGTGCTTTATCAATGTCAGGTGAACAATGTAGTGATTCAAAACTTCCATACATCATCTGGTACCCATTACCACAGGTGCACTCCTTAATCCCCATCATCTGTTTAACCCATCCCCACCACCCTTCCTTCTCTCTAGTAACCATCAGCTTGTTCTCTACAGTTAAGAGACTATTTCTTAATTTGTTTCTCTCTCTCTTGCTCTCTTATTCCATTGCTAGTTTGGTCTGTTTTTTAAATTCCACATCTCAATGAAATCATATGGTATTTGTATTTCTCTGAGTGACTTAATTCACTTAGCATTCCCTAGTTCCATCCATGTCAACGCAAATGGCAAGAGTTTATTCTTTTATGTGGTTGAGTAATATTCCATTGTATATACATACCACATCTTCTTTTTTCCCATTTGACATACATTTTAATAGTTTTATAAAGTATAATATACATAAGGAAGAAAACACTAAACATAACTGAATTATCACAAAGTGAGAACAAAGCACATGCAACCACTTCCAAATGGAAATCAAGAACATTACCCAACCTCCAGAACCCCTCATATCCATCCCATTTGATGCTTCCACTTTCCTCCCCAAATGTAATCACCATGCAGCACATCTTCTTTATTCATTCATCAGTGTGTGGACATGAGCTACTTCCATATCTTGGCTATTGTAAATAATGCTGGTATAAACAGAGGGGTGCACGTATGCCTCTGAATTAGTGTTCTCGTATTATTTGGGTAAATACTCAGTAGTGTGATTGCTGGGTCTTAACGTAATTCTATTTTTAACTTTTTGAGAAACCACTACACTGTTTTCCAGAGTGGCTATGCCAGTTTGCATTCCCACTAAGAGTGCATTAATAGTTGCTTTTTCCACATCTTCACCAATAACTGTAGTTTCTCATTGTTGATTTCAGCCATTCTGCCAGGTATGAGGGGATAGCTCCTTGTGCTTTTGGGTTGTTGAACTGAAAAAGTTCTTTATATAATTTGGATACTAAACCTTTATCAGACATGTCATTTTCAAATATCTTCTCCCATTCCCTAGGTTGACTTTTAGTTTTCTTGACTGCTTCCTTTCTGTGCAAAAGCTTTTTATTCTGATGAAGTCCCAATGGTTTATTTTGCTTTTATTTCCCTTGCCTCAGGAGACATACCTAGAAAAATGTTGGTACAGCTGATGTCAAAGCAGTTATTGCCTATGTTTTCTCCCAGGACTTTTTTGGTTTTAGGTCTCACATTTAGGTCTTTAATCTATTTTGAATTTATTTTTGTGTATGGTATAAGAAAGAGGTCCAGTTTCTTTTTCTTTTCTTTTTTTTTTAACGAATAGTTTATTGTCAAATTAGTTTCCACATAACACCCAGTGGTCATCCCCACAAGTGCCCTCCTCCATGCCCATCCCCTCCTCCCCCCCACATCCATAGTCCTCAGTTTTTGTCAGCATTCAAGAGTCTCTCATGGTTTGCCTCTCTCCCTTTCCCCCACCATTTCCCCCTTTCTTCTCCTCCTTGTTCCTCAGTCAAGTTCCTCCTAATCCTCCTATACATGAAAACATATGATATTTGTCCTTCTCTGCCTGACTTTTTCGCTCAGCATAACACCCTCAAGGTCAATCCATGTTGCTACACAAGGCCAGATTTCATTCTTTCTCATTGCCATGTAGTATTCCATGGTATAGATAAACCACATCTTCTTGATGCTCATGGATAGGAAGAATAAATATAGTTAAGATGTCACTACTACCCAAAGCTATCTACACATTCAGTGCAATTCCAATCAAAACTGCACCAGCATATTTCTCGAAACTAGAACAAACTATCCTAAAATTTGTATGGAACCACAAAAGACCTCAAATAGCCAAAGTAATACTGAAAAATAAGACCAAAACAGGAGGTATCACCATCCCAGACTTTAGCCTCTACTACAAAGCAGTTTCTTTCTTTTACATGTTGCTGTCCAGTTCTCCGAACACTATTTGTTAATGAGACTGTCTTATTCCCATTGATATTCTTTCTTGCTTTGTTGAAGATTAATTAACCATATAATTTTGGGTTGATTTCGGGGTTTTCTATTCTGTTCCATTGATCTTTGTGTGTGTTTTTGTGCCAGTACCACACTGTTCTGATCATTATAGCTTTGTATATAAGTTGAAGTCCTGAATTGTGATGCCTCCAGCTATGCTTTTCTTTTTCAAGACTGTTTTGGCTACTCAGGGTCTTCTGTGATTCCATACAAATTTAGGATTGTTCATTCTGGCTCTGTGAAAAATGCTATTGGTATTTTCACAGGGATTGCATTAAGCACGTAGATTGCTTTGGGTAGTATGACATGAGCATGGAATGTCTTCCCATTTCTTTGTGTCACCTTAAATTTCTTTCATCACTATTTTATAGTTTTCAGGGTACCAGTCTTTCACCTCTTTGGTTAGGTGTATTCCTAGGTATCTTATGGTTTTGGGTGCAATTGATTAATTTCTTAATTTCTCTTTCTGCCACTTCATTACTGGTATACAAAAATGCAACAGATTTCTGTACATTGATTATGTGTCCTGTGACTTTACTGAATTTGTTTATCAGTTCTAGCAGTTTTTTAGTGGAGTATTTCAGGTTTTCTATGTATAGTATCATGTCATCTGCAAACAGCAATTTCTTACTTCTTCCTTACCAATATGAATGCCTTTTATGTCTTTTTGTTGTCTGATTCTTAGGTCTAGACTTCCAGTATTATTTGAATAAATGTGGTGAGAGTGGACAGACATCCCTGTCTTATTCCTGACCTCAGGGGTAAGGCTCTCAGTTTTTCCCTATTAAGGATGATGTTACCTGTGGGATTTTTGTATATGGACTTTATTATGTTGAGGTATATTCCCTATAGACCTACTTTGTTGAGGGTTTTTATTATGAATCAGTGTTGTACTTTGTCAGATGCATTTTCTGAATCTATTGAAATGATCATATGGTTTTTATCCTTTCTCTTCTTGGTGGTATATATGATGATTTACTAATATTGAATGAGCAGTTGATCCTGGTGAATGATTTTTTAAATGTATTGCTGGATTTGTTTTGCCGCTCTCTGTTGAGGACTTTTGCCCCAATCCTGTTGTCCTGGGGATAGTGGCCTGTTGTCCTCTTTTTTTTAGTGCTGTCTTTATTTGGTTTTGGTATGAGAAAATACTATTTCTAAAAACTGTTGGGAAAGATCTTGTAAGCTGCCTTCATCTAAAATAATACTAGCCATTTCTTATAAATTATTAGAAAATCTTTATTCCTTTTTCATAATTTCACAAAGTCCTGAAACTGAGGTAACAATACTAGCAATAACTAGAAGCCATCACCTCAAGCATTGAAAATCAGAGAGATGAGCTCATCTAGAAATATCTCTATCATGTCCCCTCAGTTTATAATGCCTGGCAATAGAAGGGACCCTTTTCATCGCTTGCTCCTAAGACAAACTAGAAACAGTTGTTTATTCTCTAACAGATGAGCACATTCAGAACTGGTGATGTGATGCCTGACCACCAGAATCAGGCACCCAGAAGTGACAACAATTATCTAAAGTACGTATATGATGCAAGAAGTCAGTTGCTCTTTTTTTAAAAAAAAATTCTCAATTTTTAACATCATTGTTATTTGATGACTATGTATCAGGAGACTCACACAGTCAAAAGGACATTACATTTAAAGGGTATCTGTAAAACTCTAGTATGTAAATGAATAAATGTAAACAAATATTAGAATCTAGGAAGTATGTTTGGATTGATTTATATCTGTCAAATATGTATAAATATGTCTATTAATGACATCCTTTAAAAAAGCTTTTTGGTTTTTAAAAGAAAGGTGGATAAAAATGCGAAGATAAACTTGTCCTGAGCTATGGAATCAGTAAGTTTTGACTGATTTTTCTCTGTCTTCATTAACTAAACAACACAGATAGTAAATAGCATTCTGTAGATCCATTATGATTTCTTTAATTCATCCTAAATATTGGTTATTTGGAATAGAATTAAAATAGAACAGATATCACACTATAGAAATAATTATGCATAGTTTCAACTAGAGTAAAAATAATGATTTTTCATTGCTAAGAATATAAGCTGAAAGATTTTACTTTTAACTTGTAATAATATTTTATAATATTTTCTCCCCCACCAAATGCATGAGTGCCCTACAGTTTTGTATTTTCTTATCTAATGAACCACATGAAAAAAAGGAAGCTATGATACTTTTATAAGCATACTGGAAAATAATTGTGGATACAGATAATAAGGAGATGACCAATGGGACATCAATAAATTAGACTTAACAAATTCTTACAATGGTTTCAAAAATCACTAGGAGTGGATATCATATATACTCAGGATTCAATAGTTAAGATAATATGAGAAAAAAGTTTATTGACCATCCTGAAATCCAGTTTACATCCACTGACTTGCTGCTACTTCCCATGGGCATCAATTGAATTTCCTAATTGTTCCTCCTAAATTTGTGGCGAACCTGAGATCATATATGTAGAAGACTCAACACGATATCTGACACATATTAAGAATTCAACAAATATTATAACTTTTACCTTAGTATTTTATAGTTGAGAATTGAGAAGGAAAATGAAGGTCATAGATAAAAACTACTGGCATTCAATAATAGCCTTGCCTGATAATCATAATTACTCATACTAGAATTATATTTTACCCAGAACCATTTTCTTTTTTTTCTATATCTATTTTCTTTTCTTTTCTTTTTTTTTTTTTTTACAAATAGTTTATTGTCAAATTAGTTTCCACATAACACCCAGTGCTCATCCCCACAAGTGTCCTCCTCCATGCCCATCCCCCCTCCTCCCCACATCCATCAGTCCTCAGTTTTTGTCAGCATTCAAGAGTCTCTCATGGTTTGCCTCTCTCCCTTTCCCCCACCATTTCTGCCCTTCTTCTCCCCCTTGGTCCTCTGTTAAGCTCCTCCTAATCCTCCTATACGTGCACACATATGATATTTGTCTTTCTCTGCCTGACTTATTTCGCTCAGCATAACACCCTCAAATTCCATCCATGTTGCTACACATGGCCAGATTTCATTGTTTCTCATTGCCATGGAGTATTCCATGGTATAGATAAACCACATCTTCTTGATCCATTCATCTGTTGATGGACACTTAGGCTCTTTCCATGTTTTAGCTATTGTGGAGAGTGCTGCTATGAACATTGGGGTACATGTGCTCCTATGCATCAGCATTTCTGTATCCCTTGGGTAAATTCCTAGCAGTGCTATTGCTGGGTCATAGGGGAGTTCTATTGTTAGTTTCCTGAGGACCCTCCACACTGTTTTCCAGAGGGGCTGTACCAGTTTACATTCCCACCAACAGTGTAGGAGGGTGCCCGTTTCTCCACATCCTCGCCAGCATCTAGAGTTCTCTGATTGGCTCATTTTAGCCACTCTGACTGGCGTGAGGTGGTATCTCAGTGTGGTTTTGATTTGTATTTCCCTGATGAGGAGGGATGCTGAGCATCGTTTCATGTGTCTGTTGGCCATCTGGATGTCCTCTTTGGAGAAGTGTCTGTTCATATCTTCTGCCCATTTCTTCACTGGGTTGTTTGTTTTTCGGGCGTGTAGTTTGGTGAGTTCCTTGTAGATTCTGGATATCAACCCTTTATCTGATATGTCATTTGCAACTATCTTTTCCCATTCCGTTGGTTGCCTATTAATTTTCTGGGTTGTTTCCTTTGCTGTGCAGAAGCTGCATTTTCTTTTTTTTTATTTAAAACATTTTTCAATGTTTGCTTATTTTTGAGAGAGAGAGAGAGAGCACAAGCAGGAGAGGGGCAGAGAAAGAGGGACACAGAATCTGAAGCAGACTCCAGGCTCTGAGTGGTCAGCACAGAGCCCAACATGGGGCTCAAACTCACAAACTGTGGATGACCTGAGTCAGTCAGACCTAAGCCACCCAAGCATTCCTACCCAGAACCATTTTCATTCCATATGAAAAAAAAAAAATGGAGGCATAAAATATACTGAATTCAACAAAAGACATAAGAAGCTCCCAGAGCTGATTCCACCCACACAGGTAACGGAGAGATTCAGCTCATAGTAACCCCACACTGGTATTTCTTTAAACTTCAGAGCTAAGCCAAGCAAAGGCATGTAGCTGTGAAGGTTCACATCAAAGGTGAGTCACCCATTCCATTTCTAGATAACAAAGATTAACTGTTCCACCAACATTATCTTGACATAGAGTTCCGAAAAGGAGAAAATCAGGAACATGCTTCTACATTAGTGAAACATAATGGGAAAAAAAGACCTATTTAAAACAAAAGAAAATATTTATCCTATCTTACTGTCCATCATTAGATTTTTTCCATTTCTCTCTTCAAATATTCTCAATTATAGAATAATCAAGATGAAATGTATTGAGTACTTATCATGTGTCAGACATTATATTGGATCCTTTACCTAATAGTCTCTTTTCACAACAAACTTAAGAGGAGTAGCTGGGAAATAAATTGATGCCCATGATAAACCACTTAAACGAGCATCTTTATTTGTTGTCACAACTTTTTTTTTTTTGAGAATAATGTTCTTTGTTTTTTCTAAGTTATTTAGTGTAGATGTATATATTACCTCCTTCTTCTTTTTAACTCAATAGAACATTTTGACTCAAATTGACACAATTAAATAAGTCATAATAAAGAAAAGTTGATCATAATTAAAGAACAGCTACAATCATCCCAAATATGAGAGGTAGATACTAGGAAGAAACAGAAGTCTCTAATGAACACTGCTATACTGAATAACAGTGATTAAATGTATGATGGGCAGTTAAATTAAATTCATGGACAATCCTAATTTCTTGATGGTAAAAATGGCAATACTCCAAATATAAACATATACTCCCTCCAATATTTCTTCAAAAATATTCTTTACTCTAATCCCTCACACTTACATATCTCTCTTTATCAAAATCTAAGGTTGTTCCTTAGCCAGAACCCTGGGAAAAGGCAGATCTATCATCATTATTTTTGGCCATTTTGTCCAGCAACTTGAGCTTCTTAAGCCAAGGACATTAAATCTAAATAAAGCATGTCTTCAGGAAAAAAATGGTATTTTTAAGTCTGTTATTAATTTATTCTCTTGAAGTTTCAAAGCCAACAAAGTATGAACAAATCAAGGTTACTATACAATGATAGGATTTACCAGTACTTATTATTAACCCATATAGGCCAGGAAAGATCACAGTTCGGTAAGCAAGCTGTGGGACAAGTACATGGCATGTAGTCCTAACCAAATCACTTTTTGATTTATTTGCTGAACAAACATGCAATGAGCATGACTCAGAATCCTTGTACATTGGGGGGGGGGTCACTTCCTTAAATAATTTTGCTTAATTAAAAATCATTAAATCAGTACTTCAAACCCGACTTATGTCCACAATAAAGCAAACACTTAACTTTCACCTTTATACATAATCACAACCATAGGAGTCATTACACTTCTTTTTTCCAGAACATAGAATCGAGTAGAATGTTTTCAGTTTCGGCTTCATTATAGGGAACGATAATCAAACTGACAGAACCAAAGTTAAAATTTGAAACAGGAGCTTGAAGCAAGAGAAGAATATCAACAATATTTGAAATGAGACTACTTCATAGAATAAACTCTAAAGTGCTTCAGAGAAATTCATTTACATACACACAATGCAATTACAAGAAAAGAAGGGGCCCGCATCATTAGGGCAGGGTGAAAGAAGACTCCAATTATAAATCATGGTGATCTCCACTTGACCTCACTTGGAATACTGTTAGTCTTCCAGAGAGTTTCTACTGTATGTAATAAAAGGACAGATCTTTATATTTTATATAAATTCTAATACACATACTAGAAATGGCCATTCCCTAAATAGTTCAGATCATGGAGGTTTCCTTACTCCTATAACTAAGAAATTTATATTGGAACATGAAATTTTACTTCAAGATTTTAGTATTTGAGAAAACTAAAGGCTCCTGGTTTTGTAACTCATATGGAAATACTGTGTCAAGTACCAAAATGGACATGGAAAGGCAGTCCTCCAGAACATCTTTTGATAACCAGTCACTTCCAGTTACAATTGTTCAAATTCTCCTTTCTTTCTATCCACCGACATCCATGAGAGTACTCTGTAGCAAGTGAGCATGTACATGTGCGTGCCTGACCAATATCAATGATAATGTCTGGCTGACTATTATCAAATTACATGATTCAGAAAATAAGCTATTGTGTCTAATCAACTTTGTTCCTCATACTTAGTATTATATCTTGAATAAAGTAAGAATCTCATAAATATTATGTGAATACACAGAAGATGAAAGGAGAGAAGGAATGAACAAAGGAAGGAATGAAGGAATGAAGGAACGAAGGAAGGGAAGATGGGGAAAAGGACAAAGGGAAGGAGAAGAGAGTGTGAAGATACTCTTTGGAAAAGTATATAGAGTGAGTTAAACGACAGAGAATAAGATGAATATGAAAGTAATACATGAAGGGCACATCACTGAAATATTAGAAAACAATATCTCTTTTTATACTATGGTATCTTCCAAATATATGAATAAAGAAATTATTTTTAAAAAGAGATTAATGACTTTATATGTTAAACTGAGTTTCTCTAGGCTGCTGAATGTATGCTTCCATCCTGTGTAACAGTACACTCTTAATCCATGGGGGAGGCAGCCTGGGAGAACTGGGTCTGCCCACTCTTGAAAGGAAATGGAGGTAAATTCTTCAAGGTTTTTAACCCAGGAGGTTCTTATTTAACTTCTAATCATGGAAATGCAAATCAAGCTAAGCAAATCATCTACTAATATCATGGACGCTTACCCAGTAAACTCCTTTCTGCACACTGGAAACAGTCTAATGAACTATGTGACTTCCTGAGAACACTTCTAATTCTCAAAAAAAAAAAAATACAGATTCAATACACACATACTCTCTCTCTCTCTCTCTCCCTCTCTCAGAGACAAACAAAGGCAAGTAAAACTGGAGAAATCAGAATACAACAGGAGGCTTGAGTCGACGTTAATATCTTGGTTGTGATACTACACCAGAGTTTTACAAATTGTTATCATTAGAAGAAACTAGGAAAAGCGTACAAGTGATTTCTTTGAATTACTTCGTACAGTTACATGTGGGTTTATAATTACCTCAAAAAGAGCTCAGTTAATATGGATGATTTGTTATAAGCTTGTGAGCCCTTAAACTAGTAATTTATAATTCTCAAAAACAAAGACAACCATGCTGACTACAGATAGAATAATCAACAACTGAAGCAAATATAAAATCTATCTCCTTATGTTTTACAAAATTTTGAGAAGAGAAATTAGCTTGAATATTCAAATAGCCTCATTAATTAAACAACTGAAAATAAACAATACATTTCTCTTTTCTGTATTTATTGCTTATTTGTAGAACTTCAACTATAATATTTGTAATTCACCATCAATCAATAAAAAATAGTTACTGTAGCCGTCAGAAAATAATTATTTGTCATATAAGAGTTTTTACTGCATAAATAAAAAGTATTTCCTCTCTGGAGTCTCCTTTTATTCCTGCCAGGTCTGAAAAAAAGTAAGTTTTGACAATTTTTTCAAAATGTGAATTTTGAAATATTAGTACTAATTTTTACTAATTTCCCAATATACAAAAAGACTTATCAAATATGTGATTATCAATCTTCAAATATCTGTTGTTGGAAAAATAACTTTGTACATTTACAAAATATTAGCAATGTCTCCCAAATGCTGCTGATTTAAATGGTGTCCCTTTTTGTGAGGTTCAGATGCTATACTGAGGCAGAAAAAGTCATAACAGTACTGCCATAAAATAGTGAAATATGAGAAATACACTGGCAGAGCGGATTTAATCTGCTATACTGTTTTAAATGGAAATATATTGTACGATTATACATTTTGCAAAATGGCATCACAGATATTACTGCTCCCTGGTGAAAGATACTCAAATCTCCATTTATTTGGCTGGTGTAGGTATGGCCTTAGGTGCACACCTGCAAGTATATTAAATCTAATTGCTTATTTTCAGTTTCCTTGGAAAGTACTGCCTTTAAGCAAGATGTAAATGCATTTAAATGGGTATGTTCATCTGAAACTCTGTTCAATAAGTCAAGTGTTTCTTGCAATATAAAGATTTTTCTTTGATCCAGGATATTCATGATATTTCACTTAAAAGTACAGGCACAGCATGGTGGAATTGAAAGAGAATATGTTTTGAAGTCAGATGGACATAGGCTTGGATTCCAGCTTTGCTACTTAACAACTGCGATAGGATAGTTAGTTAAGCTGAGATTCTGAGTCCTCATTTATAAAAATGAGAGAAATAAGAGAGCTATATATGGGATTCTTGTAATAATGAAATAGTATAACACGCATGATAAGGCCTAACATAAAGCACGCACTTCAAAAAGAATATTGTGTCAGGAATAATATTAAAGCTTGGTATAAGGCTCTAGTGAATAGAATTAATACAAGCGTGAACCCCCTTCTGGTGGTTAACAAATAAACACCAATGCTTAAAGTTGAGACGTGGGTTCATGTTTAAATCTAAAGAAGAAAGTGAACTTACAGGTCAGTCTTCAATAGTATGACTACCACAATTGCAAGCCCAGAAAGCTATTTCAAAGTCATGCAGTGGCGCTAAGAAAATGATGCATGATATAAAAACAAATTGCATATTCAGAAACACTTTTTCAAGTTATATAATTTGACAAAATTGGAGCCCAGGGGGGGAAAACACCCCTTCCGGCTGCAATTTTCTGAATGTGGAACCTTGCTGCCAATTTCCCAGTTCAAGTTCATACGTTCTTATTTCTTTTTTGTGAAGCTAGGAAGTGTCCTAAAAGAGATCTACACAAGGGGTTAGAATGAAGTCTGCTGAAGAGAACTCCTTGACAGGTAGTGACCACTTATTTCCTTGACAGGTAGTGATCACTTATTTCATGGAAACATTAAAATGCATGCGACACAGCATTTTTTAAAAATGGAACAAGTATTTTTAAAGCAGGGTCTCCAAATTAAATTTTAAGAAAAGGATTAAATCTCCTAATATACATTTATTAAGAGAAAGTATGTTTCAATTAACTAAGTTTTCAGCGATTTTAACATATCTTATTATTATAAAACAAATAGGTGATAATTATTAACTTATCACATATTATAACTAATACTTTGTAGTGCCTACTATGCACTACTATGAACTAAGCTACTTGCCTTTCTTGTATTATCTCATTTACCTGATAGAAAAACCATCTGAAGCATATTATTTCCATTTAGCAGATGAAAAAGTTGAGGCTTTGTGAGATTAAGTCATTTGACTGTGTTCACCTTGCTCACGTAGCAGAGCCTCCATCGAGAGACCTCTGAACTCCACACATCAAATATCCTCTCCAGCCAAAATCCCTCTGAATATATTCGAGCCCTCCCCAAATCTCTGGCTAAAATTCATTCTGAGTTATTTTCATATAAAAAATATTCTACTGCATAAATATAATCTTCCATCTTGAAGTAAAATAAGGGAGCAGAGAGACAGAGAGACACAGACAGGAAAAAAAAGTCAGAGACAGAGACTGAGAAAGCAAGAGGGAGAGAGAAAGAAGCAAATAATCTGGATGCAATAATCCAAAGTGAAATTTAACATAAACTGCTGAGAAAAACTAGATTTAATAAATACCATTTCTGAGAATATTCAAATAATGAGCTCTGCAAATAGTCTGATTTTAAAGTTCTAGAAAGCCCAAATATGCAGTGCAGGTGGGGAAAACACAAATGAATAATAAAATAAATAACTAGATGACCAAGAAAGGTACACTTAAGGGATTTAACATTTGTAAAATGATACAAATACCCCCTGATTTGCCTGGCTGATGTTGGACAACTTTGTGTTTAGGCCCCTGTGACTGACTATCTCCTACACCAATATAATTATAACTTTGCAGTAAAAAGAGGTATATAATAAATCCAAGGCTCTTTCTGCCAGCTCACAAAGGTGCATGTAAATTGTTGAAGGTCAGTTTTATGGGTTCGTTTACTATCTATCATAGTCATGACTACACATAAAAATTGTCCCGTAGACAATAAATACATCTCAGGCAAGGCCCTATTCTTCCACAGTGTGCAGCCACTGTGATGAAACCACGGCTCCAAATGTGCAGTGTATTAAAATGTCTGTAGTAGAAAGCATCTAGAAAGTCACTGATTCCTATGATGTTTACTATAAATACATTTTCATATGTGTGTGGTCGTAGTGGTTGCATGAAAGAATAGAGAGCCTATTTCACTGACAACTCTCCAATGCCTCTATATTCAGCAACTTCATATGTCACCGCCTCTCTCTCAGGCCCAAGTTAAGGCTTTTTCATAAAATCAATTGAAGTATGTAAACAATGATGTATTGCCATTTACAGTGCCTCCATAAAGTGTCATTTATCTATCACCATTGAATAGAATACAGACATTTTGTGAGCAATAAATATAGACAGTGAGATCACAGTATTATTGAACTACTCAGGCATCCCAAACTTTCTCTTTAGTGTAGGAAAATATTCCTGAAGTAGACCTGTAAACAAAACATGCAAGAGGCAGAAGAAAATATGAGCTATTTCATTGCATTATTTAATTCAAAATGAGGCTATGTTTTTAAACAGATTAAAAAATAACAATAACCCTGGAAGTCCCAAAAGCTTGTAACAATAATGAACAGTCACGGGTGAAGTTCTGAACTTTTTGTTAGTGACAGTCTCCAGTATCTCCTGGCCTCTATAGGACAGACATCAGCTTTAAGTTGAAATATAATACTAAACTGTTGAAAGTGGCAAGGTCCCTACCCTAAAGGATAGAAGATACTTCCAAAGATATAGTAATAGCATTTCAATAGGGTCTTAAACATAACATCTTCCAGCCAGAGTAAATGCAATCTATCATTTTGGAATAAGAATATTTTTCCTTTCATTGAAGTGAAGGAGGTAGGAGAAGATGATTTATCAATGGGTTTTCAGGAATCTTAGAGACATAGTTGCTTTTATCCTCAAAATAATCTTATATGGTAAGTATCATCATACCCATTGTACATATGAGGAAGCAAAGTCTTAAACAGATTAAATACTTAGTCATCGGCACAGTCAGGACTTGAAATCAATGCCTACAAATTGTGTCACACCACACTCCGTCCTTACTGAGGGATGTGTATTCAATATAATTCTCAAGATCATTAAGACTATAACATATGTCTAGCTTTTAAATTAGCAAGGGCTAGTTTATTCATTTGCAAAGATTTGCTGTCAACACGGAACTTATACCATATATATTATAAGATTTTAATGAAGCTATCTTGATTTTCATTATCTACTCTGGAGACCAACAATCTATTCCTCATTTAAGAGTTGAAGTTACTAACAAAGATAAAATACCTCTGTCGTCTGGTTTAGGAGTCTGGACCTAAACAAAGGAAGAATTGGTAGAAGTAGAAAAAAAGCCCTACATTATCTCCAATATCATTCTATCAACCCTATTAATACTTTAATTAAGAAAGTAATTAAACAAATAAGAATTAAAGAAAATTATTTAATATTTTAATCATCTTTAGAAATGAGATTGTGGTAGATTTTTTCATCTTAAATATCTAATGACTATAATAGAACAGCTGTTGGGCCATTATCTCGAGATCAAACTAGATCTAAACTTAAGCAAGAGGGACTAGTAACTGAAAGAATTTTGAAAATCATTTCTAATCCAATGATCTCAAGAATATATAGCAGTAACTCACATTTCAATCTATAAAATATAATAATCGCAAGGTAACAAGAGAATATTCACATTTGACACGTTGTAGCTCAAGGGAAGATAACTTTAACTGGAGCAGACTTTCGATTTGACAGCCTCTTTTCCTGGATGCATTCCAATGTTCTCCCACAGGTTTCCAAAGACAGCCCTGGTCCTATCATTCTTCTTTCCTGACACCCATTCTTACTTGACTGCCCCCATGTTTAATATGAGTCTCCCTAGCACTAATCATGCTAAAGGTATGCGATCCTCTGGCTGTCTTATTCAGCATTCACCACTGAAAACAGCACTGAAAGCCAACAATGTGTCCTGTGTTCATAAATATGTCTTTTGAACCATCTCAAGGCATTTTCATTGTTTGTAACATGGACAAAGCCCCCATTATCTTGGTGCAAATAAAAGTAGTTCTTAACAGAAATATGTTTTCTTTACTGAACATTATAAAAGGCCCCCCTGACCTTCAACTTGAGGAGTATGGCATTAAAAAGAAAAAAAGGATAATATTCCACATAAACTATGAAAAGGGAAAAGAGACAGGAAGGAGAAAAGAAACTTGGCAAAGAACATTGAGACTTACTTATAAACAACTCTCTTCTCCCTTTAAGATAATCAGAAATATACTATCAATAATAATCCTTTGAGACCAAAGAAATTCGTGGTATGAAAAAAGTTAACATAAATATTAAAACAGACCACATTCATTATTAAATAGCAAAATTAAAATAGCAATATTTCCAGTATGATCTAGTGTGTTTAGAAGTTGAGTTATATTTTAAACCTTAAGAACTTAGGGCTAATACATAATTAATTCAAAGTCTATTACTGTGTTAAATTTTTGTTAAAACTATCATGTGATTTAAAACACACTTCTGCTTTAGCCAAATCTATGTTCATTAAAATTTTGAAATAGTCCATAACTCTCTAGAATTCAGAGGTCTCTGTCAAGCCTATTACCTGTGCAGACAAGTTCTCATCTCTAATTAAAATTTTCATAAAACTGTGCACGGTCACAAAGTACAAAAATAATGAATACAGAAAAAGTAAAATCAAATTCCTAATTCTGAAAACAATCATGAAACAGCTAAAAATAAGGTCACAGTG
This sequence comes from Proteles cristata cristata, assembly GCA_017311185.1. Taxonomy (NCBI): domain Eukaryota; kingdom Metazoa; phylum Chordata; class Mammalia; order Carnivora; family Hyaenidae; genus Proteles; species Proteles cristata. The sequence goes on from JAESUZ010004194.1 coordinate 2,555,255, forward strand.
TGATCATTTGTGAATACTGAAGTCCATGAACATATATACCCAGCATCCCATGTAACATGCTTAAGAATGGCTTTAATCAGAAAGGAGGCAGAGCTAAACTCTCCCTCTAGGGCTGAACATCTGAAGTAAGCCGGGAGGCTAAAATAATCAGGTGAATATAGACACTATAATTTTCGGAGAACCTCACAGTCCTTTTATGCCTAAGACTGACTTCACAATTTCTTTGAAATGCTGAAAAGAAGCCCAGAAAAATCAAAGCAAAGGATTATTATCCAGAGAATCCAAACCATAGACTGTAATACAAAGTTCAGTTTGTTTCCAAAGCAAACAAAATACTCTATTTGTGTGATGGAGCACATGTTGAAATCTTGTTTATTACATGTAATATAGGAACAAGGTTTTGAAACATTTCTTCAACAGTATTGTCTGCAGATGTGCAATCATATCTGGCTTTAACAGTGGCTGTCACTCTACTCACTCAGGATTAGGACTAATTTTTGAATCACTGGCTCATAAGAGATGTGCATTGATCAGGACTGCCTCAGTACCATGCATTAATAAAAAGAAACACACATACACACACACACACACACACACACACACACACAAACTGTGGCTCTGTATGTATGCTACATGGAAACACAAAGGTTACTTGAGAAACAGACTGTCTTTACTTGATGAATTATGAAGCTTTTATGGAAATCTGGATCCTGATGTAAAATAGTTATTTACTCAATGGGAAGGAGGCCAATGGCAAAGTCAGTTGGAATTTCCAGTCTATTTATTCCTCAATGATACGCCTTCATATATTTGATTCAAGACCTTATTTGAACATTAAGTGGAAAACTCTAAGAGCCAAATGCCATGTCTCAGGAGCAATGCCATGTATCAGGAGAATCCCACCTTATGATCTCAATGTTACTAATCTCTGAAAATTTGCTGTTGCTATAGACACGTCTTCCTTTGGTCGGTGAGAAGAAGGCATACTCCTGACTCCTTCCACTCTGTGCTCCACACTACAGTTCAAATAATTGTTTTCAAGTCATACATAGCATCTTTTGTAGTACCTCTTTCTCAAAAAATTTAACGTCTTTCCATTGCTCTTAAGACAAAAGGGAAATCTTTAACATCTCTTATTAAATAGACTGGTTTTTCCCTGTCCTCTCATTCTCTTTGTTCCAGCCACACTGATTTTCACTGAGCCTCTCATATATATGACGAAAAATGCACACATTGTCCCTTCTGCTTGAACATTCTTCTCTCTTTGGCTGTTTGAGTCCTGTTTATCCTCAAGCTATTCTGGCAGAGGAAACTTCCCTCCTTATATAGAGCTTACCCTTCTGATTGGAAAGGTGGGTAGGAAAGAACAACAAAAAGGGCAGAAGGGAGGGAAGGGAAACAAATAAGAGCTTATGGAGTTTAGGGGGTAATACCTGGGATAGGTCTACACGTTTAACACACAGGTTTCTCTGTTCCACAGATCTTATAAGACAAATTACAATAGCAACTGATACAGCATAGCTTCCAAATTTCTCCAGGAACATGTTCTAAGTGTTCTTTATATAAAACTCTCCTGGATACATAAGAAAATCTTATAATTTTTAAGATCACCTAAGAAGTCATATACGTCTCATCAATAAGCAGTTAAAGAGGAAAGTTGGTGTTTTATCTCTTTGGTCAGCTCTCACAAATTTTGCAATTCATCTTGACCACTTGGAGGGATTCGTGTTTACACTGTAGCAGTGTTCCCCAAAATCTATAAACATCTTCTCTTAAAAATGGTTCTTTTTTAGCCAGTCTGATTAAGCTATGTTTATGAGAGTTATTCGATAGGCAAGGCAAATAGATGTTTATGGTCTTCTTTACCGCAGCGGTACTTAGGCAAAGCAGTTTTAGGTTACTTGTATTTCTTAAGAGGATCTTTTACCTGGTATGTTTGTTCAATATAAATGTCAAGAAATATATTCAAAGCACATTTATCCCTCCTACACATGAATCAGATTCGTTAATTGTACACATTCTTCAGTTTCCTGGAGCATTACAAGAATTTTTGATAAAAAGGTACAGTTCTGAATACTGATGCAGTGATACCGATATCCCTCCCCTCCCAATGTACATACAAATCTTCCAATATTGGGATTTTAGCTCCATCCTATGTTCCTCACTGCCACAACTACTTAATGCCACTGAGGATCACTCTTATTTTCTAGTTTTTTTCCACAACTCCCATCAACCTGCCATAATGAGTTAGAATTATGCCCAGCAGGGTAGGTTCCTTGTGCCCTCAATTACATCACTTGGTGAGCACAATTATGTAATAGAAATGTAAAATGCACAGTCACTGTGTGTAAGTCAATGTTACTGTATCGTTTTATATTCCAGAAGAAAGTCAAACAAAAGAACTACGTATGCAGGTAAGTATTCTTTTCAATAACATCAGGAAATAGTACCATATTGAAGGGAAAAATGTTAACAGTTCCCTTAGCTTTTTAAAACATGTGAAGAGTGATTTCCTTTAGAAAAATTAGGAGTCATGTCTTCTGACTCTAGGGAAGTACAATTTAAAAATCAACAGCGTATGAATTTGTCATGTTCATATCTGACCTATACTACTACTTTCTGGTAAAAACAAATGTGTTCTAAAAGAAATTCAATCCTGAACTTGTGATAAGGATATCTAGAGATATTTGAAAATCTGGCTTTAAAAAATCCGTATGACTCATGAAATTACATTAATATATAAAACGAAGTATTGTTTCTGTAGGCAATTTCTCTTCATTTTAAAACTATCAACAGAAATGAACTGATTTGGACTTTTTTATGACCCACACTATAGCAGCTGCAAAGTTTTTTGGAATTCTTCTTTTATGTAAACTATGAATACTTTAAGCACTCTGATTTAGACATCTTTGGCAAGAGTCTGGAAAATAGGTAGCTATTACATTCTGCAGATTTTTGTCAGAAAAGATTTTCCACCTCCAAAAATGATTCTCGAGATATTTTCTCTTTCAGAGGTGGTAGGGGTTGAATTGTACCCCTCCCCCCCAAAAAATATAGGTTGAAATCCCAATGCCCAGAACCTCAAAATCACATTTAATTTGAAATAGGGTCAGTGAGCCAAGGAGTATGGTACGCCCCTAATCCTATATGACTGGTGTATTTAGAGAATGATGGCCATGCAGCAGAGGCACACAGGGTGAACACTATGTGACGATGACAGCAGACCTCAGTGATGCACCGACAAGCTAAGAAAGCCCAAGGATTACCCGCTTACCAGCAGAAGCTGGGAAGAGGCAAGGAAGAACCCCCTCTAGGTTCCTGAGGGAACATAGTCCTGCTTCCGCCTTGATCTCAGACCGATCGCTGGCCTGTGGGAAAACAAACTGCCGTCGTTTTTAACCACCTAGTTGATGGTACTTTCTTATGACACCCCCAGGATTTAATACAAGAGGGAAATAGGCTCACAATCAAGTGTACCCCAGCTCAATCAATGCCACTCACCAAACCTTCATGCTACTATTTCAGTTACACATTTCACTGGGGCACATGAGAAGCTTATGTATCATGTCCTCCATAATTCACACCTCTACTGCTGTAAGAATGGAATGGTTACTTAAAATAAAGAAAGAAAGAAAGAGAGAGAGAGAGAGAGAGAAAAGAAAAGAAAGAAACAATTTAAACCACATATCAAAACTTCCTTAGATATAATGGACAACTATGAGGGAATTTAAATAGAATTTCATGTAAAGTGTTCCATACCATCATATTTGAACCCTGGTCCAACACGGTAAGCTCACCATTGGCTGCCTGGATTTGCATCTTACCTATTGTAGAGCTCAAGGACCTAGTACAGCATCTTGCATTTGCTAGCATCTCAATAATGGTTACTGTTTGCTAAGGATTGAATTGGATCACCCTGAAACTCCAACGTTGAAGGCTTACCAGACACAATGACTGTATCTGGAGATAAGATCTTTAGGAGGTAATTAAGGTTAAATGAGGTCATAAGGGTAGGGTCCTAATCTGATAGGATTAATGCTATTATGAGATGAGGGAGAAAGAGCAGAGTACTCTGAATGCAAGCCAGGAAGAGAGCCCTCGCCAGAACCCAACTATGTTGGCACCATCATCTCACACTTCCAGCATCCTGAACTGTGAGAAAATAAATTTCTGCTGTCGAAGCCACCCAGCCCATCCTGTTTTAGTATGGCATCCCAAGCTAATACAATGGTGACCAAACTACTACATACATAATGGCAGAAGATCCAGAAAAAAAGTATGTGACAAAACATTCAGATTGGTATGAGACTAATCTATCAAGGATTCTGAGATTTTGGTAAAGATTATGAGAGTCTGGTACTGCTAGTTTCATAGAGTAATAATAGCTTTTACGAAATTTTAGAAGGTCTCCCACTGTGGGCAAAGAGCTATTGGTAATACCTCCTCTATACCAACTGCCAAAGATTGCAATCACCTTGTGAATTATGAAACATTGGTTAACATGATGGCCTGACTTTTAATCATATTTAAGAATCTGACAGACATCCTTCTGCCCATGAATCTTATCTCTTTCAATTTTTTCATCCAAATAAATTCACAGGTATATGAACTAAAAACCAAGGTGGCAGGTTTTCTCCATCACCTGAGTTCATTTTCCTGCTCTATTTTCATTTTATTTGGTGAAGTGTCTCTGGTTGGACATGCTCACTTGGCCCTGACTAAGTGGTGACTTCAAGGAATTCAAAAACAAAAATGCTGGTGTTGCTAAAGGAGGATATGGCAGCTGACCATGAACCCGTGAGTGTCCAGGGTGCATTCGGTATAAGCAAAATGGTGTCACTTGGTATACTAGTTATTAACTTTGAAGCCCAGTAATTAGACTTCATATCGGGAATATATAGCAATCGTAGTAGTCATATAAATAAAGTAATTTCTAGTAAAATTTGATGGCAAATTTATGTTCAAAATTCCCTTGGTGTTATAAGCTGAATTGTGTCCCCTCAAAATTCCAATGTTGGAATCCTAACCCTAATTACCTCAGAATACGACTGCATTGAGACAAAGGACCTTTAGGCAAATAAGAGAAAACAAGGTCATATGGATAGAGCTTAATTTAATATGACAGATGTTCTTATAAGAAGAGGAGTTTATAGGGGTGCCTGGGTGGCTCAGTCAGTTAAGTGTCCGACTTTGGCTCAGGTCACAATCTCACAGTCTGTGGTTTCGAGTCCTGCGTCGGGTTCTGTGTCGACAGCTCAGAGACTAGAGCCTTCTTCAGATTCTGTCTCCCTCTCTCTTTGCCCCTCTCTCGGTCACTCTCTGTCTCTGTCTCTCAAAATAAAACAAAGCCTTAAATTTTTTAAAAAAAAAACTTCAAAAAAGAGAAGAGGAGTTTATGACAGACACACACACATGAAAAACCATGTGATAATATCAGAAGATGATCATCTACAAGCCAAGGTGAGAAGCCTCAAAAAAAAAAACAATCAATGCAGCTAACACCTTGACTTTGGACTTCTGGCTTCCAAAATTTTGAGATAATAATTTTTTGTTTAAGCAGTCCAGTCTACAATACTTATTTTGCAAGGCTCTCAAACTTAAAGTTTCTCTCATAGCCCTATCAGTCTGTTAGAAATGTAGAATCCAGGGGCGCCTGGGTGGCTTAGTCGGTTAAGCGTCCGACTTTCGCTTAGGTCATGATCTCGCGGTTTGTGGGTTCAAGCCCCGCATTGGGCTCTGTGCTGACTGCCAGCTCAGAGCCTGGAGCCTGTTTCAGTCTGTGACTCCCTCTCTCTGACCCTCCCCTGCTCACGCTGTCTCTCTCTCTCTCTCTCCTAGAAATAAATAAAAACATTAAAAAAAAGAAGAAAGAAATGTAGAATCCAGATCTAATGAAACATCCACTTATCTTTGAAGACTCACACTTAAAATACCTGTGTCTGGGAATGCTTCCTTGATTCTCCCATCTATGCTCAAGGGCTTCCTCCACAGCTCTCTGTATTTACTTCTAGAAGAGCTGTCTGTACATTACCTTTGACCTACCAGCTTATGTTCCATTTCCCCTTCTGAAGAGACTTCCAGAACAAGGAATATATCCTATCTATCTTTATAAACACAACACAGAGTTTAAAAATCTGGCACATGGCAGATACTAAACAACTATCTCCTAGAGCCATAAAGCTAGAAAATAAAGCAGTTGGATCAGCTGATTTTTAAGATCCTTTAACGCTCTAAAATTCTACAAAGACATAATTCTAAATTTATATGATCTGTTCCACATTGTTCATGATTAAACTCAGGCTGTATCTTTTTAAAATGTGGATCCTGTTTTAGACCATGTAAAGGTTCTGAGACTGTATTTCTTACACTACTCACCCCTCCTCCCAATGATGGCGATGCTGAAACACTTTGATTAGCCAGGTCTTAAAGTTCAACATAAATCCAAGAACCAGCTATGGATCTGTAAGAGTCCAGTCTTACAAGCTTGTAACACCTTAAAAGTAATAGAGGGCTTTAAAAGAAAGCAGCTGGCTTAGTTGCGCCAGCCCTTTAATAAGATTCAATCATTGGGGTTCATGCTCTAATGGGTATGTTCCACCACAGAAATTAAAAACAAAAAAATCCCTACCCAATTCTAATCTGCCCATTTTTCTACATCCATGCAGACTCGTTTAGGATCCACTCTTTGAGTGCAAAAACAAGAGAACTTTGCTCTCCTGCTCCTTGTGTGTTTTGAAAATTTATACTTCTGTTCTAGACTAAAGGGTGACACCCCCATGCACCGAACCAATTGCCAGGCAGTCTTTGGGAAAACAGAGGCATTTGAAGTTTTAAGGAAAACCGTTGGTAGTTTTCAGATTGAACAAGGAGAAAAGATCTTCAAAACTACCGAGTAACTGTCCAAACTGAATCATTCCTTGTCCCTAGAAACACTTTTTGTGAGCTTTCGGAAGTTTGAAGTATACTCAGATAGAGGAATGCTACTTCTATTCATTTGACAAATATTCATAGCACTTTCTATGTCCCAGACACCAGTCCTTGCCATTTACAAACATTTACTCATCTTATCCTGATACCAATCCTATGAAATGCATACTGCTATCACCATTTTAGAGATGGAGAAACTGATGCACGGAAGATTAAATAACGTGTGGCAAGGTCTCACGGCTTTATGGAGACAATTTACCACGTAAAGGACAGGATGGAGCCCCCATTACAAAGAGAACAAGAGAGAAAGAAAATAGATGTCCACTTATGAATTTACAAACATTTTCTCTGTGCCCCCAGTGGGATTGTATATGAATCAGACAATTTGGTCTTAATCATAATTCTATGGAATTCCGAATGCATGTATTACTACATTTGTTCCTAATATTATTTAAAGCTTTAAAAAATAGGGGTGCCTGGATGGCTCACTCAGTTAAGCGTATGAGTTCGGCTCAGGTCATAATCTCACAGTTTGTGAGTTCGAGGCCCGTATCGAGCTCAGTGCTGACAGTGCGGAGCCTGGAGCCCACTTTGAGTTCTCTCTTTCTGCCCCTCCCCCACCCCTGCTCACACACACTTTCTCTCAAAACTAAATAAACATTAATTTTTTAAATAAAAATAAAACTTTAAAAAACATATTTCATTTTCCATAAGCAAATTGGATGTTTTACCCAAACTTATTGCTTCTTTGGTTCTGATTTTCTCCCTTTTAACTTATCCCAGTATTGAGCACTATTCTCACTGTTTTTAGGACAATAAGTACCAAGCCTCAAATGTAAATAAAAATAAATAATAGAAGAGGCTAGCCACATAGGTTTAGATAAGTAGAAAAGAATTACTTTAAAACATGAAAGTTAGTGTCTTCTATTCATATCAGATTTGAACATTTATCTGAGTAAAACATTTTTCCTGTATTTCCTTCATAGTAGAAAATAACAGGCAACCGTGTAAATGAATTGAAATTTTCATGCCCTCATTTTTTTCTTGTTTTGTATGGTGTTATCACATGCATCAATTCCTTTAACTTTAGATATCAAGTTCTAAATGAATTAAGTCAGTATATTAATTTTGAATGTTTTCAAGAGCAGAGACAGTGAGGGGCGCCTGGGTGGCTTAGTCGGTTAAGCGTCCGACTTTCGCTTGGGTCATGATCTCGCGGTTCGTGGGTTCGAGCCCCGCGTCAGGCTCTGTGCTGACTGCCAGCTCAGAGCCTGGAGCCTGTTTCAGTCTGTGACTCCCTCTCTCTCTGACCCTCCCCTGCTCACGCTGTCTCTCTCTCTCTCTCTAGAAATAAATAAAACATTAAAAAAAAATCTTAAAAAAAAAAAAGCAGAGACAGTGAGACACGAATGAGGAGGTTTTCAAGGGAACAGAGAATTTATCCCTATAAAAAGGCAAAACGTCAATTCGGTTAACTATGTGAAGAAACTCTGAAATTGAAAAAAATAATCTCAATTTTCTGTAAATAATTATTTTATCAGGAATGATTCAATAGTTATAAAGAACAAAGTTCACGTGTATATGGATGCACTTGACACCTCTGTGGGAATCATTTGCCTCACAAACATTTACTGAGCACTTATCAGGCTAAGCGGAGCTGATAAAAATACGTCCATACGTTAAAATTACATCTGTGAACTGACAGTTATTCAAGATATAGGCCTCAATTATTTCAAGTTACTTTATCTATAAGTAAACTATTGTGGTTGTAGGCTCATACTATCATTAAGGTTGCTTTCTTAAAAGTCCTTCATCTAGGCACCTCACCATGCCAGTCTGTCCTTTTAATAGCTGTGACATATGTTTTATATATAATATATCTGTAGCCACTGAGGGATATTAAATTCAAAAAGCTATGCTTATTTTCATAAAAATTACATAATCAATTTAATCTCAGTAAGGACACGAGACTCCCATCACCTAACCACCTACTACTCTATATTTGAAAATTGAGTTACACAATCCTTATTCCTATCGATCTGACATTGACCAAGTCACCACTCTAGTTTTCACACGTGGGATGTGCACCGTGGAGAGCAAAAATTTCTCCTGTGAAATAATGATCTAAACCTAAATGGACATACGATTTTACCTAAATCTTAATATTCATGACATGCATCAGATGACTGGCCCGGAAGGGCCCTCTCCTTTTATCTTCTTTCTAAATATCTTTCAAAACACACAGACTTTCAAGAAAGCTGTGTAAAGCTGGTCTTTTTCAAAGCTGATAAAACTAATAAAACTGATCATTTCGACGTAACTGTGCTGATGGCAACAAAAAACATTATTAGCAGAACAAGAACCAATCCTAAGTATTCGATATGCTCCTAAAAAATCCCAAGTCGGGAATTAGTACCAAATTGTAGTGAGGGGCTGTGTGCATGTGTGTTTTAGCTTGAGTGAGGGACATAAAAGAACAGAGGCCAAAACCAGGTTTTAATGAGACACCGTAGAGTTTTACAATTGTTCAATTTGGTGTCGGTTGCTGCAGAAGGTTGTGATTGAAAATTTTCCTGTGGAAGAAGAAATGTCACAGTATTTTGATAAGCGAGAGATGAACTTTTTTTTTTCCCTTGTGCCATCAGCAAGACGAAAAGAACAAAATGCATCATTTATAACCCACAGCTCAACCATTATCTCCTGGTGAGACACTTGTTTTAAAACACACAAGGACTTTTTCTTCCCCCTCTACAAAGTCTAGAGCTCTCTGCGAGGCTCCTTCTCCCTTAGAGCCATGAAAGAAAGTGACACTTGTGTGGCCAAAGTTTCTAGGCAACCACAATAGGGCACTCGTACACCCTCCAGGTCACAGCCAGGTCTGAAGTACAGAGGAAGCATACGAACAGCATATGTCTCTTTGATCACAGATATCATCTAAAACTGATGTGGAGAGAAAATCCTGTTCTGCACCAAAGGTTTACAGACTCTTTTCCTGACTTTACCCACAGCGGAAAGAAAGGATATACCTTGCTCAAATTATTGGTCTGAACATTGCTCAGTGGTACAATTGAATAGTCAAAGTGTGTGTATGTGTGTGTGTCTGACCCGCATAAGAATGCTTTTATGATTACCAAAGCCACAGCAAATCCGATAAGGTAAAATAGGGAGGAGTGAGAAGTATAGTTTAGACATCTTTTACTTATGTATTCATTAACTGCAAATAATTCTGAGCAACAACTTTGGGCACTGAGGTGAGGGCTCAAAATCCTTCTGCTCTTACAGAATTGAATGCCAGCATTTACAGAGTTACACCTCCCTACTGTCCCTCGATGATACAGTATAAGCATTTTCTTATACATTTCAGATCTCTAGCTAATACTTAACATACAGGTGTTTAGAAGCTAAGAGTATTTCTATATCATTATTGTAGATGACAGTCACAGAAACTCTGGGTCGTTAAAACTTTAAATGATGCAATGAAACAAAAAAATAAAGGTAAGAGACTTGCCCAGGGAACAACGTGAAGTGCTCAGGTCTAGAACATGCGCTACTACTCATGGTCCACGTGCTTGCGTGCCATCGTTCTGCCACCATATTCTTCTGGTTGCTTTGCCCATAGGGGGCTTGACCACCAATACTCTAGGCTGATGTCAAGGCTACACACACATAACATAAACACAAAAATAACTGCTAATTTGTCAAACAAGTCAACAATTATCTTCTCTATATTAAAATCAACTGAATTCCTGTTAGTTTAGTGTCACAGCCCCTGTAAGGTCAGTATCTGCAAAGAATTTTGCCAACAGAGTAACAGCCATCACCAGTGGGGAAGTAGGGAGGCGCAGTAATTGTCTGATGCAATAGAGCAGAGAAGAAATTACTCTTTCAGAGGATTTACTTCAAAGCTCTGGATGCTGTAATTCTTGATCTCTGAAAAGGCATAACCTTAGATCCTTCCTGGTTAGGCCACAGCATACTGTCACTCTTAGCAGTGGTGACAGGGGACATGAGTAAGACAACCAGCGTGGCTGCAGAATGCTAGGGCAGTGTGGCATACCAGCAAGTCGCTTGAAGATAGTCTGTCATTTTCTACACTGGATCTACCTGTGTACATCTCCCAGTAGAGCCCAAGTAATACCAAACACACATCCTCTGAGGGACTGGTGTGAAGGTACCGTCTTACACCAGTAAGACTTACCCCCAGTAATCTTACTCCCATTTCACACATTGGAAAAAACAAATGAACAAAAACTGAGGTTAAAGTCATTTGCTCAAAAGCAGAGGAAGGGCCAAGGTAAGAGCTAGACCTAGTATTTAATTCTATCAGGATACAATGCTGTATCTCTGTTAGTAACAGTTACTGAATACCCAACGTATGGCAGCCTGTCAGCTTCATGGAAAGGCAAAGCAAGTAGAGGATTAAGGGACAGCTTTGTGGTAGGACTCTTATGCAAAGAGATCCAACTTTCAAATGTGCATAATAGAAGATGAAAATTATGACTCCAAAATGAAATAACAATATTTGAACTCTACACATTAATATACTTTCAATACTGTTTCTCAACCTAAGAATATATGCACTTCAATGGTGCTGATTTCTAAAGCAATATTTTATTCTGATTTTCAAAGATGTATCATGTCTCTAGTAGGAAAGAGCAAACATTTAGTTCAGTGCGACAAGTCAAAAGGTGTCACTCTCTCAGTTTCATATTTTTCCTTTTTACTTTTTATGTAAGCAATCCTGAATACAGTCACATAAAAATCATTCAAAACATGTATTTTTGAAAAGTAGAAGTTCGCTTCCAAGCTTCCTTTACTCCAATTCTCTCACCAGTGGCCAGCATGTTAACAGTCTGAGCTGTCATATTATTTTATTTATTTTCAAATGGCAAGCCAATTGGCCAAGTGACATTTATTAAATAGCTTTTTCAAGTCCACTCTTTTCATGTGCATTTATAACACAACCAAAGACTCATACATGCATGAATCAATTTCTGGATGGTTTTGTATTGCTCTTTCATTTGTCTTTTATTAAACTAATATCACGTAACATAGTGGTCTAGTTATTATGCTTATATAATAGGTATTTATATCTGTAGAAGGAAAGTTCTTATTTGAAACTGACATGTTTCATTACTATTCTTCTAATGGTCATCCTTATGTTTTTTATTTTCATATAATATTCTATAATTTTCTATCAATTCAATGACTTAAATGCAGTTTATTTTTCATATATATATATATATATATATATATATACACACCACACACGCACACACACACATATATGTACACACACATATTTCCTTAAAGTCATTAATTACATCCTTTGTGACTGGCTCATTACCTCCTCTCCCTCCTTTAGAATTTTTCTCTGAATTAGGAGTTTCACAGAGTGTTCTTATCCTACCTAGTAGTCTTTTCTTGAGAGTATCTGTTTTATTTGTTGTTGTTGTGTTGTGTTATTTTGTTTTCTTTAGCCTTTATGAGTCCAGTTCTATTTACTTTCCATTTTCTAAATATTGCTCACAGAGTCTCAGCTTACTGATGGCCCTCTTTCCTGCCATCAGACCTGTGTGTGTGTGTGTGTGTGTGTGTGTGTGTGTGTGTGTGTGTGTACATACATCTCCTTCTGACATCTTATGGGATTTGAGACAGCAGGGATTGTGGGCACATATGCTCAGTGTACCATCTTGAATCCCAATCCTGTTAGCAACATCGGATTTTTAACACATACGTAAATAGTTTGTGATCATTTTAACACAGTACTTTCCCCAACTAGACAGGCTGGCATTCAAAGTCTTCAGCGCCATCCTACGTATCTCTATTATTAGCTAATCTTAACACTTTACAGCTCCCGTTGCCCCCACATATCTCCCACCCCCTGAAATTGTCCCTTTATCTTTTCTGAAGTTGTTACATAAACTTGGACATTCTCTGCATATAATGAAATATCTCCTTGTCAATTACCCATATTCTAAGTCCCCCTCAAAAGCTACCTTTTCCAAAATACTGCCCCGATACTCTTTCTACCCAGAAATCATCTCTGTCCATACTTTATTCCTCTATGACAATACTTGTCACAATAAATCATCTGCTGCCATGCATATATCTATTTTCTTAAATACACTAATCCTGCTAGAAAAGAGACTACGCCATTTTTACATAAGCGTACTTGTGTGTGTGTGTGTGTGCCCCTCAATGTGTAACTTAATTAGGCTGAATTAAGTTATATATTTTTCTCTTAAATAAGGTTACGAAGCTTGTGACTGCAACAAAATGGTAAAATTTTGTTCTATTTCTCCCATGCTGTACCTTTATATTTCACTGATATTAATAAGTAATTGACCTACATGTTTGAGCATGTGCATAGTACTGGAAGATATCCAACTATGATATTAAATGCTCTCAAGACCCCTTTATACATTACATTCTCTTATGAGTGTAAACACTTTCCCTGTTTAGACAATTTTTTTCTATCCTTCTTACTTATTTCTTGGTTATTAAAAGAGGAACCAGACTTTATTTTGCTTTCAAACGTCTCTCTTGAATTATGCCCTGTTACCCTGTATGAATTTAACACTTACATTTTATCTCTTGTATCCTTCTTCACCAATTTAATAGCTATTTTCTTTATTTATTTACCTCTGTAACAGTCTCCTCTACAATAACAGGTTATTTGTGTTCCTAAGAACATACCTTATCAAAGAACTTCTGTTATAAAAACAATTGTTTTAATTAGAAAAGTTCAAAACTAGAAAATTTTAAGCTAGCACAAATTTACTTTTCCTGTACGAATGCCAATGACAAAGACATTCTACAGATACATGTTTCTAACAGCCACCGAAGAAAAGGAGGTTAATCAAAATGTATAAAAATGCATCTAAATATTCCTGATCAAATACTAAAGAGCACATAAGAGGAAGTCAAATTCTAGGTCATTAACAGTAACGTCAACACATTTAAGACCAAATCAAGGAGGAACTCAAACTACATAGTTTTGTGTCCCTGAGCTGTGCGTGGGAAAACTTGCTTTCACTATGTATACGTGTGAGCTCCAAATCCAATTTCATTATAAGTCAGAAATATCTGTACAGTGTCAATCCATTCCCTAATTTATTAACTATGTTATCTCCAATCTGTGTTATGAAACTCACGTTGGAGGCAAACAAGTAAACGGAAATCAAGAACCAAAAGAGTGCCGAATCAAAAGTACCTAAACTCTTTAAAATAAGAATCTTTGAGAGGATGCTCTGGGAGTTTCTCACTTTTTCTTTTATTTCCCAGGTTTTGAGCTAACCATGTTATATACATTACCTTACTTCCACAACAACCTTATCACACAATCCTTTGCATACTTTTTCTACTCATCACAATCACGGATATATAATAGCCTAACAGCTTAAGCACACGGGTCCTAGAAATGGATTTTAATCTCGGATTAGCCACTTACTAGCTATTCAACATTGGGCATGTTACTGAGCTTTGTTGGACCTCCATTTCTCCATTTATAAAATGGAATTGATAACTGCACCTACCCCATGAAGTTGTTGAGATGATTAAATTATTTATTCATATTTGCTATTTATATGTCTTTGTAGAATAGTGTGTTGTACCTAGTAAGCACGTATAAATGTTAGCTATATTTATTATTCTAGTCTCCAAATCCTAAAGCAAAATTGTCAACTAAGAAACAGAAATCACGTGGCTGTCCATTTACTATTGTTCCTAGTGTTTTTAAATGTATACATAATTTTCAACAGGTATATCACAAAGTAATCTAGGACTTAAAATGATGATCTATTTAAAAAATTTTTATTACATTTATTTATTTTTGACAGAGAGAGACGGGATGTGAATGGGGGAGAAACAAAGAGAGAGGGAGACACAGAATTCAAAGCAGGCTCCAGGCTCTGAGCTCTCAGCACAGGGCCTGACGCAGGGCTCAAACCCACGAACCATGAGATCATGACATGAGCCGAAGTCGGACGCTTAACCGACTGAGCCACCCAGGCATTCCATAAATTGTGATCTATTTTCAACACAAAACAAACCAGCATTCATTGCAAAATGTAGAAATCAAAGGTGGTTTAGGGATGCTCTACCAGCCTGCAAGTTTTTTAGCACATGTTTTTTTAAAAGTATACAATGTTCAACTAGGCTTTTCTTGCCTAACAATTACATTTCAAAGAGCTTGTTGCCACTGAAAACACAGCCTTTCAGGCCAAACTTCACCTATTTTTCTTTTCTCCTCATAGCACTTATGTGGTTGTAATAACACAAAGGAATCTGCATGATTTCAGTGCATGACTCATTTCCAGCAAATCAACACACACATTCTCAATTTTTCATGCATGAGAGATGTGTAAAACTATAAAAATGTTTGGACATTTGAGAAGACTAAATCAACAGACAGTAAGCGTTTTATCAAATCTACAAGTGAAATTAAACTTTAATTTGAATAAATAAACTGTACCATGAAAGAGGAGTTGCTATCCATCTGAGCTAAAGGATGAAGTATAATTGTATCTATGTTAATAGATACAACAAGCACAAGGAAATCACAGCAGAGGCGCCTGCACGAACATGCTGATGATTCACAGGTGTGGAGCCATGGCTTGTAAACACAGATGGAAAGGGTGACAAATAGATGAATATATCAGTTACAATTGTGGTCTGCCCCTCTTCAAAGACGGCATTTATATTTCCAAATCCTTGGATGGTTACAAAAGAGGTGTCTATGAGATGACAAAGATGTTATCGACACTCAGAGTGCCTCTCACTAAATTAACTGAGATGAAATCAACTTGGTCCCAAAATTTTCAGGGAAAAAGATCTCATCAATTATTTTGTTATTATCCGTGTTATGGTAATAGAGTAAATACTGGTTAATTCCAAAAGAAGGATAAACAATGATCATGATTATAAAGTAGGACTGTGTTTTTTGTTTATATCATCAAGTTGTCAAGGTGAATTACTTTTCAGAATAACAAAGTGCATCCTGATTATATTTAACACTACTGAATCAGGACCCTTCTTGCCCAAGAATTCATTCACTGAAACTAATGGCCTCAATCAAGACATTTTGTTTCTTACAACTAAAAAATTGCTATCCTTAATAATGGTGATATGATCTGGTTTTATAAGCCTACTTTGTTTTTTTTAAGGTTATTTATTTATTTAGAGAAAGAGAGAGAGAGGTTGCAAGCCAGTGTGCAAGCAAAGGAGGAGCAGAGAGTGAGGGGCAGAAAGAATCCCAAACAGGCTCCCCTACTATTAGTGTGGAACCCACACAGGGCCTGATCTCACCAACTGTGAGATCATAACTTGAACCGGAATCAAGAGTCAGACCCTGAACTGACTGAGCCACCCAGATGCCCCAGAAGCTTGCTTTGATTAGTGCAAATATCAAACCCTGCCTAACATGATGTGATTCTACTCATTCTTTGTTCGGAGGTAAATTACTGAAGTGTAGCGTGTGGCCCCACAAAACTTGTTTTAAAAACCAACAGGAAAAAAAGCCAACAAATAATATTATTCAGTGAGCTGATGATTCTCTTTATTTGTATAACCTTGGGCTGGGAGTAAGCCAGAGGTTACAGCAAGAGCTCTAGAAGCAGAAGGCATGTATTTACATTCCTATATCACTGCTTACTAATTGTGGGGCCTCAGTTCCTTTTCCTAGAAAATGAGGATGATTGCATTTATTTCCTGAGATTGAGGTGAGGATTAGAATTAATACTTGGGAACACTGCTGAATACACAGTCAACTTTCTACAGATGTTTACTCTTATTTCTATCAATGGTATAATAACTATATTAGACATAAAGAGGAGCAGATATTATTGTCAAAGGAGAGAAAAGAGTATCAATTAGTGTAACAGCACTATTCCATGTGCCAATAAATATTCATTTTATCATTATAAATATTCAAACATATGGCCATGTCAAGGACACCTGAGCCATCAGACATGCATTTTCTCTAAATGCTGCCCAATTTCAACTGATAACAGACCATGCTTCTTGAATATAAAAAAGTTTATTTAAAAAAATCTACCATTATTTAAGGTTACCTAAAAGTATATCCAGATGCAAACATCATTTTCAAATATTAATAGTCTCCAAATATATTTATCCCACACCATTGCTTGCATTCTCAATCATCAACCACTTTTCAAGAAGAGATCAGTTTATGCATGGGTTGCCTTTCCAGATTCCATCACTTCCCCCTTTCCCCATAATGTCCATGTGGTTTAAGAAAAACCAATTCCCTTCTATCTCAAGAAGTGTTAACACATGGAACATGACCAGGACTATACAATCCATTCTGTCCTCTACAATGATTGGTTCAGGAAGTAGTCATGCAACTCAAGCCAACACAATCAGAGTCAACAGCAAGACCTCTGTAAAAAATGCCGAGACACCAGAGTCTGTTAGCTCTAGGCTGTGTAGTGCTATCCTATCAGGAGGAAAACTAACCTAGGAAAGGAGCTGAAACCCAAAACAGGGCAGACCCAGGAGACTGGCAAAGAACTAGAGCCTGCAACTCTGACTCTTTGGTATTTTCAGTTATGTGAACCAGTCCTTTCTCTAGATCATTCATGGTAGGCTTTGTTATTTATTATAAAAGATTTTCTAAATAATACAAGAATGCAGGGTAGAGGCTGAGGATCTTAGCTCAGGAATCTAAAACAAAACAAAATATTGGCTTAAGAAATATGGGATGATTTTGGATGGATGTTCTTCGGGGCTTTTGATCTTATTCCTGACTAAGCACAGAGAAGTTGTAAAGATCGAATGGGGGCATTGCATGCAAAGTATCAGCACCGTGCCTGGTCCCCAGCACGACTGCCCTTCCTACTCACACCTAACCTCTTATCCTTCCCAAGAGAAGATACAAAGTAGCACCGGTGTTAAGCATTTCCAACACCACCAGTAAGATTTGCATAAGAAAAAAATGAATTTGTTACAACTTTTTAGCTTAGCAGGGCCCCTTCCTCAGCACGCCTTCCTATTTAAAATGAATAAAAGTATATTTGGCAGTAACCGTTCAGTGGTTTTGAAACTTTTTCCACAGTTGTAGGGACACTGAATACTGCATCTCTCCGCTCTATACTTACCTCCAGGGCTCCCCAGTTTCCCGAGTTACTGAGGATGCTAACGTTATTCTTGGTCCTTCAAACATGCATTCACATCAACATGTCAGTAACTTAATATACAACCTTACTATCCTTACGTATCTTTAACAGAGAGTGAGATGAAGGATTAACGTCAGTGTACTTATTCATATAAATATTGGCCACGAGCCTACTAGGTGCAGGCCCCACAGTAAGCTCTGCAGATACAACCAGAAACAAACAAAACGTGAGGCTCAGTCTGTGTCTTCCTGAGCTGTGAGTCTAGTGAGGAAGACAAGCAATAATCAAATTATCACATGACAGGCCTGCACTGCAACTGAGACACACCGTGCAGAAAAGAACACAGGTAGAATGACAGCCCCGAAGGCAGAGACCCCTACGAAGGTCAGGAGAGGCTTTGCAGGGGACACTAGCCTTGCGCTGGGACTCAGAAAAGAGGGAACAGAGAGCATGCTTCTGGCTACAGGGACAACACGTGACGCGGCAAGGTGAAAGCGATGTACTGTGCACAGTGAGACCTCCCACAACAGCAAGGGGAGTTGGAGGGCAGACCTGGGACTGTGAGGAGTCCACGCTGTCCATGCAGTCACAGCAGACTCCAGACATCCACTTAGTGGGGCTGCAGATGGGATGGATACTGGTACACATGGGCTACAGATGCAAGTCAGAAGCGAATTCATCAGCTTCCCATCTCTGTCAGAAAGTCAATGGTGTCTTTTAAGGCAGCAGTATTTCTCTAAGTGCCATCTGCGTTACAACTATCTGGCTTTCAACTCTCTATCTATCTACCGAAAATCCTTACTCCAGACCCACGTGTTCCAAATCTTTGTGGGTACGATCCAGAAATCTACATTTGTCACTAGTTCCCAAGGTGACTCTTGGGCACACTACAGATTGAGAGCTAGTGATTAAAGCAACATTATCTGTTCTACTTTTGGAAAATAATTCAAATAATTCAAGATACACCTTCCTGAAATGGAATATTAGCTCATTTAAAACTATGCTAAATATTATAAATAAAGTCAATACTTTTTGTAAAGCATATATGAAATCCTTCATAAGTGAAAATATAACTTTTAAAAGATACAATGTCATAAATATTAATTCAAATACTTGGAGAAGGAGGCGGACACAAGGAAGAATGTACATATAACCTCAATTATTCATAGGAGTGCTAATAGCACAAAGAATACAGGGATTCTGCCGGGAATACCTATGCATTTTATAAAGTAATTTGGAGACTCAAACAATGGAGTTAGATTTCTAGTTTGCCTTATTCTACATTTCTACATTTAGGATACTAACTATTGAATGTGATAATAAACATGAGATCAGAGAGAAAGGGATTATTTCCCCCATGAACTTCTTATATAGACCTTAAAAAATAGGCATCGCTTTGGATCAGATACCCATTATCAATTTGGACAGAGAGTGTCTGAGCCACTATTATCTGCAAATGATTCATGAGTGCAGGTATTTCGCTACCTGAGGATTTTAGTGAAACCATAAATATAAGAAAAGACAGAAGCTGGAATTCATAAAGGGCCTTGAGAAATATCTAAGATAGAAAATTATGTCCAATCTGAAGAAAAAAGTAATTTAGCAGTTCTGACTCAGATGCTTCTGTCTATTGCCAGAAAGGCCTCTTTCTTATTTACCAGCTATTTTGCATGTTAACCTCTCCATTCCACAAAAGAAAACACAGAAGCTAACCAGCCTGCTGAAACTCACTCATGGTGAAGGCAGACTTTAAAATAAAATCATTGATCGTATACAGCTAACATTTTAAACAACAATAATGGTACTCTCGTAGAGATTCACAAAGCCATGATTTAACAGGGGCACTGAAGCTATTTCTATATTTAAAAAGCAAAAAAAAATTATAACATGTATAAACACACACATATATGTACTTCTGGCATATGATATGTGGGCGGATATAAAAATCTCCAAATACTGCCTTCCCTATTAAAATTCTTATGGTAAGAGCAGCCTAATGCCATTTTAGAATAAATACCACTTTCGTCTTTTGGCTTTCCCGCCTTCCATCAAAGATATGGCTATTTGGCCAATTAACTTACAGAAAAATAAACAAGATACTCCTCTGACATTTATAAAGTTAATCATGCATTAAATCATTGAAAAATTTAAGGGTGTATTTTTTCTTTCTCCATCTTTTTGAAACATATAGACCATTTAACATAAAAAAAGACACAACCTCTAGAGTCCTACCATTTGTCAAAGACCACTTAAAAGCCAGACTAAAGGAGGAATTTACAATACATGATTGGCTACTGATTTTATGTATAAATGAACACCTAGTGACATAAAATGCAAAAGCTGATTTTTTATTATTACTACTATATCCATTATTCATACAATGTTTTCCATGTGTCATGTATGGTGCTTAATGTTTTACAAAGCAATAATGCATTTCTTCCTAAACACAAGTCAGTTGGGTGCTTATTTCCGTTTTATAGAAGAAGAAATTGAGCCCCAAGATCAATGTTGAAATCTGAAGCCATGATTATCTGATTGCAACATCCATGGCATTCAAATAATAGATATGTAAATATTATTAGTTTCCAAAACATCCCATATTAACCTAATATAGGACTCTCAGTATCTCAAGGTAATGTCAAGAATGTACATTTCTGGTCTTTTGCACACAAACTTCATTCTTGAGTGCCACTACAACTGACTTGCTTGTTCTGGATTACTGGTTTGGTCCACACTGACTGAGTGATTCCTGTAATGAACAGTATACAGCAGCAGCTGCTAATGATTCGGGATATAATTTCGTGACCTTAAAAGCAACAGCTTTTTCCTCTAAAAGAAATACTAGCTTCTATTGGCTTATTTGACCTTTCGGTACTAAATTCTCACCCACTAAAATAATTTGTCCACTAAAATCCCAAAGAAGTTGATATCAGATCAACAGAATGAAGAATTCAGAAGGCATCTAAATTGAATACATTTGCCCACTTACGAGCATTCCCTAGAGTGAACATTAAGCAGAGATTCATGACAATCACTGCCATCACCGGGCTGGCTCTGACAGTCACCACCGCTAGGCTGGAGAATTGAGAGACCCTTGCCTACTTCCCTGCGATTGTCATTTCATTTTGATACCTGCTAAAATGCAAACAGGCCTGAAAGAGATAGTAACTTCATCAGCTCTTTACCTCTTAGTGTGAACTGGCTTATTAGAACCTTTCTGGGAAGAGATTTGTTGACGGATGAGAAAGGGAAAGAAAGATGGGCGGTTCTAGTCTGGCAGAGTGAGAGGGCATGTAGTGGATGCTGCTGAATGAGGGGCTGTCAGTGCAGAGGTAGAGGGTAGCACTCTAGATGCTCTGTCCATGCCAGTTTGGCCAAAACCCACCAGATCTGAAACCACCCCCAGTTCCTTGCTCTGCAAGCAGATTCAGCCGCTGGCCCAGGGACTGAGTATTTCTAACTGCGGCAGGCAGGCTGGAATCAAGGGGTCCTGGACTGTCGGCCGCCCAGCTGTCTTAAATGCCAGGCACCCACTGACAGACTGACCACAGACCCCCAAGCACTCAGAAGCCAGTATGCAAATCTCTAAGATAAAGGTAAAATTTCTCAGGCAGGGAACATATTTTGAGACCTTCTAAATCTTTCATTCTTGGAGACCTGTTTGAAGAGCATGAAGGGATGGGCATTTGTAAGGCTTCAGCGGGTAAACCCAGCTCCCCATAATCCCACTCTGGTGCCTGAATCTGCAATCCAGTTTGTCCTAACTGGCAAGTTGACTATCATACTGTTCTTGGAAGGGGTGCTTTAAACAATTGTGAACTTGAATAATCAATACATTCTTGTTGGAGTGGCTTTGCAACCTTTCCGCAAATAGAAAAGAAAAATTAAAAAGTAATTCGAAACACCTTGTACGTAGAGCGACCTCACTGAGAACTGGGGATTGAGAAAGATGAGGAGCAGAGAGATAACGTCTCTTTTGTATATTTTTAATGTAATCAATTGCTCTATTTCCTGGCTGAATAGTGTGTGCCATCATTTCATTATAGTGAATCATCTACAAAATAAGATTCCAACGTGAAGCAATACCTTGGAAACTTAAAAAAAAAAAAAAAAAAAAGTGCAGCCCTGATATGCCGAAAGAACCCAACTAACCCAGACACAAGCGGCGTTCCCCAACAATAAAGATATTTTTGTTTCTCTTGGGTTTTTGAAAGCAAATTGTTCAAAATTATGTTGTACTTAGACCTCATAGGGAAGTGAGCTGACTCATCTCTTCAACAGTCTCCAAGGCCACCTGTTTAGACACAGAAGGCTGCAGTCATAGCTCCCTATCTGGCAAAGGAAAGAGAGGAATGAGATTGCATAAAGGGCAACAAGAGCACAGTATTAAGTGGTGGGGAAAGCTGAGGAAGCTGAACCAGCACTGGTTACTGTCAGCCATTGCTTTGGGACACGACAGAGGCACGTCAGATCACTGTAATACACTCAGACACTGTGCCAGTGACAACAGAATGCAAGAACACAGAACAGCCCAGGAACATAGCTGCTAACTGGATGAATGTGTTACTGATGAAACATGTTACATAAAAAAAAAAAGAAAGAAAAATGTCCTGCATGAAAAGTAAATCCTCATGTTTGATCTTCTGCATAAGAATGCCCCCCATTACCATTAATTTTATTTTAGCAGCAGCAACTATATTAACAGAAAGAAAGCCTATAAAACACTTTATGTCTACTACTTCCCTTCCTTAAGTGACTCCCAGCTTAAAAAAAAAAAGAAAGAAAAAGAAAAGAAGGGAAAAAAGGATAATGTAAAGTTCAGCCATCAAAAATGGCTTCATTAAGATCCTTAATGAAGCACATGGGAGCCATTTATTGACTCCTCAACTATTAGGATGGAACATTATTACTGCTTTAATAGTATTTCCATTTTCATTTAGGAAATAACTAATCAAGGGATCAATGTACCAAAGACTTTATTTTCTTTCCCTTGGGTCACTGCAAGTACATTTTTTAGAATGCAAAAAACGTAAGAGCAATTCCCCCTGGCCCCATATCGCGTGAACAATTTAAAGAGATAACAAGAAGGGTGAAAGGTCAACAGCTACCAATCTGAGCACTGTTATAAAACAAATGAAAACTGTGAGGAGAGAGTCTCCCGTTCTGGGAGAAAGAAGGGATCCCTTCCGTGGCACCGAAGCTTCCCTTCCACGGTATGCAAAGTGCCTCCACCCTGACCTGCTGTCAACCCAGGAAACATTTCTATTTCTCAGACTCACTTAGAATGCAAACTATGGTTTTCCCTGGTAGTTTTCTCAGCTCTGCTTCCTTTGAGGTACAGATGTGTAGCCACAGAACCCAATCAGATAACACCTATTTACATATTTATAAAGTCTCCTGTAAAATCTCCTATCAATTGTTGCTGCTATATATAGGCCTTTCAAAGTATCTTGTGGGCCCAGCGCTCTACTGCACTGCTCCCTTCAGGAATCCTGATATATCGCATAATGTGATTTCAATGTAAATGGGGCCCATCACACAATCACACCACTTCACAAACTATTTTCTGCTGGGATAGCTTAAATCTAAACACACTCAAGCGGCTTGCTGCACTGGAGCAAGATTTCTTCCACATTTAAAAAAATTTTTCAAAAAAAAAAAAAAAAATCCCAAATCCCAGCACAACAATGCCAGAGAGGAAAAAAAAAATCTGAACGTTTGCTGCAGAAAGATGGGCCGTCTCCAAATCCTTGTGCCCTATCAGACAAATTAAAGTAAATCAAGCATGAAATGAAGCCGAAGAGCCCCGAGATAAGGCTCCTTTAAGTCGTTTACAGATTAGGATAGAGAGAGGTGCATCTGGTCTCTGGCAGCGGAGGCCAGTTTCTCAGCTCACAATAGCAGCCTGTGTATAGGATTACCTTACCTTGTCACTGACAAGGGAGGAGGCGCCTGCGAGATGTCTCTAACTAACTTCCTAATGTCCCCGGTTAAGTTCTCCTATTAAAGTATTAACTGCTACAACGAGAGAAATACATTTTGATAAAAACAAACCAAAAAAAAAAAAAAAATCCCAGAGACTGATTTATGAACTGGTCAGAAACTGATAAACTGGGGGTGGGGGGTGGGGGGTGGGGGTCTGCTACCAGCAGATGAGCCTCTTCTCTTATCAGTCAGGATTCTGCTGCTAGAGACAGAAGCTGATAAGTTTCCAACAGGAATTAGTGACACGTCCAGGAAACTGTGTGTTACTGGTTGGACTGGGTGCTCCAGCGGCTGCCAAAAGGACTCTCATGTTATCAGATGGGATGTTGTTGCTGTAAACAGTGAGGTATTCTCCAAGAGAAACTGGACTCTCTCTCAAAACGCTTCACGATTAATTGTTAAACTATAATATGAGGTAGGTGTCAGATTTTCTTGGAAGCATCTGGAATTCTGCAGCTTCCCAGTGAAGACCTTTCCATTCCTTCGCAGCTGGGAAACTCCCCCCACCCTCTTTGCTTCCTTGACCATGAACTTTTTCTTGTCCAAAAAATTTAATTTATACATTGTTTCAAATCTTTAATTTTCTACCACCACAAAGACACTGCAATCTACCCAACCTACTCATCAGTTTCATTTACCCTCAAGAATGTTTTCTGGGGCTCCTGGGTGGCTCAGTGGGTTGGGTGTCCGACTTCGGCTCAGGTCATGATCTCATGGTTCGTGGGTTCGAGCCCTGCGTTGGGCTCTGTGCTGACAGCTAGCTCAGAGCCTGGAGCCTGTTTCAGATTCTGTGTCTCCCTCTCTCTTTGACCCTCCATTGTTCATGCTGTCTCTCTCTCTCTCTCTCTCTCTCTCTCTCAGAAATAAATAAAACACTAACAAATTAAAAAAAAGAATGCATTCTGATATTCAGTTATATGGTGGGGAAAGGGAGGGGTGGGCAGGGCTACGGTTTTCTCTTTCAGTCTGTTGTCAACTTTTTCCCCAGAACCAAACAAGACACTCATGTCTTGTCACTCACGTCATGACGTTTGGGCCGTCACTGAGAATGAAACCAAGTACAGCTCTTTTAGGGCATTACTTATTTTATTCTGTATTCTAATGAAGCTATTATCTTGTGCCTAAAGGCACAGTATAATTGTTGTATCGCCCTTTACAGTTTGCACTGTCACTTACATTTTGACATCTGAACTTCACGTGCAATACTTTGAGATAGGCAATATTACCAAAAATTATGATGAACAAATTAAGGTTCAACTGGATTAAACGACTTGCCCAAAATTACTGGTTTGGTTCAATACAAAGTCTGAACTTACAGCCAAACCCCAAGTTCCTTTCTAATATCTAATAATTGCTTACCTAATTTTCTCATTTTTGGATTAAGGGACTCATGAGAAGTCCTCAAGTGGTCTGATGATAGATACAGGCATTCACTCTCAATCCAAGATCACTTATAGTCAAGATTCATGTGGTCTGCAGCATTTCAGAGACATGAACGATACATTTTAAGATATGAATATGTGGTATATACTAATGCAAATAGATAGGACTTTCTCTCAGGCAACTCTATTTGGGAACTCTTCAGGTTAAAAAGTATAAAATCATGGGGCGCCTGGGTGGCTCAGTCGGTTAAGTGTATGACTTCGGCTCAGGTCATGATCTCACAGTTCATGGGTTTGAGCCCCACGTCAGGGCTCTGTGCTGAAAGCTAGCTCAGAGCCTGGAGCCTGTTTTGGATTCTGTATTTCCCTCTCTCTCTGACACTCCCCTGCTCACGTGCACTCTCTCTCTCTCTCTCTCTCTCAGAAATAAATAAAACATTTAATTTTTTTAGAGTATAAAATTATCTTATTAATACTAATAGCAAAATGCTTGAATGAATTTTAAATTTAGTCTTGGTCTAGCTTACATTTGCTAGCTTACATTTATATCTGCTTTCATTGCTGTCTACCTTTCCAAAATTATCTCTTATCATACCTCTTCAAGGGATCAACTTCAACCTTACTAATTTACCTGTTTTATTTTCTCTCCTATCTATATGGAATTATTTAAAATTACTTATAAGTAATAATATATAATGCATGCAATTTTATTTAATGATATTTCTCAACCAAGTTTCTATCTTGACAGCAATAGGCCACAGAACAAAATATTCTTAAGGCAACATATCTTCAAGAGAGGGTCAGGAGCTGCAAAAGAAAAAGTTTAAAATATAAAGTAGTTTCCTTTCTAAATATTATATTTAGGTGTTTTTTTTAATCTGAATTATACTCTCATTATGGAGAAAATTTAGAGTCACATTATAAAACACTTGGAAAATAACTCTAACAGTAAACTCTGTATGTGAATACTGATGAAAACCTGATGAAAGTCGCATGTTCGAAACAGTTATGAATATGTCTGTAATTATTTTCAGTGGAGTAGGTTGAAGATAATCCTTCTCTCAGCACAGAATTGATATATTTACAAATCTGTGACCAAATGATGATATCTAACAAGTGCTCACTGCTGCTGCTCCAAAATAATAAACTATCTTAAATTATGCCAAAAAAGATAAGAGACATGCTTTATTTCCCCATTTATTAATACTGTGAGGAGGTGACATTTATTCATGATATTTACAGTGCTTCTTTACACTTGACTTTGGGGAAAGCACTTTTTTTGTGTGCTTCCTCATTGTGTGTGATTTAGAAACAGATTTATTCCTGTTTTAAAAAAAATAGCGTTCAGTTAAAAAAAGTTACAATATGTTCTTCTTCCATAAAATATTTTTGCCAAACACAGGCTAAGATATTCTTCATGCATTTGATGTCATATTCTGCTTTTACTGGAATTTGAAATTTTAAATTTCTTAATACAATGGACATAAAATAGATTTATAAATAGATTTATGGTAAGACATTTTATCATCTTTTGTGTATAAATTGGTTATATATATCTTGCTGATTGCCACTGGTTAATCATTATTTTTTCCATTACCAATTTTCTTCAAGAAGTAGTAATAATATTCGAGGTGTTACAGAACTCTATAATCTTTCTTACATCCATGGTCTATAGTGAAACAAAGTAGCATGTGATTAATTCCAAAAATAGCAAAAGCCAAATACTATATTTTGATTTTGCTGACTTCACTAGAATGTCATCAGGGGAAAAAAGAGTATGTTTTAGACAGCATTTAATAGGCACTTGCTGTGTTTCGGGCCATTTCCCTCTGTAAGTTAAAGATCTTCTATGACAAATACTATTTTGTCTTTTAAATTTTAAAAAAAAATTTTTTTGAGAGACAGAGAGAGACAGCATGAGTAGGGGAGGGGTAGAGAGAGAGGGAGACACAGAATCCAAAGCAGGCTCCCGGCTCCAAGCTGTTAGCACAGAGCCCAGCACAGAGTCTGACACAGGACTCGAACCTCACAAACTACAAGATCATGACCATCCAACAAAGTTGGATTCTTAACCAACTGAACCACCCAGGTGCCCTGACAAATACTATTTTGAATTTATACCTATATATATGGTAAATAAATGGAAAACCTAACCAAATGCCTAAACATTCCAGTATGGGCTAGTTTGTGTGCTTTTGCAGACTCAAATCAATCAGACTGAAAGCTGTAGTTCTTTTAAAGTTCTGTTGCTAGTACTTTTCATAGTAACAAAACAACTATGTAACCATTTATAGAGGATCTAGTCTGTGTGGGCTTTAGGAAAGGTTTTGTTTTTTGTTTGTTTCTTTCCATTTTCACAGCAGCCAATTTTGCAGAATAGCTACAATTCATTTTGCAGCTAAAAAACCTAAAGGCTCAGGAAGCTTAGGTAATGGTCAAGAATCAAGATTCACACCCAGGTCTGTGTGATTCCAAACCTGTGTACTTCCCCGTATACCATACCGTCTACTACCCCTTCATACATACAAATTAGACTGATATTCTTACATAGTCATACATGTCTATTTCAAAGCAATCATCAGAAACATTCATACTTTTTTCCTTTTTGAAATTTTAAATTAATTCACCATAAGAAAATATTATTCTAAAAAAAGAAAATATTATTCTGACATTTATTTATGAAAAAATATAATTAGATACTATAAATTGTTCTCTCTTAATTTTTCTCTTCCCTAGGAACCCAATTTAACAAAGATAAGGATTCAACCAGGTATGTTAATGTTACAAGAAATATCTACTTTTCATTAGAAATCATTCTAATACAGTATTAGATCGAGGTGGCCATATACACCATATATTTAGCACAGAAATCCATACAGTGATCCTGAAGGAGTCACTAACTCCTTATTTCTCCATGTTATATCAACATCTGTTTAATTTATAATCTTTCTCAGGCCAGGAACTGAAAACATACCATTTGAGTCAAATACAAAAGTACTATGGCCCTGCTTTGCTTAATGACATCCTATTGTGGAAGGCTGTTGAGGTTGTTATGTCATCGTTTCTGTGATTTCTCCTTGAGGACTTTCTTAAATTTAGGAAGTGTGATTTTTCCACACATCACTAGGAAATTCCCAATTATGTGAGGAAAATGGAGCCAAAGTTTGTCATGCTTGTTAACAGTAAGGGCAGTGTCTGTCTGTCTCAAAACTTCTTCCATTTCTCCTCTGCTCTTGCCACTGCTTATCAACTAACTCACAGTTGACCACATTCACTGAGCAATCTTGTGTTCCCCTAGACTAAATAAAGACGAGATGATAATATCCTCTTCTGTCTTCCTGTATGCAATTAAGACGGATGAAATGGGCAGTGCTCTTGGCGGGAACTCTCAGGGAGTTGGGGAAGAGAAATGTTTAAGAACCACTCCCTTGGATTTAATCCTAGGGGAGTTATCTCTAAGAAAGCCCTGCTGGTTATTTCTTGAAACTCCACAGAATACAAACGTTTTTAAAGTAAGGGCAGCTGTAATCAACTATCGGCAGGGGAATGTTATTCACAAAATCACAGGGTCCAAATGGTGCCACAAAACCGTATAAATACCCAGCAGAAACCGTAGTGAATAATAAGCCTTAAAATCCATCTGCTGTGAAAGAAGGAATCGGGTTAACCACTGAATCACTTAAAAGCCATTGTTTTTTAGGTCATTATTAATGTGGGTACTGATAAAATATGTTTCCCTCCTCTATTACATACCTTTTCTACTCAAAAAAAGTTTTAAATGAGGCATTATAAAATGCAGATAAGTAACATGTTCTTTAAAGAGTGCTTGTCTCTGTTCAGTGGAAATATGTGCTAATTTTCATTCTTAATACTTCCATTCTACAAATAAAATCTGAAACTGTTTCATGGTACTCTCTTGTTAATTCATTAATAACATTACCACATGACCCTGCTCACTGATCTCCAAAAATCACTCACTGATACTCTGCAGCCTGTTCCCAATGTGAAGAGCCAGGCGGTCTTTTTCCTATCTTTTATCTGTTTCATTCCCATGACCTTTATCTTGTTTTTTTCCATAGACTATTTTCCCAAAATATCAAAATTGTTTGGAAATTTTTTCTTATCTACAAAGTTATTAACAAATTTTGTTTTATTGCTCACCATCATATGATCTGTAAACTAAATGTTCTCGAATCTATGATCTAGGCCAGGATAAAGGTGCTTCAAACTGTTATTGCTAGGTCGTTACATTTCAACATTCTTTCTTGCTTAATATAAAAGCTTTCTTTTACTCTCTTCTCGTCATTCTCTTTGAGTATGGTTTTTACAGAGTTCAAGAAGATAGTTTATTCCCAGGGAGCCTATCAGGATACTAACAGTTACTTGATACCACTTACACACCTTGGAACAACAGTTATGACTGAATAATAATGAGTAAAACTGATAGCTCTGCCTGTTATTCATTACCTTGGACTGTTACCTTTTAGATGTGCCCAGAAGATAGAAGATGATGCTGGATTTGGGCTCTCTTTTTGGTAGAAAAGGGATTGGATTTAGTGTGCCTCTATGCCAGCCGGATTCCATCTTCATCAAAGGAAACATAACTGGTATTGGTAATAATACCAACCTACTCATATGCCAATGCATAGGACCCCTGTGGATGATGACTAGTAACTGATAATCAATCATGGAGCATGAAACCACAGACAACTGTGCACTCAACTAACCAAAGTATGGTCTAGACCATATCTTCTGTGCTTGTTGATGAGAATGTCATGTGGAGAGGAATCAAAAGCATTACTGAAGTCTGGATAGATTACATCTATTACTTTGCCCTTATCTACATGGCCTGTCACTCTATCATAGAAGGAAATTAAATTGGCCTG
The DNA here is from genome assembly GCA_017311185.1 of Proteles cristata cristata. Lineage (NCBI taxonomy): Eukaryota > Metazoa > Chordata > Mammalia > Carnivora > Hyaenidae > Proteles > Proteles cristata. The sequence goes on from JAESUZ010004194.1 coordinate 2,585,573, forward strand.
GCACAATTTGCTCTTCACAAAACCATGTTGGTTGCTACCTACTAACTTTTGCTCTTCTAGATGATTGTAAATTGATTGTTTGATGATTTGCTCTAGTATCTGTCTTGGTATCAAAGTTAAGCTGACTGGTCTATAATTACCAGGATCGTCTTTTTTATCTTTTTTTCTTTTTTAAGGATGGTCACTACTTTTGCCGTAAATGGTGGGTGTTTTTCCTGCCCTTTTAATGTTTTTTCACATAGTAATTAATAAGACTTCAGCTTCAACCCTTCAATATCTTTAGCATATAGCTCCAGTTCCTACATTTTGTGTCTCCTTATTTACAAGTTGTTTTCTCCTCTAATCTAATTTCACTTCCATGATTTCAAAATAGGTATAATTAACTCTATCATATTATAAACTGAACCTTTCTTAAGTAATCCAGTTATTACTCAAAGAAAGCCTGTCCTAAAAAAGATTTTTTAATGTTTTTTTTTATTTATCTAAAAAAGGTTTTCTGAGTCATCACTCTTTTGTGAAACATCATTCACTGTCTGTTGAGAAGGCATCTTACTTTATTTGGAATATTTAATGTTGAATATTTATCACCAATATCTATTTTCATCTAAGTTTACATTTTCGTGTCATCCTTTCCATTCTTAATATAAATAAAAATGCATATTTATTTTATATAGTGTAAACTTTGATATATAATAGCATAAATAATGGTGGTTCACCAAAAAACAAGAGAATATATTGGTATTCTTTTGAATTTAAATTAAATTAATTCAAATTAACTTATTTTGAATTAAGTTAGCATTCTTAATTTTACTTATTTAGCATGTTTGAAAATTTCAAAAGGATATAGGAGAAAGGCCTTTTACAATATAGTTTATGCTAATGAAATGCAAAATTATAAACTGAAGAGAATTTAATTAAATCTATCACTAATAAAGTTACGATATAAAAAAGAAGATGGTGGCTAGAATTAAAGTTAGGAAATAGCAAATATAAAAATAGCAATATGACGAATCTTTCCTAAAAGGGATACATTGAAAGTCAATAGAACTGGTGGCAAAGTTCAAATTAGTCTGAATCTACATAAAATTAGATGCAGAGGACACCATGTTCATTCTCACTGCTAAGTAAAACATCACTTTATAGCAATAAAATAAGAGATTAGAGTATAGGAAATAAGTTACATTTAAAACAAAAGCAGATAGAAGAGTTAGGACAATCCAAAATTTTTCATACCAAAAAATTATAAAGCTACATACAAGTCTCAGAACATCTAAAATGTCTCAGCCACTAAGCAGGACACACAGGAAATAGGTCAGTAAACTCTGACATATTTCAGGGAGATGGAAAAGATGGCCTTGAAAGGGATATGGATATATGGTTACTAATATTTAGTTCTACGAATCCATTTTTAAGTATAATATTGTACAAAGTGGCTCAATTTCTTTAAATCTTGCCCCAATATCATGTATGTTTTTACCTAACTTTTACAGAGAACAGTATTTAGATATCATTTAAAAAGAAGCTTATTAATTTTTTACAAACTTTATATAAATTGTTTTGTTGCTGACGATTTACAGCTCAATTCTCAAGGCTTAGTGAAAAATAAATTCATACTGTTTGAATTACACAACGAAATAATTACCCTTGTTAGAACACTTTGGGAAGGAAATAGGAAAACTCTAGGGGTGGATACTACTGTTAAAGAAACTGGTACAGTGACAATTATCTTTACAAATTCAGATTTGATCATCCGTATTACATTTCTCTTAAATTTCTGTTAACTTTTTTCTGGAAACAATTTTAGAAGTAAATAGATGCTTAACAAATTTTGATTACATTTTTAATCCTTAGTTTTCCTTTAAATTTTTTTTTAATGTTTATTTATTTTTGAGAGAGATAAGGAAACAAAGCATGAGCAGGGGAGGGGCAAAGAGAAAGGCAGAAACACAAAATACGAAGACAGGTCCAGGTTCTGAGCTGTCAGCACAGAGCCCGGTGTGGGACTCAAACTCACAAACCACAATATCATGTCATGACCTGAGCCCAAGCCAGACTTTTAATCAGCTGAGCCACCCAGGCATCCCAATCCTTATTTTTTCAATTTCATAAGCCTTCATAGTTTTGATTTTTTTTTTTTTTAACATTTATTCATTTTTGAGAGACAGAGTACGAGCAGGGGAGGAGCAGAAAGAGACAGAGATACAAATTCCAAAGCAGGCTCCAGGCTCTGAGTTGTCAGCACAGAGCCTGACACAGGGCTCAAACCCACAACCATGAGATCATGACCTGAGCCAAAGTAGGATGTTTAACCAACTGAGCCATCCAGGCACCCAAGCCTTCATAGTTTTAAAAATGTACTTTCTATTTATGTCTTAGCTTTTATTTGTATCAATATTCTCTAAAGTATAATTCCAATGAATATCTTAAACAAGGCACACATACATAGTAAGTATTCTTTTATTGATGCAAATACTTCAGTGGGATTTTGTGAGACAGAAATTATTAAAAAGCAACCATAGATTTATGTTTAGGCAGAACGATTATACTTTCTTCAATACTATAAAATTAAATTTAAGTTTGTACTCCAATAACCCATATACTATTCCCTTCCTAAAATCAAAACTTACCTCTTTCTTTTTATAATATTCAGGGGAAAAAATCAATACAGTTGTTAATTTTAATAACTGTCACAATTCTTCACCCATCAGCAATGTTATTGTTCTTGGAAAAAATTATAAAATATATACAATGTGGATTCAGGCCAGAAATGACACCTCATTTAGTTGTAAATATAAAAATGCCATACACTTACTTTATTTAGAAATATTTCTTAAGTGTTTGGTTTATACAGACATTCAACCAATCTGTGTTTATTCTCAAATTTGAACAGGATACTTCCTTATCTTATGTTTTAAAAATAAGTTTTCTATCAATAATTTCTAAATATTCTTCTACTATTCTTCTCATGATGACACACAGCATACTATTCTATGGGCTGAATAATGTGCAACTTATTGGATCACAAAGAAATTATTAAATTACCAGAAGCATAAGCTCACAGTATAACAAAAGTTTTGAATGTTTATTCAATAACATACAGAAAACAGTTTATGAAAACTAAATTTTGGAGTTGAAGGGACTTGGATAAATAATTAAATTTATTATGGACACAATAGTTTTAACCAAAACGCAACACAAAATATATCCAAGATTATTTGTTAACATGGAATTGCAAACAATTGCATTTTTTGGTCCAACTCATAAAATTTCCACATTAGCACTGCTTCTTGATCACTCTGAAGAAGCCCTGATTCTAATCTTGTAATTGCAAACTACATTTCTAATCTCCACCTACTGCAAAGTTCCCTCCATCCTCATCTGATCTGCTACAAAAAGTTCCTTCTTTCTGCTCTTAAAACTGCCATTTGTGAAAACTCCAGTATCCCTTCTGAGGCAATGAATTTTGGCTGGAAATACAACAATCAATACATGGTGGTTGGGGTTAGAAAATGAATACTGTGGAATAAAATTTAAGCTTGTAGACCATCTTTGGGATATAAAAACGAAGAAGAATGAAGGAGAATGGAAAATAGAAAGCAGGGACAGCTGGAATCTGACCTTGGAATCTTGTCTTTCTATTGAATCTTTAGAATTTCGTTTCTCACTTTCAAATATATTTTATTCCAATTTATGACAATCACTGCCTGAAATTCTACCAACTGTGACATCAGCATGGTTTACAAACATTCTCCTTATAAAAATGATCAAAGTCTTGGAGGGTGACTTCAGTCATTCCACCTTCTCCACGTTTTGTTTTTGGTATCTAGCAGAGATCCTATCACACGTTCTCCGAATTGTGATAGAAAATGAAGTAGGTGATATCTGTGTAGCAGCCAGGTCTTGGGGACAGGGGAAGAGAAGGGCTAAGGGTGGAAAACACCAGCAGGGAGAGGTGGGAAGGGCAGAAGAGACAGAGTGTAAGCAAACAATGCCTATTTTACATTTTTCCTGGAGTCGACTATGTGCTCGATACCAAGAAACATCTCTCTTCCTACACTTTCTAATCCACACTTTCAATCTTATTACTAACTTGAATGGCCCAGTGCCTGAAAGATTTTAGAAACTGGGTTGCACTCTTATTATTGAAATTCACTACCCTCTCTACGAGGTAATTAGATATTAGTGGGCAGACCTCAATAACTTCCCATCCCCATCATGTGTAGATAAAGTCTAAATTTGTTTGCATAGCATGCAAGGTACTTTTTACTCATTTCCCTGCCCATTTTGCCACTTTCATTTCCCGCTCTCCCATCTATTGCTTACTGGCTTCCCAAAGTGCCATGCTTTCTCTTAACATCATACCTTTGCATATCCTCTTCCCTCCACATATCCCTGCTGCTAACTCTTACTCCTTCTTCCAAGGATTTAACTGTATTAAGAGCAGATGCCTGGTACAGATAAATGAAAAGGCAGAGGCTTAGAGAAAAGACAGCCATATAAATAAATAACGAAATACTAACTGCTAAATCAAAAACTGTGCAAGGTACATTATGGTATATGATGTCTCTAATTCTTTTCCAGTAATATTGTCTACCTTTGTTAGCAGAAATAGGAGCACCTAGCACCACACTGGTTTCACGTAGGTGGTCAATAAACATGTAGTGAAGAAACTAATAAAAAGAAAATCAAGTGGAATTTCTATGGAAAACTCTCTTCAAATATAACAAACTTCATTATCAAGATTATTCTACATACATACATTCTACTATATATATATATGTATATATATATTGCATATGTAGATATATATATGTGTATATATATATATCTTGCGTATGTAGATATATAAAGAACATTTTAATTATTATTAATTTACCTTCAAGTTGAAAGTATCTTTGTTATTCTTTCAGTGTGCTAATATATAATCGTGAAATGAAGACTCAAAATTTGCAGTGAATTTCCTAGCCATGGCCCCATTCTAACAAAACTCTATCAATTACTAAGCTTCTGCTTTTATAACTTTCTTCCCTCTTTCACTCAAGCTACCTAAAAGAGATACAAAGTGTTGCACAATTTTGACGTAAAAAGAGTAATGTCGATACACACTTATTATCTGCAGTATGGAGAGGAAGCCAGTCCAACTTACATGCTCTGCCTTGATAATATTAGCAAGACTTTTCAATTTTTTTTCAGTACCACATGTCTAAAACAATAGTTCAATGATGCCAAATTCATATTTAGCTTTTTGTTTATTTTATTTTTATCCAAAAAAAAAAAACCTTTGCCCACTGTTGACATAATACTTCATTACATGTTATGTTACTCAGGATTAGGTTTGATATCAAAATACTTTAAGAGGAATTTCAAATAAAGTGGAATCACTTTAAATACAATGGTTGGCCTGCTGATATCACTTAGTCAAGGAATCAAGTTCAACGTTACCAAACATAAGACATATCAACACCATGTGCTGCCTGACATGATACACTGAGAAAGGGCAATATCATTTTCCTGGCATTCTTGCCAAAAATGCATCACCCCAATCTAATCATGAGAAAACATTAGCCAAACCTAAATTGAGAGACATTCTGCAAGAATGAAAACCACTCTGCAAAATGTCAAGAAAGACAAGGAAAGACTGAGGGACTACCACAGATTGGAGTAAGGAGCCATGAAATGCACATGCAGTGTGGAATTGTGGCTCAGGTCTTGAAACAGGAAAAGGGCATTCGTTGGGGGAAAAATTTGTGAAATCTCAATAATTCTGTAGTTTAGCCAACAGCATTATATCAATGTTAATTTCTTGCTTTTGATAATCCTAATATGGTTATGTTAGATGGCAACATTAGAGAAAGCTGGATAATTTCTGTGTAGGAACTCTCTGTACTGTTCTTGCTACTTTTCTGTAAGCCCAAAATTATTTCAAAATAAAAAGTTAAACACAGTGGTGTGATCAAAACAAACGAGCTGTGGCTAAAAGGTTCAGCAGAATTTTATAACTGGTGGTGAAGTTTTTAAGAAATAAGAACAACCTTAAGTAAAAACCCCATGCATGGAAGGGACTCGGTATCCATTTCCTCTTCTTCCTCAGCAACAAAACCATGAAATATTAACTGAAGACACAGCAACTAGAATAAAAACTACCTATCTGGCAGCTGGAGTAGCCTAAGGGATGAGTGGAAACAGAGGTGTTCTTAAAAGGTGCAGAAGACGGGTGCCTGGGTGGCTCAGCTGGTTGAGCTTCTAACTCCTGATTTCATCTCAGGCTATGATCTTATGGTTCATGAACCCGAGCCTCCCTGCTGATAACAGGGAGCCTGCTTGGGATTCTCTCTCTCCCTTTTTCTTTGTCTTCTCCTATTCTTACATGTGTGTTCTTACATGTACGCTCTTTCATGTGTGTGCTCCCTTTCTCTCTCAAAATAAACAAACTTTTAAAAAGGAGAAGAAATGAATGAATTAAGTCATATGGATATTTATAAGCTAAAAATAAACAATAAATGAATTTGTATAAACAAAAGATATAAAATTAGGAAATATAAATTGAACTGCTGTAAGCTTTATAAAAACATGGCATTCTTTGCTTTCCGATACATACTTTTTTATTCCTTTATCCACTGACCAAATGGCTACCAAGTCAGGCAGTGTATTTTCTGCTAACAATATACAACTTCATAAGATTTCACAAGGAATACAGCCTGAACTAAGCATGGTTTTTATATTTTTAAATGGTTTTAAGAAGTAGAAGACAGTATTTCATAACATGTGGATACCATATGAAATTCAAAGTTCTGTGCCATAAATAAAATTTTGCATTTCATCAATAAAAATTTTGTGGACATTTCCCCCTTCTTATAGAAGTACCCACATAATACTTTTATTTTGCTTCTTGGCCCTCAAAGCCTAAAATACTTACTACTGTATGAATCCAAGCAGAAAGAGCTTACTAACTTCTGGCCAAGGCCAACGGTTCTCGAAATTTGACATGCATTTGAATCCCCTGGATGGTTTGTTAAAATCATAGATAGTGTGGTCCTACCCTCATGAGTTCTGATTCAGTAGGTCTGTGGTGGGACTCAAGAATCTGCACTTCTAATAACTTTCTAGGTGATACTGTTGCTGCTAACCCAGAGACTACAATTTGAAAACCAGTGACCTAGATATCTCGCTGAAGGGGCAATGTGAAGGGCCACAGGTTCAGAAGGAGAAACAGGACATTCTAGGAGGAGGGCATATAGGAACTCCTAAAAGTATGGGGCACAACAATAGTCCTATATAATAAATTCAAAGGGAGAGAGAATAGCCCTTATGTGAAGGCCAAAGCACTGGGGACAGAGATAGTCAAGAGAAGAGAAAGAACTTCTGCAGAATACGAATGCGGATTAGTAGTGGAAGGGGGATATCCAGCGGTCAAGAATGATACCATGTGTTTTAAGCTTTGGAAATGGATAGGTATTTTCACTGAAAAGTGTAGCACAAACAGAGGAACTGATTTGGAAGCGAAGTTGCAAAGCTCAGTCTTAGATACACTAAGTCTGAGATGACTGGAGGCTATGTATGCAGGAGCAACTTCGAGGTGGGATCTAGGTTAGAGATACAGATTTGGAAGTTACAGCCCTAGTGATGTCCTAGAAATGGGTGAGATCACAAAAACCATGCAAAGGGTCAACAGAAGCCAGGGCTGAGAAGAGAATCTTAGAGAACAGCAATAATAAAGGGTCTCAAGTGGATGGCAAAGAGAAAGACATCTAGAAACTGTATGGATTAGTTGTAAGAAGGATATGACTGGTTTGAAGGTTGGATAAATTAAGTAATACATGACCTTTGGATTTAGTGGGCAAGATAATTCATAAATTTGCAAAGTCTGTTATTGTACCATGGGGATAAATGGGAGAAAATATAGAAAAAAGTAGGGAGACAGTTTCTAGAGGCACTGCTATAGAGGGCCCTCTATAAAGAGGGTATAAAGAAAAAGAGAGGCAAAGAACTGTAGTTAGAAGCAATGTAAGATATAAATCAGAGGAAAGACTAACTGTTTATCTGTCCACTGACAGGTCTATCTATTGGAGACAATATTGTTAAGGGCTTGCAGTACAAGGTGATGGTTTAGAATATCACTTTGGGCCCAGAGTAGCTAACACCGCCAAGCAGAACTGAGGCCAACATGGGAGAAGGGGCTAAGTACATCTACAATTTGTATGTCTGTCACAACCTTGGAATGACATTCCAGATAATGACATGGGTAGAACAAAAGAAATACTTATCATAAGACTCACAGCGCATTCTGTGTGGCATGAGGTAAGAAGATTGTCCAATATCAAGGCATAGAGTAAAAGAATGGGACTTCATCATCTTCTTTTCCCAGGGTTTAATCTAGAAGTAATTATCACTTATAACCACTTGCCTTCCCAAAATTTCTGATCCTTTCCATGTCCCATGCCAAAATTTCTAGGACAGATCAGCATCTCCAAGAAACACAGGATTTTGTTTGTACACAAAGCAGCTCCTACATTAATTTTTGGGGTGCTGAGAAGGTGAAGGAGTGCAGAGCCTCGGGGCACCTGTGTGGCTCAGTCAGTTAAGCATCTGACTTTTGGTTTTGGCTCAAGTCATAACGTCATGGTTCGATAGCTGGAACCCCACATTGGGCTTTGTGCTGAACAAAAAGCCCCGCTCTGCTCCTCCCTTGCTTGCATGCTCTATCTCTCTAAAAATACACACATACATACATACGTACATATATAAGTAACTTAAAAAAACATAAAATAAATAAAAAGAAGCTCAGAGCCTCAAAAGAGACCAAACTCCTAACCAGAAGTCTTAGGATCAACCTATATTCTGTAAGAACCAACTTTTAATTTGCAATGGAAGTCATTAAAAGAAAATAATTAGATTTATGGCATTTTCAAAGCAAGATATATTTAAATACCTTTAACTTCTACCATATCACTTCTTTAAAATGCTCTTCCCCAAAAAGTAAATGATCAAGGTCTTAAGTCAACTCAGAGTCTAAGAAAACTGAGTCAATTTAAAAAATGTACAAAACACTATATAAAATTAGTGACCCATTGAGCATCACCAACATTTGCAAATGTAGGGCACTGATTACTCTATATGCATATGTTGTATTTTATTTTGTGGTATCATGAATATAGGTGGCATCTGAAAATTATAAAACCTGTAACAATTCTCAATTATATTTACCCACATTAATTTCAGAACAGGAGTTTCTTATCTAATTACAATCACTACTAATCAACAACATTTAATGAGGGCTTATCATATGCCAGGAATTTTATTTGTACTGTTACATTTGGTACTCAACAACTCTATCTAAAAAATACAATTATTGGGGCACCTGGGTGGCTCAGTCAGTTAAGCGGCCAACTTCAGCTCAGGTCATGATCTCATGGTCAGTGAGTTTGAGCCCTGCATCAGGCTCTGTGCTGACAGTTCAGAGCCTAAAGCCTGCTTCGGATTCTGTGTCTCTCTCACTGTCTGCCCCTCCACCACTCATGTTGTCTCTCTATGTGTCTCAAAAATGAATAAATGTTAAAGTAAATTTTAAAAACGATACAATTACTGGGGTGTCTGGGTGGCTCAGTTGATTGAGTGTCCAACTCTTAATTTCAACTCCAGTCATGAACTCACAGTTCGTGATTTTGAGCCCTGCGTCAGGCTCACTGTTGTCAGTGGGAGACGACTTTCGATCCTCTGTCCCCCTCTCTGCCCTTCCATTGCTCTCTCTCTCTCAAAAGTAAATAAATATTTAAAAAAATACAATTACTTCCGTGAGCTGAACAGAACTATAAGCCAAATAATAAAATCACACAATGTTTCTTTACTTTGATGGTAAGGAAATATTTCTTACTTATATTGTAATTTATAGATACTGTGTTCGTCATTTTCCCTCACATATAATTTTTCATATATATATAATTAATTGAAAAGTGAAATAAAGTGATGAATCACTAAATTCTACATCTGAAACAAATTTTACCATATATGTAAATTTATTAGAATTTAAATTAAAATTGGAAATCAGAAAGGAAAACCAGGAAAGGAAAAGAAACTTTAAAAAAGTGAAATAAATGTTTAAATATTATTTCATACAAAATAATATTTTTCCAGTTTCACATAGTTCAGAGAAAGTAATACGAGTTTTCACAAGACTGGAGGTAATCTGGGATTCAGGCAGCAATGACCTGTAGTGGAGTTTCAGTACAAAGTGTCAAAATGCTTAAGGTTGGAGAAACATATGTAACTGACATATAGCTAATTACCATGTGGAAATTTTATTATTTTGAAAGGGCACAAAAAATGGATGGATTTGAAGAGACTAGTCTTTTAAGGTTAATTAAAATAATTCTGTATATAACAGAATAGCAAACATATTTGGTTTTCTTGGTTGCAACATAATTTGTTAAACTGATTTATCCCTTCCGCAATGATTATTGTTAGTATATGTAGGCTTCGAAAAACTAGAGCTACTAGAATAATTATAAAGGAGGATTGACAACAAGTCTAAAATAGTAAGAGGTGACAAACACTGTAGCTGAGCAATGGAAAACAGAAAGTGAGATGGCTTGTCATGTATTTCCGACACATATTTTACTCTAATTAAAACTCAAGGATTTAAATTCAATATGTTTAAATATTACCCATCATGATATATTTTTTTACGAAAATACTGATTTTTGCACATAAACTACAGGCACTAACTCACTCTCTGCAAAGAATATTTTTTTGCAAGGTAGACAGAAGAAAACAAATTTACTATTCAACCCTGTCCTTCTGGTACTTGGCGTTAAGGGAAAAAATGGAAAATCTTCAAAAATTATTTGGCTGTAAATAGCCTAATTCCACATATGAAGCATGCAGCTATTCTATCTTTTTTTCTCTGCCATTAATTACAAACAAATTCATCTTTCTCTTGTGAAGTCTGAAGTTTGTTGTTATTATTGTTAGATGCGTTGCATTCAAACTCCAACAAGAACAACAAAAAAGATGAAGCCAACATTGAAATTCATCTCACAGTCCGGAATTTACTTAACGGCCAGCCTGTGCACTGTGATAAACGGAATGATGATCCGGCAACATGTCTTTATCCATGGTTTGCTTTAATTAACGCTGGCTTGTTTGTTGAAAAGATGATTAATATGCCAATGAAAATTGCATAATTGAATACCACAACACTGGCACAATCAGAAAGACACATGCAGTTTTTTGATTAACATTTATTATTATTATTATTATTATTGTGCTTTATAATGTACTCTTCTCACTATGAAATGATGCAGTTCTTTGACCAAGAGGTGAAAGGAAACAGGACTGAGGGCAGGATACTCCTTGAGCAAGAATAAAATACAATGCGGCTTAATCACAATGAAACAGTGCTTTGGTGAAAATGGTCCTCAGAATTTCAACACGCAGGCAACCTCCAATTACACATACATGCCAGCCTAAAATAAAAGAGCGTCATTCTGGTTGATGACAGAGCAATAAAAAAAATAAATATGTCTAAAGACACAAGGCATTTGCATAATATCTAGAACATTCATCTTTGGATTTATACACACTTGATATAAATAAGTTACCCTTTTGATATATCACTTTAATACTATACTAAGATTTTGGATAAAAATATTGCATTTTTAAATCCTAAGTTTTAGTCACCTATATATTATATGTATTTTTAGTGAAGAATCTTAAGAAAGGTAAATATTTTGTACATATTACCTTAACACTAAATTAAAATTTTTTTTCTTTTTCATTTCATTTACTCAAACAAACACTATTTACACATCCATGTCCATGGGCCTGGCTCTGTGTTTAGTCCCTAGGATCTAATAACATAAGAAAGCCTTCCTGCTTTGAAATTGCTCATTAATTTAGAAATATTAAAAGAACATGCTACAACAAAAATGGGATTCTGTTTTCAGAAATGAGCTTGATATCACTTATTTAAATTACATATTGATAAGCAAGAACACACATGCACAACATGCATGTAAACATGCTCACAGCTCTGAAATTTCAGGAGAAGATGGCAGAGTCCTGTCTGCTGCTCTCATAAGGGAAGGAACTATTATTTTGCGCTACACATTTTTGGTAGTTTTCTCTTGATGGAAACAACTCCACAGAGCATTTTTAATATAAAATGGTAAGCTTTTGCCAGAAATTCATCTATGAATGATAATATCACTTCAGTAAAAGTAAAAAATGCATCCAAACTTAAAAAAAAAATAGAAAGACAACAAAGTTTTGTATGCACTGAAAGGTCATTTTCTTTAATATTCTCCTTTTAAGAGCTACACAGCAAACAGATGAGGGAATGGTTGTTAGCCTCCTTTTAAAATTCTTCAGTTCTTGGTTTATGCTGAAAACTAAGCGTCAAAATCCGAAAAAGCAATTTGAATTTCTGATGTTTGTAGGTGGGAGTGGAGAGGCATCTCTTAAAATACAAAATTTTCGTATCATAATTAATAATGGTTACATCATCTTATTACCCCATTATTCAGGTAATTTTTTCTAAATAGAGACTTCACCATGCAATTTTTAGCTAAATGATTTACTACAAATATGAACATGTTGTGACACAGGTGGCGCCGAGGCCCAGAGGCACGATGATCAGATTTGGGCACCATCGACCTGTCTTCCTTCTACTGTGGCCTTCTTGTAAAGTGCCCTTTAGAAATTTATCATTGGGGGCGCCGGGTGGCTTAGTAGGTTGCGTCCGACTTTCGCTCAGGTCATGATCTCGCGGTTCATGGGTTCGACCCGCGTCGAGCTCTGTGCTGACTGCCAGCTCAGAACCTGGAGCCTGTTTCAGAGTCTGTGACTCTCTCTCTGACCCTCCCTGCTCACGCTGTCTCTCTCTCTCTCTCTCTCTCTCCTAGAAATAAATAAAACATTAAAAAAAAAAAAGAAATTTACCATTGGGCTAAATCTCAGTGGGTAAATTACATCAAAGCCAGATGTTTCAATTCGCATAACTTATGTATTTTATAGGTGTCACTATGCATATCAAGGTGACACTAAAGTGGCATTAAAACACTTGAAAAGGAAGTAAGTGTCATTTCTAATGGAGAGTGGAGTTTAAAACAACAACCCATAACGGACCAGAGAAGCTCAAGTCTCCCTTAAGATAGAGAATGGCTACCAACACGGGAAGACTCAACATTTCCAAAGACCTGGCTTATTCACCCAGAATCTGTGCTCCTCTAATTCTCTACCTTGGGCAAGTTACTTAACCTCCCTAAGGTTGTGCTTCCTTCCTTGAAAAAATGGGAATAATGACACTCCAAATGTGGCAGAAGCTATCCATTAACTCCCATTATTTACCTCAACCCATCTTCCTATTGTTAGTGTCTCTGATTTTAAATTGGATGCATGTTTACCTGAAGTAAATGCAACATTATCCAACCTCTTCTGCACAGAAGTGCGGCTACGTAAGTTCTGGCAAAAAAATATCAAGCAGAAAAGGTATGTGCAATTTCAGAAGGCCTCTAGAAAGAGACAGGAAAAACTGCACTCCTTCCTCCCTCCCTCTCTTCCTCCCTTCCCCTCCCTCTTCTCTCCCTCCCTCCCTTCCTTCCTTCCTTCCTTCCTTCCTTCCTTCCTTCCTTCCTTCCTTCTTTCATTCCTTTGTTTCCTTTATTTTCTTTCTTATGGCTGAAATCATATGTGATGAGTGGGTATGAGCAACTATTCGGCCATTGAGATGGAAATGGATGGATGAAGATGGTGGAACAACAAAATAGAATGAACCTGGATGCTTTATCATCCTATAGCTGTCAACAAACTGGATTGATGGCTTATACTATACTCCATATACGTTAAAAAAGATAAAATTTGGGGCACCCGGGTGGCTCAGTCGGTTAAGCGTCTGACTTCGGCTCAGGTCATGATCTCACGGTTCCATGGGTTCGAGCCCCATGTTAGGCTCTGTGCTCATAGCTCGGAGTCTGGAGCCTGCTTCAGATTCTGTGTCTCCCTCTCTCCCCCCCTGCTCTGCTCGTACTCTGTCTCTGCCTCTCAAAAATAAATAACAAAAAAAAAGTTTAAAAAAATTTTAAAAAGATAAAATTCTTTCTTATATAAGCCATGTTATTTTTGGATTTTGTTCACTTGCAGCCAAAACTGATAGATTGTGTAGGACAGACAAATAAAAGGAATGAGAAAATGAACATGATCACTTAGTACAGTCTCACATACTTAATAATTCCTGGACAAATGGAATCGATGATGATGATGATGGCACTGGTAATAATATCTTGATTCCTTTATGCTATTGTGGTTTTTTTAAATTTCTATTATATGCCAGACACTGTCCTAGAACAGAGGTTAGTAAAACTGGCCCACTATCTGCTTTGATAAATAAAGTTGTGTTGGGTACAGTCCCGCCCATTCAGTTACAAGAGGCCTATAGCACCTACTGCACAATGGTGGCAGAATTTATATTTGTTACTTACCCTCTTACAGAAAACACTTCCTAATCCCCCTTCTAGAGCATCATATAACTGGTATTTTAGTATCTAAGACAATGTATGAATGAACATTTAAATGTACAATATAACATATTAAACATAAATCAAAAAAATCTTTTAGAAAGCGATTTAATCAGCTATACAAACAAACAAACAACAAACAAAACCAAGAGGAGAGGTATCTGACAAGCCATCATGAGTACTTCATTAGACTTGTACATATATACTAATTATGAATATAGACAAAGACCTTCAGAAGCTAGTACAACTAAATATTAGCATTACGTAACTCAATCACCAAGTTTTATCACAACCTTGCTACACGTTCTTCTGATAATCTGGCTTCCTTCCTGGCTTTCTAGCAGAGAAGAAGCAAAATGGAAAGTCTCACCTGAATCTCTGCTCTTTCACAGATGCTGCAAATAAATAAACTGGCATCTTGTTTATTTACACAGTCTCTGGTGAACCTTCGTCTTTGTGTCGGTAGCCTGAGTCTGACATTTCTCTACATTGCTATGCATTCACTTAATTCAGTTCAAAAAATTATTCCTGGGGTGTCTGGGTGGCTCAGTTGGTTAAGCATCTGGCTTCAGCTCAGGTCATGATCTCACAGTTTGTGGGTTCAAGCTCCACACCGGGCTCTGTGCTGACAGCTAGCTCAGAGCCTGGAGCCTGCTTCAGATTCTGTACCTCTCTCTCTCTGACCTTCCCCTGCTTGCATTGTCTGTCTGTCTGTCTCTCAGAAATAAAAAAACATTAAAAAAAATTATTCCTTACAGGATGCAAATTTCAATAAATGGATGTTTTTTCCAGTGCAATTTAGAGTTTGTGGTAAAGGATCCCCACTTGAGCTCAAAAACTCACATTCCTTCCTTGCTATGGTTTGAAAGTTGTTATCTCCCCAAAATACTTGTTGAAATTCTAACCTCCAAAGGTGATGGTGTTAGTAGGTGGGGTCTTTGGGAGGTGATTAGGTAGTGAGGGTAGAGCCCTCATGAATGGGATTATGCTCATCCCATCGAGCTCCCCAATCCCTCTAATCCCTACGGAGTCTGTGACTCGGAGGAAGGCCCTCACCTCACCAAGCTGCCACTCTGAGCTTGAACTTCCAGCCTCCAGAACTGTGAGCAATAAATTTCTGTTGTTTTTAAGTCACCTAATCTGTGGCATTTTGTTATAGCCGCTCAAACAGACTATGACATTCCTCTACTTCTCAAAATAGAACCAAAAATACAAGAACGGTTACCAGGAATGGTTTTCCAAGAACAAAAACATTTCCACTCCCTCAAGTTCTGGAAGAAAAAAAAAAGAAGTCTAGACGCCTTAATTAGCCAGATCATTTAAAACATGCATACACGTACACACACACACAAGGCAACTTCTTTTCAGAACATTTCATAAGTTAAGTTCAAAGATCAGTTATTTAAAATACATATATTCATAAAAGTTACACATTATATGTCAAGTAGCAACACTAAAATATTAGGACTAGACATCAGTAAGGTGCTTCCTGGATAGTACAGTCCATTCCCTAAGGTTCAAGTGACTTCTTAGGAGATTATCGCGTTCTCGATTCTGAAAGTAGGATTATGAGTCAGTCAGAAGGAAAAATGACAATCAGAAAGATCCATTTCTGAAAAGCTTTTAAAAAGATGCCTCCATTTTCTCATTCCTGGCCAGCTTTTCATGTGAATCATCCCAAGCTCAGGTGATGGATCTCTGTGTTATTGAACTTGCTCCAGTATCTAAATCAGGCCACATTTAGTCAAATAGATGGTCAGCAGAAGTCATAATTCACCAGTAATGCCTTAAATTTTTATGAAAAGAAGCTTAAATCACTTCCCCTCCTGCTTTTTCCTCCTGTCATTCTGACTGTCCTTCCTCAGTCGCTTTGGCTGGATCCTCTTCTCCTGATCCTTCCTTAAGTGTCCGAGTCCTACAGGGTATGTTTCACTGGGTCTTCCACATTTTCTTACTCAGTATTCTTACCTGTTGTCACTGTGTGCAAAGTCGTTAACAAAGTCCGGAGGCTTCTCCTACTTGACAGTCTCTACCTGCTACCCCATCTCCTTAGTCTCTGCTTCTGACTTGTTTCAAGGTCTCATCATTTTTTTTTTTAATGTTTTATTTATTTCTAGCAGAGAGAGAGAGACAGCGTGAACAGGGGAGGGTCAGAGAGAGAGGGAGTCACAGACTCTGAAACAGGCTCCAGGCTCTGAGCTGGCAGTCAGCACAGAGCCCGACGCGGGGCTCGAACCCACGAACCGCGAGATCATGACCTAAGCGAAAGTCGGACGCTTAACCAACTAAGCCACCCAGGCGCCCCTTCATTTTTTTTTTTCTACCAGATTATTGCTTTTGTTTCCTAACTTGTGTCATCTAGGCCTACCCTCCATCACAAGGGGGCTTTAATGGTGATCTTTCTAAAATGCACATCTGACTTTGTTTGCTTCCTTCCTTGCTCCCAAGAAAAAAGCAATCACCTCTGGACTGAAGCCACCGTAGCACGGAGGCAGGCTGTTGGACTCTGTGCTCCATCACCAGGGCACTTGTGGCCACATGTAGTTAACAATTAATGCTGCAGGCCCACGTGATGAGGGGACATGATGAGGCCATCTCATGAAGCCAGGCCCTTCTGCAGCCTACACTTACCAATTGATGAAGTTGCTAGGGAAACTTGTTTATCCTGACCTGGGCTTTGGGTAGTAAAATACATATATTCCTGGGCATATATCAGTGTTGGTTCATTGGTATGCCTCCATCAGGGTTGAGGGCTAGAATTTATACTATTTCATCTTAGGAATCCCAACTATCTCTGATAAATTGGGACTAAAAATAGGCAGGCGGGGAGTATCCCTAGGGCAGAGAACCAATGCAAATATAAAACTTGTTCTAGAGGGGCACCTGGGTGGCTCAGTCAGCTAAGTGTCCAACTTCGGCTCAGGTCATGATCTCACAGTTCGTGGTTTCCAGCCCCGCGTTGGGCTCTGTGCTGACAGCTCAGAGCCTGAAGCCTGCTTCAGATTCTGTGTCTCCTTCTCTCTCTGCCCCTCCCCACTCACGCTCTGTCTCACTCTATCTCTCAAAAATACATAAATGTAAAAAAAAATAAAAAAAAACAACCCTGTTCTGTAAAGATGTGTTCCCAAACCCACCCAGGATTTCCAAAGATGAAGTCCCCTAAGATAAGCCAATATTTACTGAGGAATTACTCTGTGTCAAGCACTCTAATCTAAGGACATTTCATGTACTCATTCATTTAATGCCCATGGTAACTCAATGACTGGGCACAATTACCTTCTTTCACGGTTGAGGAAACTGATTAAAAAGTAGTGCATAAATGCTAAAAATAAGTATATTTTAAAAAGTATATTTAGGGGCGCCTGGGTGACTCAGTCGGTTGAGCATCCGACTTCAGCTCAGGTCATGATCTCATGGTTCGTGGATTCAAGCCCCGCATCGGGCTCTATGCTGACAGCTAGCTGAGAGCCTGGAGCCTGCTTCAGATTCTTTGTCCCCCTATCTCTCTGACCCTCCCCTGCTCACGCTGTCTCTCTCTCTCTCTCAGAAATAAATAAAACACTAAAAAATTTTTTTAAGTATATTTAAAATAATAGTGTCAAAGAAATAATAAAAAATTCCACAGTGTTAAAATAAACCACTATTAAAACAACAGTCAGATTTGAAAAAAAAAAACTATTTCTAGAAATGAACGAATTTAAATTAAAACCTCAGGGGAAAATTAAACCATTGACTGGACTGCAGAAAGAAGAACTAGTAAAAAATAAAATCATGAAAATACTTAGATGGCAAAACAAATAGTTCATATCTCTAATGAGTTCCAAGAAAACAGAATAAAGAGAATAGAGGAAAACAAATAGCTATAGACATAATAGCTAAAAATTCTTCTGTAACTGCTAAATGAAATGAATCATCATATTTGCAAAACATTTCATAAACGAAAAAAGATAAATCCACGCCTACACAAGTCATGTGAAACTGCAGAACATCAGAGTCAAAAAGAAGATTTAAATGTAACCAAATAAAAAAGATAGATTAGATGACATACCAAGGAATAACAATTAATGTAAAAATGAATCTCTCCAACAGCAAGAAAAGAAGCCAGAAAGTAATAGACTAATATCTTCAAATTCTGTGAGAAATAAAAGGTCAACATAAACTTTAATATAGCCAGTGTATACTCAATAGTGAAGGCCAAATAAAAATGGGGGTGGAGCTAAAAGGGTTTGAGGGTTTCCTATTTAGAGAATACTACAAAGGGAACTACTAGTTTCTTTCACAAATAAGAAATTAAAGGGGCTCCTGGGTGGCTCAGTTGGTTAAGCGTTTGGCTTCAGCTCAAGTCATGATCTCGCAGCTCCTGAGTTCCA
The DNA here is from genome assembly GCA_017311185.1 of Proteles cristata cristata. Lineage (NCBI taxonomy): Eukaryota > Metazoa > Chordata > Mammalia > Carnivora > Hyaenidae > Proteles > Proteles cristata. Next base: position 2,604,453 of record JAESUZ010004194.1, read on the forward strand.
GCCCTGCATGGGGCTCTGTGCTGACAGCTCAGAGCCTAGAGCCTGCTTCAGATTCTGTGCCTCCCTCCCTCCCCGACCCATGCTCTGTCTTTGTCTCTGTCTCTCTCTCTCAAAAATAAATAAACATTAAAAGATTTTTTAAAAAAGAATAAGAAATTAAAGGTATAACATGCAAAAACCAATAGTGAGTGAACAAAGAACCAAAAAATGCACTTAAGGAAATATTTCAAACATAAAACAATAATACCAAATTTCTAAGACAAAACAACAAGGTCATGTAAAATAAGAGAGTGTCCTGGAGATTAAAGAACTCTAAAGTTTTTGCTTTGTTTGGAAGAGAATATGGATGCTAATCAATGGCAGGCTTTGATCTTTAAGTATTAAGATAAGCATTGAAAATAAACCACTTAAAAACATGGAAATAAAAAAAATCGTATCTCCCAAGTTAGTAAAAGAAAAAAAAAAGGATTTTTAAGCAGATGACCAAAAAAATAAGTTTTGAAAAGAACCGAATAATAAATAATATACAAAATTATAAGGTAGAAATAAAAGTAGGCCTATAATCACAATAAATGCAAAAAAGAAACACCCAGTTAATAGACAAAGAATTTGAATTTAATTTAAAATATCTGCCTGTATACTACATGCAGGAGGCATAGCTAGAATAAGGAATTTTAAGGCAAATGATCATTACAATTAAAATTTTCTGCTCTGGGGTGCCTGGGTGACTGAGTCGGTTAAGCGTCTGACTCGCCTCAGGTCATGATCTCCTAGTTTGTGGGTTGGAGCCCCATGTGGGGCTCTGTGCTGACAGCTCAGAGTCTGGAGTCTGCTTCAGATTCTGTGTCTCACTCTCTCTCTGCCCCTCCACCACTCTCACTCTATCTCTCAATAACGAATGTTAAAAAAGAGAAAAGAAAAAATAATTTTCTGCTCTGCAGAAGATAATGTCAAGAGAAGGAAAAGACGAGCCGCAGACTGAGACAAAATGTTTGCAAAAGACATACCTCATAAAGGGAGTTATCCAAAAGAGAGAAACAAGTCTTAAAATTTGACAATAAGAAAACAACCTGATTTAAAAATGGGCCAAAGCGAAATAAGTCAGGCAGAGAAAGACAAATATCATATGTGTGCACGTATAGGAGGATTAGGAGGAGCTTAACAGAGGACCAATGGGAGAAGAAGGGCGGAAATGGTGGGGAAAGGGGGAGAGGCAAACCATGAGAGACTCTTGAATGCTGACAAAAACTGAGGACTGGTGGATGTGGGGGGGAGGAGGGGTGGGCATGGAGGAGGGCACTTGTGGGGATGAGCACTGGGTGTTATGTGGAAACTAATTTGACAATAAACTATTTGTAAAAAAAAAAAAAAAGAAAAGAAAAAAAAAAGAAAAATGGGCCAAAGACCTTAACAGAGGCCTCATGAAAGAACACATACAGATGGCAAGTAAGCACGTGAAAAGATGCTCATAATGTCATCAGAGAAATACAAACTAAAACCACGAGATACCACCAAACACCTATTAAAATGACCAAAGTCTTGAACACTGACAACAGCAAACATTGGCAATATGAATTCTCCTTCATTGCTAGTGGGAAAATAATATAGTACAGCCACTTTGGAAGACAGTTTGGCAGTTTCTTACAAAACTAAGCATACTCTTACTAGACAATCCAGCAATGACAGCCCTTGGTGTTTACCCAAAGGAGGTGAAAATTTATGTTCATTTAAAAACCTATGCATGGAAGTGGTCTTAGTTTGTTCAGGCTGCTGTAACAAAAATATCATCAACTGGGAAGTTTAAAAACAACAAACCTTTATTTCTCACAGTTCTGAAAAATGAGAAGGCAAAAGTCAAGTCGCTAGTGAATTTGGTGCCTGGTGATGGCCCACTTCCTCACTGATGGCTGTCTTCTCACTGTATCCCTACCTGGAAGAAGGAATGGGCTATCTCTCTGGGGTCTCTTTTATAAGGGCACTAATCTCAATCAGGAAAGCTCCACCCTCCTCATGGAATCACCTCCCAAAGGTCCTACCTCCTAATACCATCACCTTGGTGTTACCATTTCAACAAATGAAGAGGGTGTGGAGAGCAAACATTCAATTTATAGTGGGGGGGTTATAGCAACTTTATTCATGATTGCCCAAACTGCTCAAAAAATAAATTCTGTTTTATTTTTAAATTTTTAAATGTTTATTTATTTATTTTGAGAGAGAGAGTACATGCCACCATGAGCAGGGGAGAGGCAAGAGAGGGGGCAGAAAGAATCCCATGTGGGCCTCACATTCAGAGCAGAGCCCAGAATGGGGCTCAATCTCATGAATGGTGAAATCATAATCTGGGCCAAAATCAAGGGTGGGAAGCATAACCAACTGAATCACCCAGGCACCCCTTTAAAAAATTAATTTTAAATGTTTATTTATTTATTTTTAGAGTGAGTAAAAGAGACAGCAAGTGAGTGAGCATGAGCAAGGAAAAGGCAGAGGTTAAGGAACTTTTTTTTTTTTTTAAAGTTAAGGAACAGAGAAATTCTACAAGAAAAATACAACATCAGAGTAAACAGAGTTATGGCAAAAAATCATTTTTAAGGATAAAGAGTAATAAGTTGATTATCGAAGCAATACTTCACTAAGAAATAAAAATTAACTTGTATGCACAGCCTCAAAATACATAAAGATAAAATCTAGTGAAACAAGACAAAAGCTGACAAATCCATGCAATGTGATTCTTATCTAAGCAACAACTAAATGCTTACTTGCTTACTTAAGACACATTCTTACTATATGGATGCCATTCTCTGGGCAGAGCCACCAGCGGCTGCTGTAAACTAAACTGTGTCCTTCCAAAATTCATGTGTTAACTCCCAATGTAATCGTATCTGGAGATAGTGACTGTGTGGAAGTCATTAAGGTTAAATGAGTTCATTAGGGTAGGGTTCTATCTGATGAGATCAGCATCCTTATAAGAAGAGGGAGAGAAATCAGCATTTTCTCACTGTACTTGCTCACTCTGAGGTAATGCCATATGAGCACACAACTAGAATGTGGTCTTCTGCAAGCCAGAAAGAGAGCCCTCACCAGAACTCAACCATGGGGCACTCTGATCTCAGATTTCCGGCCTGCAGTAACGTGAGAAAGTTAATTTAAGCCACCCCATCTGTGGTATTTGGTATGGCAGCCTTTGCTAATAGAATGGCAAAGCCAATGATCAAAATTAAAGAAAGCAATACAGCCCTAGTGTTTAAACATATTCTTCTTACATCGAAAGTATGATGCAATATGTTCTCCCAGAGATCTTTTACTTTGACCTTTGCTTCCACTCATTTTCTAAACTGAATTTTCAGGGAATGTAATCCCATAGTGTCATCATTCATCAATTGAGTGCAGTTACGATTCATGAAAATGTTTCTTTTCCCCCAAAAAGACTCTTTTCAAAACTTTTGCAGAATATGCCTTTTTCCCCCCAGAATATACTTTTTTAACTTTTTTTTTTTTTGCCTTTAGTCTAGTCCTCGAATGTCTAGCACACACCCATTGTATGAGCTCCATAAATATTTGTTGATCAAAGAGAAAAATAAAACTCTAGTTGATAGTAAGGATTCAAATAAAAAGAAAGAATAGAAATTGAGTCCCACATAACTTACTTTCTCTGAGGGAACACGTGCACCTGGAATCTACAGTGATTCTGGCACCAACCTTGAGATTGCTGAGATAGAGCTATATTAGGAGGTGCAGGATTGTGCAATATAACTGCCGTGTAAGTGGAAGATATGTGCATGAATGCAGGCATAGGAAGATGAAATGATTCTGAAAGGGAGAAAGAAGTGGCAAATTAGATAAGGTATCACTGCTCTCTGGATAAATATTGCTCTTTTCTTCTAAACACCATGAGGTTCAGAGAGCTGGGCACAAGATATATGGCTGCTCCCTGCTCCCCTGCAAACCATGAAACAGAATTTAAAATTTACATGAGTCGAATGAAGCTCTGAGCAGCTACCTATGAGACAGCCATTGACAAGAAAACAATGTGCTACCATAATCATCCACTCTCAGAAGATTATCACGGTAATGACTGAGCTTTCAACCTGTGGCTACCTACCACACTGTTTAATGCTCAATGGGGGTTTCAAGCGACACACCAACATGGCAGGACTTTGATTTATGCACTGTAATAAAAGCAGCTTTGAAACAAAAGGAGACTAAAACAATCAGGATATCTGATATACAGAAGAACTGGGTGAAGTTTACATTATAGGACTGGCAAAGTCATTCCAAAATAGGCCACCAAGCATGTAGTCACGGTATTGGTAAACATGTGTAACTATGTATCTTCAGGTTACAGAAAAGCAATGCTGTAGATACTCCCAGACAAACTTCTAATGGATTTTACTTCCGTAAATGTAAAACATTCCTTTATTTCCAATAACAATGGAGCCAATGAACTGCCCAATGAGAAAAAGCAATAAGTACTTCTAACAATTTCCTCCTTGTTCATAATGACTGACGAAGCCACCTTGCTTCAAGAATGCTACCAATAACTTTTTCACTAGTCACATAGGCTCAAATTAAATCACATTTATCTTAAAACTAATTACTATAGAAATTATCACATTATTTAAATGGTTTAGAAGAAAGAACACATTTTCTTGGCTACTACCTTCTATGTATAAGGCACAGAATAGGGATCCAGAAAAGTGTACCATCTACATTTTTTATAAACATACCTGCCTGCCAAAATTTTATAATCCCAAAAAAACTTGACCTATTGGGAAAAATTAAAATAAGTTATTTTTTCAATGTTTTTTAAAAAATTTATTTCTGAGAGAAAGAGAGAAAGCATAAGCAGGGGAGGGTCAGAGAGAGAGAGAGAGAGGGAGACACAGAATCTGAAACAGGCTCCAGGCTCTGAGCTAGCAGTCAGCACAGAGCCCGACGTGGGGCTCGAACCCACGAACTGTGAGACCATGACCCAAGTCGAAGTCAGACTCAGGCTTAACTGACTGAGCCATCCAGGCACCCCAATAGCTATTTTTTAAAAGTAATCAATAGCCTTTGATAGTTTCCTCACAATGAAACTAGCCTCTATATATCAATCTTAATGTTAACTTCAATCAAAGGATCCTAAAATTGAGTAAATGTAAAACTAACCTCAGAGTATGATAAAGAACCCAAGAGGCTTCACCATTATGTCAGCAAATAACATGACAAAAAATTTAAGATTGTATGGTCCCTGAGAACAACACTATAGTGGAAAAGTCAACTTCCTGTTAAAAAGATCTCCATATTTTATTTTAGGCTATATATTGCCAAACTATGAAGACCAACCAGAAAAAAAGACAGAGTGCATTTGTGATCTTGGGTTCCTTCTTCATTCTCAGTGACATGCTTTGGGGGACAAAACTGAGAATGTGTTTTAGTTGAGCTCTTTCTCCATCACAGAGTTCATGTTCACAAGGATAAGGATTGGGTATCCACTGATGTCCCTAAGGTGCCTACCAATTGTCAGATTCTTATTTATCTCAGATGTTGCAAAAGCATAAAGTTTTCTATCATCAAGAAGCCTTAAACTATAAAAGTAAGTGACAAAACTCTGCTCCCTACCCACCTTGATCATTCTTATGAGGAATCAGTACCATTGGGAGGCATATTATCTTAGCTATCCCTCACTTTGGCATCTACAGTATGAGTAGAGTGTCACCAGGTCAGGAGTAGAGTAGAGGGCAGTAAGTCCTTTTTTGACACATTCTACTCTCACACAATAAGCTAGAAAGGTAGAAACTTAGATTTTTGAAACAACCTTTGCATAGTATTTTAACGATATAGTTAACACAGGCGTTTCAACAAACATTATTATTCAAACTTCAAATCAGCTTTAAGTGATATTTTATGTTATAAATGAAACATTACACTAGAGAAACTAAAGCAATTATTCAATACCACACCTCTAGGAAGTATAGAGCTGAAGGCTGACACTTGAACTGAGGTGTACTGACTTCAATTCCCATGTTCAATAGCATTTAAATGGAAGATGTCTAATTGGGAAAACAATGTATTAGAATTATGTCAAATGACTCATTGTTGCTTTGCAAATCTGGATCAGAGTTCCAAGTTATTATTGAAAGAATTCATTTCCTCTGTATCCAAAATTAATTAAACAACTCTTATTTTGAGCTAAGTGTATGGTGCTTTAAGGAAAGAAGTGATGCCTATAACCTTTAATCCTGAATGCCCCAGACATAGAAAACTCATGAGTAGTGGTTTGATGGGAAGATTTTAAAGTATTTTAGAGACTCAGTTTCTAGCCTCAGACCGGCCCCAACTAGTTATATAACCTTGAGAAAGTCACATAAATTATTTGGGCCTAAGTTTCCACTTTAGTACAATGGGGCAGCCATTATAAGTGCACATAATCATTGCTATGCTATAATTTTTAAGATCATCACTAACAGCTATGTCATAAGCAAGTTTTAGAAAATCATTGCATATTCTTCATAAAAACATTTTACTTCTTTCACTCACAAAATGCTATTTAATTTGGTAATCTGATGGTGGAGAGCCTTTAATTCCCTGCCTATATGATGGTCATCAGAAAGAAATCAGCTGAGTGAAATTATTTTATTATAGTTCAATATTAAATGCAAGTTAAAGAATTCATTATGTTTTTATTAAAAATAAAAATTCCCAATTTTTCCATGTAGAGTAAATAGTATATAGGGTATCTGGGTAACTCAGTTGGTTAAGTTTCAAACTCTTGGTTTTGGCTCAGGTCATGACCTCAGTTTGTGAGTTTGAGCCCCCCCGCCCCCAAATCTGGCTCTGTGCTGAGATTCTTTCTCCCCCTCCCCCACTTAGGCTCTATCCCTCTCAAAATAAATAAATTAATTTTAAAAAATTAAGAACTATGACTATTGCTCTAAGTACAAATAAAGATCGAATGGAGAGTTTGTGTGTATTTTCACAGACTTCAGTTCTTAACTGACTTGTGGAATGTCACAGGGCTGCACCCAAAGATGCCCTATGCCCTGTGCTGGGACAGGGCCCACGTGTGAAAGCTGTAGCAACGACAATGACCATGTTCCCAAGTCCCCAACTCTCCCTATCTCACCCCCACCCTACTCTTTAGCCAAATCACTACATGAGCATGCTAATTTTTAAAGGCATATTTTAATTTTTTTTAAATATTTATCTATTTTGAGAGAGAGACAGTGTGTGCGTGAAAGCAGTAGTGGGGGAGAGAGAGACAGAGAGAGGGAGAGAGAGGGAGGGAGAGAGGGGGAGGGAGGGAGGGACAGAGAGAGAGAGAAAGAGAGAGAATCCCAAACACACACCAAGCTGTCAGCACAGAGCCTGACAGACACAGGCCTCCATCACATGAACCATGAGATCATGACCTGAGCTAAAATCAAGAATGGGAAGGTTAACTGACTGAGCCACCCAGGCACTCCTAAAAGGCATATTTTTAAATGCAAAGAAGCAATGTCAAGTTCTGCATTCGTTGACTAAATATCGATCAATTGTCTATTATGGGTCAAACCCTATGCTAATCACTGGTAATAAAAGAGAAAGTGAGGTAAACAAGGCTCCCATGCACAGTGCTTCCAGTCAGTTAGGAGAAGAGAGAAAACTGTGCAACATGCTAACTTAAAGGACAGTGCATGCTGTGAGGAGAATGGAGGGGGATGGGGATGTGATTAAATGGCTTTGAGGAGAACCATTTTAAGAGCAACTAAAAGTCACATGTGCCCTTCAAAATAGTGTGCCTGGCATTATCCAGCATAAATATTTGGCACATGCTTCTGACTCTAGGCATACATCAAAATCCTGTATAGAGGTGTCAAAAAATACCAAGATCTCCATAGCCCTTCCATGAAGTTGTGACTCTAAACGTCTGGCTATCCACTGTTGTATAAAGCTCAATGTGTCTTTAGTATAGATACCTCGTTTTGAGCACTACTTCCTTAATTTATCTTTTCAAGACTCTATTTGGAAGCTCCAGATTTTTAAAAATAAATTCCAAAATTAAATGCAACAATTGAAAGCTGCCTTGGAAATTAACAGACATCTCCCTAAATCAATCTGCAAACCAGTAGAAATTCTACTGTTAAAAGTTAACAGTGGCCGAACAATTTTGTTTCACCACTTATTTGTGTGAAAAAGTATTCACTAATGACTTCCAGACATACTGTTAATAATACCCTTCCAATTTCAGGAAATTTTTAACCATGCGTATCCAGAATGATCTCAAATCTAGGCCAGTTTCTTCCTCAGCTTAAATCTTTTGGCACTTGCAAATTTTCTTTGGCTATACTGTTATGACTGGACACTTAATATTTCCTCAGCAAATCACAAGCACTGAGCAGTTCAAACAGTTACTCTGCTAACTATGAAAGGTTTTATGTTAAACTTGTACATTCAAGCTGTTTAAAATTGATGGTGTTTATTTATTATGTGCACAGGGTACTAAGAAGAAGCACCCAAGTGTTTCCTAATTTCCAGGTCAATCATAACTTCACTAATCATTGGTTGAAAATCGTAACAATAAGAAGCAGAAGGGTTCTTTACAAGAGGTTAGGGATTTTCCTTGGAAAGGTTCTCTCCTGGTAATAAAATTAGAGAGAGGGAAGAATTAAAATGATTATGCTCTAAAAATGACTTAGTAGAAGTGACAGGTTTTTTTTAGCCTAAATATTTTTTAAGTACCAAATTTGTCACTCCTGGAAGTTATATGTTACTAACTGTAAAATCACTTTATTGCAGCAGTAAAAGAAATGAAGTACTTTTAGCCAATGTTTTTCAATAAATCAGGAACTTTGTATTAAATCCACATTTTATTTGCTTATATGGACGTTCTTTTATTTTGACTGAATTGGTACAGAGTACTGAATCACAGAACGAGGTGCTTCTGAGAAGCCCACAGGCTCAGGAGATGGATTCCCCTGAGGGCAATAGACTCACGGAGCTGAGACCAAAATAATAAATAAATAAATAAATAAATAAATAAATAAATAAATAAATAAAGAAGCAGCAACTGAAACTGCTCTGTTTGAATTGAGAAAAGGGGTATTCATCTAGGATGGGTACTTTTAAAGCCACATTCTCCCATATGATCATCTCTACACTCAAATAATCAAATGATTGTTTTAATCACCTTGATTTTAAATCTTTATTCACCTATTAGGTTTGCAAATTATTATGTAATTGCATATCAGCTAATAGCTAATAACAATTTACTAACAGTTAGATTATAAAATGTTACATTATGTGTATTTTACATATAGTTCTTTTTTTAATATTGAAGGGGTTTTATGCCAGTTGCTTCTTGGTCTTTTTTTTTTTTTTAACTTACCAATGACATGAAGAGATAGGAAAAGAAAGGGAAAAGGAAAAATGGAGGCAAATCACAAATCTTCTAATTTCGTTGCCCCTTGCATCTCAGTTTAAAACGTTGACACCATTTTAAACTGTTGGTTGACATTACTGACTTAATTCATAGCGGCTTTACATACTTCCTGATGCTTGTCAACACGAGTAATTGAGGACTAGCTGTTGCTGAATGCAACCAAAGGCTGTCAGCAGAACCCTCTGGCAGCCTGAACACAAAGTGATTTGGGATATGTCTACTGCACAGTATTTCCCCTGGAATAAAAGTTTTAGATCGAAAAACAGAACCGAAGACACTGAAACAACGACTGAAACTGAAAACTGGACACAAAACCTTTGGATCTTATACAGGTGCACATCCAGTAGTCACTTGTACAGGAGCATGTCCAGCTTAGTTACTTTGTTAATGGACTACCAAGTATATCATCATAATCTAATATAAATCAATTATAACTAAACCACCACAGTAAAACTACCATATGGCAGGGTAGCCTGTTTAAAGCAGCAGGGCCCCGTAAGTGCTTTGGAACTTTTCCAGTCTAAGCTGCAAAACCAAAGAATAAAGTCAATTACATTCTCTCTTCACTATTAAAAGCTACTGTAATTGCACAGGTGTGAATATGTAACTCTGTGTGTATATATTACATGTAAGTTTGTGTGTATATGTATACATTTTTATATACAGATAATAACTTTGTTAATACAAAGTAATTTTTCCATATGAGTGCACATGTTTATAAAGGCTTTGGAAGGGAGGGAGAAATACATTACTCTACTTCTATTATCCTTCAGGGGTTCCTTCTAAATATAAGAGATTGTAGCAGTAGCGATCCTAATTCGGTGGATGTAAACCTTGACTTTAGCTTTCTTCATGTAACCTGTAGCATAGTTGATGCTTTTCTTTCCTCTTTAACTACTAATGTTGAATATATCTCAAACCACTAAGTATTCACCGAGCATCTACTGTGTTTGGGACACTTTGCTGGGCTCCATTGGGGATATAAAGAGGTGGTCAGCCAGTTAGGAAGGTAAGACATAAACATGTAAAATGCTTAAAACAAGATCGTAAACATCAGTTTCTAAGAATAAAATATAAAATGTCACAAAGTGGTATTTTATTCGTTACCAAATAAACTCTATAAACTACTGTCGTCACAGGGCCCCACACGAAAGAGAAAGATCACTGAAGATGTTGAATTGGATCTTGTAAGAAAGGTCAGTCTAGGGTAGGAGACAAGGGCATATTCCAAATGAGTGAAATCAAAGAGACAGAAAATATGAAATATAAGAAGTGTTTAGAAGTCAGATGTCAGAGTGTTTTTTTTTTTTAATATTTAAATGTTCTCCAGGTATAGAAATTAAGTTGCATTTACTCTCATCCCTAATGATTCAGTAACATGCATTCTGTGATACTGGTTGAAACTAATGTTTACTAAATAAACCATTAGGGATATTTACATGGATGAAGTAATGGATTGATAACTTAGTTCTTTCAGAGAGGGATAACTATGTGTATGTGTAAAACTATACCACAAATATCATTCTGATTGTTTGAAGGCATTTTGGGGTACTAAGATCAACTTGTTTTCTCACATGTTTTATCAAATTAAATATAAGGCCGTTAAAGCTCACTGGCCTCCAATTTGTTTTGCAGGTGCCTGTGCAAGTCCTCAAAGATCATTGTCCATAAAAATGTTTGGCTTATCTGGGGTGGTGCTCAAGTAGTCCACTGACCACATTCTGTGAAATCATGGCCTAGAAAACTAGGGTCTTGGGTAATAATCCAAATGATTCCGTGAGAAGGTCAAACGCTGGCAGTTTAATCAAAATTATATTTATGATAAAGAGACTATGCAGGTGTGTTAAAATTTAGCAATAGTGATGACAGAGTTATACTTAAACAGAGCTTCAGCTCTTGTCAGAACTGAAATCCCATGCAATGTATGGCAAATATCAGTGCAGAACTTAAGACAAAGCCCTCCTAAAGCAAGTTTCTACTGTGGGGAATACGGAAAGTGTTTGGATTCTGTTACAGTCCTGCCTCCACCCCTCACTGCCATCCCATTCCTTTGGGGCAAAACAAATTAGTGTTTGGACAGCCACACTCTACACACTGATGATCAGACTTGATATCCCATTAAACCTGCCATGAGTTAGTCCCTCCGTGCCCAAAAAGATTCTGCCCAAATGTGATATCACTTAAATATTTTTTAAATTTTATTGATTTATTTTGAGAGAGAGCACGCAAGTGGAGAAGGGGCAAAGAAAGAGGGAGAGAGAGAATGCCAAGCAGGCTCCATACCATCAGCACAGAGCTTAACATGGGGCTTGAACCCCCAAGCCACAGTACCATGAACTGAGCTGAAGTTAGACGCTTAATCAACTGAGCCACTCAGGTGCCCCAAAATATGGTATCACTTTAGAGTGGAGGAGACTGATGGACTTCTTTGTGTTTCCTGGGGACTCTGATTATACTACTGAAATAGTTGCAACTATGAGTCATCCAAATGAGATATGTTTCTGACTCTTGTTCACTCAGTGAGCAACTTAAGTGACAAATAGTATACCTTGCTCAGCTTAACACTCAATAAATGTATGCAAATCACATAACACAGAAGAATCATCATTCTGTTCAATTCTGTCCTAAAACGGACATTGAGCGTATTCATAGTTTGCCAATGAAAGTATGTTCAGAGATGGATCGAACCAAACAAGAGTGTGCCTAACACATTTAAGGATTTAGAAGCAGAACGAAACTGCCAGATCCAGGAAAGTTAAAGGGCTGCTCAAAAATTTTCCAATGAGACAGGCTGAACAAACATTTCAGGTATATAGTCATGTGATCAAAGAAATAAAAGTAAAATTTAACAGAGCAGAGGCAATAAACCTTTTAGAAAAATGTGAGCCATTATTTTAAAGGAAGTATGATTAGTAACAGGGAATTTAAAATTATTGTAATTTAGTAATTTTTTTTTTAAAGAAACAATATAAGGGGCACCTAGGTGGCTCAGTCAGTTAAGCATCTGCCTTTAACTCAGGTCATCATCTCATGGTCTGTGAGTTTGAGCCCTGCATTGGGCTCACTGCGATGAGCACAGAGCCAGCTTCGGATCCTGGGTCCTCCCCTCTCTCTCTGCCCATCCCGACTTGTGCTCTCTCAAAAATAAACATTAAAAAAAACAAACAATGTAAAATAAGAAAATATGTTAAAATTAAGAACAGGGAACATAAATGCTTAACATAATTAACCGATTTTAATCAATAAAGTATATACTTAAAACTGTTTACATATCTATATGCTATTTTCAATGCTTTAAGTGTATTAAGTCACTTAGTTATTTCCTTTATTTTAAATGTTTTATTTATTTCTGAGAGAGAGACAGCGTGAGCAGGGGAGGGTCAGAGGGAGAGGGAGACACGGGATCTGAAGCCAGGCTCTCAGCTGGCTGTCAGCACAGAGCCCGACACGGGGCTCGAACTCACGAACTAGGAGATCATGACCTGAGCTGAAGTTGGATGCTTAACCAACTGAGCCACTCAGGCACCCTGAGAATTTCCAATAACCCTACGGGGCAGACATTTTTTGGGTGCATTTTATTGATGAAAATACTGAGGCACAGTAAAGTAATTTACTTGTCAAAGATCACCTACTTAGAAGAGCAGGAGCCAAGATGGGGAGTAGACAAGTCATTCTGGCTCCCAAGTATGTTCTTGTTATGTGCTATTCCACTTCTCTCAAAGAAGAAAAACATAGGAGGAAGAGGAAGGGGAGGGTGGAGAAGAAGGAGAAAAAGGAGGAAGAGGAGAAGGAAGAGAAGTAGAAAAAAGGAAAAAAACAGAAAGAAAATAAGAGCTTCAAAGTACTTTAATGTATTGCAAACCTCTTGAGTATAGCCTTTATACGTGGCATATCTTTTGTACTCAGGGCACCTAGCGTGGTGCCTTACTCCTCATTGTAACAACAATAGCTAATATGCATTAGGCACTTACTGGGTAGAGAATGGGAATATTTGTAATGACAATATTAATTATAATGCTAAATATCTGTACCAGGCACTTTGCTAAGCACTTTACATGAATGATCTCATTTAACTCTCAGAGGAGCTAGGTGGCTTTGTGAGATTGGGCAAATTATGAAAATATACAACCTCACAAGTAAAATATGGGCTTAATAACAGTCTCTGTATCCCAGTGTTTTGTAAGACTGAATGAGTTAACAAAGGTAGAATGTTTAAAACTCACTCGAATGTAGTACATTCACAACAAACAGAGATGTTCTCACTTATTATTGATAAAATTACTATTATTCCTGTTGTACAGATGAGGAAACCGAGGCACACAGCAACTAAGGGGCTAACTCAAGTCCTCAGAGCTTGGAGGTAAGGACACCAATATCCGAAGTCAGGCAGTGGGACTTTAGAACCCTTCCCATTATAAGTGCTCAATAAATATTTGCTGACTGCATGGATGCCAGGAAGAATATGTGAGCTGGAGAGATATGGGAAGGTAGAAGAGAAACCAGCGAGGTAAATATTGAAGAGAGAAGGAAAATGGATTCTGTGATAAAAATAGGAGCAGGGAATTGAGAGAGAGAGGAAGGAGAAGAAAGGGGAAGAAGACGTGAAACAAGAAAAGTTCATTACTGGAAATTCTCAGATAATAGTGAGGTCATTTTCTTTTCATCACAAGCTGCAATTAATTCAAGAGTGAGCACTCTGAAATACTAGAGATCTTACTAAGAGAATTAAAAATCTGCGACGTTAAAGCAGATTCACCTTGAAGTTAGCAAAACTTATTATAGAAGTGGGCACAGATAATAGGAAAAAATACCTGATGAAACGGCTTCATGATCAAAGTAGCTATAATACCTATGAGCTACAATGTTTCCAGATTTACATGCCCTGAGGAGGTTTCCCCCTCCAAGAGTCCCCCATTCCACAGGACAAATGAGAGTTTTGAGTTTTGAAAGGTTTTCACAAAGAAATCTCTCACATAAAAAAATAAATAAATAAGCATTCTGTATTCAGCCAAGAAGTTGAGAGGAAAGCAGAAAGACTGAACGGTTCTAAGGTTGGTGAGTTTTAGAACCACCACTGTGGTGATTTACACACAAGGTTATCTGGAAATGGATACAATAACCAGTACTCACATTTGAAATGATGCCAATAAAGTTGTAAGATTTTCTTGGGTCCTCAGATGCTCAGAGGATTGCCTGAAATATTGCTTATTAAATACCTGGCACAATGCCTCATGCAGAATAAATGCTCACTTAATCCACAAAAAAACTATTTTTTCCCCAGTGCTATAGCTGTAGCACGAATAGAGACTGCCTATTCTTCCCCCACAGAGTGAGGTAATGATAAGCCAGACTCACAAAGGGGAAGCCATTTGAGGCACTAATGACTCTGTATAATGTTGAGATGGTAGGCTATGGATTTGAGACTGAGTAAGACTAGAAATGAAGCCTGGAGTTCTGCAGGCTTCACAGTGAGGCTGCCAGGAAATGTACAGATGGATATAAATAGTGAAGGGACTTTCTGCGTGTGTGGCAACGATCCTGCGTAACGGAGAGGAATAAAATGTGGTTGCGTATGATGGCGGACATAGGTAAAAGAGGACATGACCGCTCAGACAGAGGCCTGTGAACTCAACAGCAAGGTGATGGTCACAAGTACAGTGAAGTAGCCAGGGATAAGGCTGGTCCTCTAGAAGGAAAGCTAGAAGATGGCAGGCGGATGTTGACTAACACTGGCAAGATTCCCAAGGGAAACACGAGATTAGCAGGTGACAACAGAGGAAAAAGTGTCTGGCTAAAGGGCAAAGAAAGTGGAGTAACCAGGAGGCCTAGGCACTAGAAGAGTAAGTATGGTTTGTTGAACAAGGAAGATAAGGCTGTGGTCTTGATGGAGCAGTGGGTAGTGATAAGAAAGCCCAGTAAAGAGCAATGAGATAAGGGATCTGAGAGATGGAGCAGACAGAGTGGTGAGGGGGAAATGAGAGATTCTCCCTTAAGAAATTATTGAGAGTAGTAATAAAGTGAGCAAAGTTTAAAACATTGAGGTTGGGCAGATGGCCAAACTACCTTTTCCTTTCAGGAAACCATATGGTCCTTCAGAGATTAGGTGTACTGCTTTTGCAACCATTAAAATCAACATTGTTTCTAAAATGTCTTGAGGGGTGCCTGGGTGCTCAGTTGGTTAAGTGGCCAACTTCGGTTTCCATCCTGATCTCATGGTTTGTGGGTTTGAGCACCACATCAGGCTCATGCTGACAGCTCAGAGCCTGGAGCCTGCTTCAGATTCTGTGTCTCCTTCTCTCTCTGCCCCTCCCCTGCTCATACTCATGCTCATGCTCTGTCTCCCTCAAAAAATAAATAATACACATTAAAAAAATTTTTTAAATAAAATGTCTTGATATATTTGATGGTGATTCAATGGACTGTAAGCACTTCATAGCTAGCAATTGCTTCTGTTTTGCTGACTAAACTATTCTCACTGCTCAGTTAGAATTCTCATTATGTATACAGAAATTCAGTAAGTATTTACTAACCCACTGGACTTAACATTTTTTATTTTACTTATTTTCTTTCTTGGAGAGGAGGAGTGGCAGAAAGAGAGAGACAAAATCTGAAGCAGGTTCCATGCTCAGCATGGAGCCCGACATGGGGCTCAAACCCACAATCCTTGGATCATGACCCGAGAAGAAATCAGGAGTTAGACAATTAACGACTAAGCCATCCATGCACTGCATGGGCTTAACATTTTTTTTTTTATGTTTTTAATTTATTTCTAGGAGAGAGAGAGAGACAGCGTGAGCAGGGGAGGGTCAGAGAGAGAGGGAGTCACAGACCGAAAGAGGCTCCAAGGCTCTGAGCTGGCAGTCAGCACAGACCCCGACGCGGGGCTCGAACCCACAACCGCGAGATCATGACCTAAGCGAAAGTCGGAAGCTTAACCGACTAAGCCACCCAGGCGCCCCAGGGCTTAACATTTTTTAAAAGCCAGTGAGAGGGGCGCCTGGGTGACTCAGTCAGTTGGGCATCAGACTTCAGCTCAGGTCATGATCTCATGGTTTGTGGGTTTGAGCCCTGCATCTGGCTCTGTGATGACAGCTCAGAGCCTGGAGCTGCTTCAGATTCTGTGTCTCCCTCTCTCTCTGACCCTTCCCTGCTCACGCTGTCTCTCTCTCTTTTAGAAATAAATAAAATATTAGAAAAAAAAAAAAAGCCAGTGAGAACCAGTAGTCTTTGGGATATTGACAACAACAGTAACTGAAGAATTGAGTACTTCTATGTGCTAGCCGTATGCAAATCAGGCTTTTATTTAAGCCATGCTTTGAGTATAATTATCCCCATTTGCTATGAGAAAACTGAGGATGAGAAGCATGAAGTAACTTAGCAAAAATCACTCTCATTCCAAGATTCTTATTTTTCACATCGGTAAAAGTGTTGGATAAGAATAAGGAATATATTTAGGAATGATCTGGCTTAAGACCAAAGTTCTCTGCCCAAACTTGCTATCATCTGTCCTTTATCAGAAAGGTGTCGGATAGTCTCTACTGCAAGCCTCCACCTACCCATGCCTGCATAGTGGTCGGAAAGAAATACAGTGTTTCACCCGACCTGTTTAATGTGCACAGTGCATCTATGAGGTAGGCACAATTTCCATGAGGAAACCAAAATTCAGAGCTAGTAGGAAAACTTCTAAGGTCATTCAACATAAGTAATGGAACATTGAGCCACGAATTGAACCTAGTTTTGTACAGGTAAACATTCTAGGATTTTCTTTTTTCCATCCTATTATAATTTCAGAATTTTTGTTTGATGCTGAACTCAAACAAAAAAGGAGCCTTGTGGTCTCCTGTACTTTTAGAGCAAAGAACTTCCTGAAAATAAGAAAATGAGGCAATTTAAAAAATAACTTAATTTGGCATGTACTCTCAGGTATGTAATTATATGTAGGGTAAAATGGTACCACTTTAAAAGACAACAAAAAAATTAGAGTTACAGTCTAAAGTAATGACATTTCAGTGTGGGTAACCTCGTCAGATGATGAACTCCTTCAATGTTTTCTACACCTTCTGTGGTGTAGAAAAGCTTGTGAAAATAATAATGAGAAAAAGGGTTTGTGTACATGTAAATAGAAAGGCACGATGAAAAGAAATAGAAATAAAGTAACGAAATTATTCAGTGGTTAAATATATAAGACCAGCTTTAGAACATCACTGACATCCTAAACATAAAAATGTGTGGGAAACCATAAAATTGACTAATAATTAGCTGATAACTTATAGAAATTGTCTTAATTTATATTTTTATTGTTGTTTTAAACAGTTTTGAGGATATCCAATATGTATTCATTAAAAGGGTTTCATCCTATAATTTCTTATCATTTTCTCCAATACCACATGAATATGATTTTAAAATAATGTTCTACAGATGAGAAATGATGTTTTCCACAGATGAGAAAAGACGTTATAGTTAACACATCTGTACTCTCATAAAAATAGAAATTAGTTTGGCAAAGAAAATGCATTCATATTAAAATATTAAGAATTAAATGTAATGTCATAAAATCTCTACCTAAGAAAAGCCAGGAAGTTAAACCATCCATCACATATATTTAATAAGGCATTGTCTTTAATACTGGCTATTTCCTACAAAAGAGGACATACAGCAGAAAGTCTTAAAACACCCTTGCCTGAATATTTAGGCAAATGTACTTGAATTAGAAAACCTCTTATTAAATTATTCTAATAATTTTATTCAGACTTTGTCTATCCAAAAGCAATTTTCCTGTAAGAAGTCATTACCAACTTCTTAAGCAATGCATAAATATTTATTATCAAATATTTGGATCAATACTTTATCTCCTAACATAAAGGTTTTTAAAATTCAAAATGAGGTAGCTAGCTCAATCCCACACATCTTCAATCTTAAAACTGCCATTGCAAGAGAAATCCCAAATGCCTTACTAAAGCATCTATTTTAAACCTCCCCAAGTGAAATTCCAGCCACAGTATCCAGTGTCACAAAAAAGCATTTGCAAATAGTTGGCTTCTCATCTTTATAATGCAACTCTTTATGTCAACTACATAGTTTAAACTAGGTGTGTCAAATATATACTTTAAATGGATAATGTGATTATATAGAAGCCAACTTGAAAATAAACTATAATAAAAAATAAAATAAGTGGATAATATAAAATATAGAAGTATAATTTTTACAAATAGAGCTTTAGTATTGGCTTTACAATTTTCGTGACTTAAAAATAAGAAACCATTGGGGGCGCCTGGGTGGCTTAGTCGGTTAAGCGTCCAACTTTTGCTTAGGTCATGATCTCGCGGTTCGTGGGTTTGAGCCCCGCGTCGGGCCCTCTGCTGACTGCCAGCTCAGAGCCTGGAGCCTGTTTCAATCTGTGACTCCCTCTCTCTCTGCCCCTCCCCTGCTCACGCTGGCTCTCTCTCTCTCTCCTAGAAATAAATAAAACATTAAAAAAAAAAAAAGAAACCATTTTATGTCTTGAAAAGTAAATAAAGAGGCATCTGTATATAAAGATGCATAGAAATTATGCTTCTCTTTTTCCTCTAGCATATGACATACAGATAGATATAGATGAAGTTATATAGCTCTACATTAAATTGGTCCAAAAAAACTTGTGATTGGGGCAGAGTTCATTGGCCATCTCATTTCTTAACTAATTTCAATTGTTTTATAATTCTGTATTTTATAATGTCTTGGAGACATTACAAAATCAAACAAATGCACACATATGGATGTAGCTTCACTTCCTCCCCGCCCCCCCAAAAGTCAAGATATTTTTGCTGCTGCTGCAGATAAATGTGTCTTCCACAAACAAGGTTTTTTCAGTCACCCTTACCTACAGTCAATATCCCTCTGGTATATGTGATGAAAGGAAAATTTTCCTCAAAGAGAAAAATAAAGAATGGTAGGTAATTCAATTATAGAATTTCCCACTGATATCTGTGATATGGTTGAGTAAATGTCTTTTCTCCACCTTCCAAAAGCAAGGGTTAATCATTTACATATTTTTGACCATTTTCAACCACATTACAAACAGCACCAAAAGTCCCTTTTATTATGGAGCTCCAGAGGAAGAAATTCCCTCACAGGTGCCCTCCTCCATCTTTCCTCCCTGCAAATGGTGTCTTCAAGAGAGTTGGAACCTCCATGGATCACAATATTGTTTGCCCAGGATAACCAATCTCTGAGGCAGGTTTCTTTTTTTTTTTTTTCTTTTCCCTTCAAGATACTTCGTGTTAACAGCCTGAGGGTGTTCAATCAGCACTGCTTTGATCTCGGCTGGAACTATAATTATTTAACATTGTTACATGGATTTCTATAATCCACCCCACCATTAAATCCCTTTTACGCCCTCATTTTCTGAGGCCTAATCTGCATCTGTTCACTTAGTTTGTCTTCTCTGCTGGTCTCCTCATGAGCCTGCATTCTCCAACATTCCGAATGATAGTTTTCTCTCTCTCTTTTCCCCTCTCATAAAATCATTTTCTTAACAAATTGAAAACAGCAAAGTTGTCTCCTGCATTTGGTCTATTTTTAAGAGATCCCTATTAAATACGAGTATCATCCACCATTCACTGCGAATTTTATTTTTTCCACTTTTGTGGAATTCATTTACTCAGTAGAGGTTTTATTAAAATAATGATAAGCATGTATTTGATTTTTTTCTTTAAAAAATGAATCTTTGTATAAGCATACACAATAGAAAGTAGCCAATGCTGTGGGTTTTTGAAAACACAAGAGGAAGGATTTGGTACCATTTTGCACTTCCTTATTTCTTTTTCAGAGAGCGAACTGAGCAGTTCTGGATGGGTCATAAAATGGAAAGATATAAAACTGATTGAGAATAGAGATCTTATGAGAACAGCCCAGGAAGAATGTCTGAGGAAGTCTGAGAAGGTAAGTCTCAAAAAGAAAAGGAGAAAGGGCAAGAGAGAGAGGAAGGCAGTTTTGAAAACCTATAAGGTCCTCCAAAAACCAGAGAATAGTATAGAGAAGAAAGTCGAGGAGAGAAGTATGGATTTGGATTTCCAGCAACTATATCAGATTCTCAGGTTGAGAGGGCCATGTAATTATATTATCCCTATCTTATGGACTTCCCATCCATATTTTCTTATATCTACTTTAATAATTTATTCTATCATTTTATATTTTATGTTTTTTATAAGCCACCCCAAGTCCTTCATGGAATGAAATTGGATAAATGACTTTTTAAAATAACTATCTAAAAACCCAAAATAGTTTAGCACTTCAAGTTCAGTTAGAAGTTACACTGTAATTGTTTTTAATATTTATTTGAGCTCAAGCAGGGAAGGGTCAGAGAGAAAGGGAGACAGAAAATCGAAGCAGGCTCCAGGCTGCAGGCTCCAAGCTGTCAGCACAGACCCTGACGTGGGGCTTGAGCCTGCGAACCGTGAGATCATGACCTGAGCCGGACACTTAACCGACTGAGCCACCCAGGTGTCCCCTGAAAGTTCTAATCTAATCAAGGATATTGAATTCTACGAAAGACCCTGGTTTTCTAAATAAAATGGTTACAAAATGACTCAGTATTTCTCTGGAAATCTAATGCAGGAAAATGATGTAAGGTTGAAACAAGACTTAAGACAGGAGAAAATCTGGCTATAAAATAACGATGATGATATCATGCTACATCACTTATCATGGTACTTAACGCTGCACCAGACACTCTTCTCAGGGCTTCATTCATGTAATGCTCACAAAACCCTCTGAAGCAGATACGCAGCACTACTGTTTTTACAGATGAGAAAGTTGCAGGGCAAGAAGATGATCTGGGGCAAGTCACTTGTCCAAAGGAACTGAGCCGTTAAGCTGTTAAAGCAAAATTTGCAAGCAACTTTTCGTCTCAGATTGTGTCTCCATTACCCTACCATCCTACAGGCCTGACTTTACTAGCAACAGAAGACCAGGTAAGCAACCTAACTATTCTAAGACTTAACATCTTCACCTATAAAGCAGGGATAACCTATCAGTCATGTTGTCAGAACTAAAGGAGGTAATAAATAAAGTCACTCTTGTAGTGCCACAAAAAGGAGTGTCCTGTAGAGGGATGTCACTAGCATTAATGACAGCCACTGTCAGTGGGAGCCCTGGCTGGGTCATTTCTCTGCTACATTATTAAGTTTTGAAAGCCTCAATTTCTTCAACTGTAAAATGAAGCACAGCGAGTGGAGTCAGAGTGCTCGATAAATGGTGGCTGCTACGATTATTACGTGTTTTCTAGGACAAAGCCAGATAAATGATGAAATTACACCAAGAATCAGAAAGCTTTGCACTAGAAAGGAAGCTTTCAAATTCACACAAACATATTTTTGGTATATGTGTAAGTACACATTAAACTTAATAAAAGGTTTCATTGAAAAAAATAAAGCATATTTTCCTTATTTGTGTTTTAGCAAAAAATGGAAAAAGAGGACCCCCAGTTAGGTGAAAGGATACCAAAATATGGTAGCAAACAACAGGTGCATTAACCAAAAAGGAGGCACTGTATGGAAAATAAAGAAGATGATGCTGTGATGAGCACAATTGTTGGAATGAAGCTGCCTACTTTCAATTTCATGATTGTTTGCTTTGTGACCTTAGACAAGGTACCTAATATTCCTGTGGTTTAGCTTCCTTATTAGTCAAGAGAGAAATAATATTCCTAGAGTTGTCATGAGGGAAAACTATGAGAATGTGTTTGCTTTTACACTCTTTGTGCCTATATCAGTAACTGGCACACAGTAAACTCTCAATAAATAGTGGTGTCAGAGATATGAATGCAAAAGGAGAAAACCAAAAAGTTCACAGGAGAGGGAAACACTGTCAGAAACAGACTTTTATAATTTCAACATTAATTCTAGGTAGTAGTTTTTATTTTTATTAGTTTAAGAGAAGAGCACCCTGAAAAAGAAATGCTTTCGGTCATCTTATTTTCTGGTTTTATTTTTATATGTACTTTAATTCTTCGTTTTAGGATTTCTTAAGATGAATCTCAATGAGCCCAATGGAGGAAATGTCTTGAACTATATAAATTTAATAATATTAAATGCCCAAAGGGAATCAGAAGTATTATTAATTTCATGTACTTTTAAACCAAAGTTGAAGTATTTCATGCATTTTGTAACAGTTATATATAATGCCATCTTCAATCTACTTTATTAAAATATCTGATAACTATTTTTTTAATCTTATTATGCTTACCTCCAAAGTGAAAAAAAATAGAGTTAAATCCAGACTAACGACCTCTTCTTTAATTTTAAAATGTACTAAAATATAATCTACTATATATTAATCATTAATTATTAGCATGAAATGTTAGCCTTAAGTTATAGGAGTTCTTAAAATAATTCACTTCCATTTTTCCAGACAGAAAAGCCTATTTTATAGAAAATTAATTTTGCCACATAATTGTAATTAAGATTTTTAATGAACGATTTGTACCTTTTGAAAATATCCACTTCTTCTTTAAAAATCAAACAATTATTTCCTATAATACACACTAGTATGTCAAAAATGTGAAAAAAAAATGCATGATGTGAGGCTGAATGGTTCTTAAAGCCTCACACTTCTCTTCAAATGTAATATAAAATGTAAATATAATTACTAAATCTAATAACTTACAATAGTTAAAACATTTTTATAATGAATAAAAAGCATTTTATTTATGCTTACAGAATAAAAATAAAGGTTTATTTTCATGTAACCATTAGAAAACTCTTGCTTTTACACTGCTCAAAAACCTGTATGTATGTATGAGTGTGTACATGTGTGTGGGGGAAGGGTGCGGGGGCAGTGATAAAAGATGAGAGCAGTCAAGCTGTTTCTGGCTTGTTCCACAGCATCACATCCAGATCCCTGCTTTGCTGTGCTTGGGGTTTGGGTGAGGAAACCTTCCTTCCTCCTTCACCACTTTCAACCCATTTCACAGTAAACACAAATACTTATAAACAAGGCCAACAACTTTTATTTTGCCCAAGTCTCTACTGTGTCCTGACCAGAACTACTGCCATGGGCTGTTGCCCAGATGTCTAATATCAGCCCCTGTCTCATCCCTAACCACAGTTCACCCTCCATATTAATGCCGAGTAGGTTTCACTCTCCTTGGAATGCTAGAATGTCTTTTCCCCTCTTTTTCCATCTCCAAAATGTCTCTATGCTCACAAAGTAAAGAGGCCTTACCTGGCCTCCCAAAACAAAGGCAGATGTCTCTTTCTCTGAGCTCAGTTCATAGTCTTCAGTGACTTATATTACCGTCCTTCATCAGCTTGGGTAAGATTTCTGTTAGCAAGATATTACGCCTCTCCCTTCTGAGACCTTTTTCTTTATCCCTCCTCCCAAGTTCTCCAAGAATCCCCAAGAGCCAGGCCCAATTCAAAATTCCAATATGATCAGTTAAGCCACTGGGGCCCCTGCTTTGCTCCTGATTCCTTGTCATTATTGACAACCACTCCTGCACAGGACAGTGCAATCTCCTCTACCAACATTAATAGTCAAGTGGGCTCATGTCTTGTACAACCTGCCACAGTGACGTCCTGAGGCTTCAGGGTTCAGTTTACTTAATTCACTCACATCTCAGACCAGCCATTCTTCCCAAGAGCAGGACCCTACGACACACTGTCTGGTCACATAGGAGTTCCAAATTTAAGAACAAAGGGTGAGGAAAACAGCCCTTTCTTAAAACCTAAGGCCTTACTTACTGTTGAGTTCTGGCTTTGCTTGTTTTCCAGAAACCCGTCCTCAGTGTACTTTCCCTGCTAGCTGATTTTGGTTAAGGCTGCCCAACCCAACCTGGTATGGACTGGTATTGTGTCCCTACCAAGGTTATAGGCTGAAGCTCTAACTCTCAATGTGACTGTATTTAGAGATAGAACCTTTACAGAGGCAATACGGCTAAATAAGGCCATGAGGCTGGAGCCCTAACTCAATACCACTGATGTTCATAAAAGAAGAGGAAGAGACATCCAGAGTGTGCACACACAGAGGAAAAGCCCTGTAAGGACACAGTGACACAGTGGCCATCTAATCTACAAGCCAGGAAGAGAAGTCTCACCAGAAACGAACCCTGAGGGTGCTTTGATCTTGGACTTCCAGGCTTCAGAACCATGAAAAAAAAAATAAATAAATAAACTTCTCTTGTTGAAGCCAACCAATCTGTGGTATTCTGTCATGGCAGCAGAGCAACCTAATACACAACTCAGTGTGGGGGAAAAGCAATGAAATCTGGCTGACTGCCACACAGAAAGCAACACAGATGCAAATCACTCCTCCATCTTGTCCCACCCACATCCCCCCATAGCTGTGAGATCTCCAAGACAGGGGTGTTCCTGGCAAAGTGACAAAGGTCTGAAAAGATCCTCATTCTCATTTGTCTGATATTTCCATAATCAAGAAGGACCACTCAAGTGACTTCTTTTACAATGAAAAAGCAATTTTAAATAAACTTATTCTGTCCAGCTATGATATTAAAAATGGCAGGCATAAGTTTTAAAAAACTTTTTACTTCATTTATCACCTGATCTAACCAC
Organism: Proteles cristata cristata; assembly: GCA_017311185.1. NCBI lineage: Eukaryota > Metazoa > Chordata > Mammalia > Carnivora > Hyaenidae > Proteles > Proteles cristata. Next base: position 2,629,401 of record JAESUZ010004194.1, read on the forward strand.
AACTGCATTAGTAACATTACATTAATTCTTGTTTATATACCTAATGTTCTCCTTTTATTCAATTTTCAAGGTAGGGCTCCTGGATGGCTTAGTTGGTTGAGTGTCCAATTTTGGCTCATGTCATGATCTCATGGTTTGTGAGTTTGAGCCCCACGTCAGGCTCGCTGCTGTCAGTACTGAACCCACTTTGGATCGTCTGTCTCCCCCTCCTTTGCCCCCTTCCTTGCTCAAGCTCTGTCTCTCTCAAAAATAAATAAACATTAAAACAATTTTTTTCAGGATAATGAAAAATATCCTTGACTGAAGAATATGGCAATCTTCTTGGAAAACATCTAATTTAAAAGAAAAAATGGGTAGAGGAAACTGAGAGAGCAAATACTGTGATGATAGAAAATGTTTTCTTCATGGGTGATAGGCACTGAGGAGAGTACCTGTGGGGATGAGCACTGGGTGTTGTATGTGAGCCAATTTGACAATAAATTATATTCATAAAAAATAATAAAAGAAAAGAAAATGTTTTTTTCTTTCCTCTTTTCTTTCAGTTTGTTTATATTGCCTTTTATAGAAAATATATTGGGCTACCATAAAGTTAAATAATGCACGGTTTATTAAAAATCCTGAAAATAAGTGGTATCAATCTCAGATCCTCAGTCACTTTGATATTCTCTCTTTGGCTTGCATTCTACTTGAGTCTGTAAGACATACCATGTTTCCATCCCTATTAGAATATACTCATGCATTTGTTCTTTTCATTTTATTTTACAATATTAAAAAAAAAATTTACCTAGTTTTGAGAGACAGAGACAGAGCATGAGCAAGGGAGGAGCAGCAAAAGAGGGAGACACAGAATCCAGAGCAGGGTCCAGGCTCTGAGCTGTCAGCACAGAGCCTGACGTGGGACTTGAACTCATGAAACCAGGAGATCATGACCCGAGCTAAAGTCTCATGCTTAACTGACTAAGCCACTCAGGTGCCCCATACATTATTAACACAGTGTTCAAAAATGTATCAATCTTGATTGTTTCATATTATTTATTATTTGTATTCCCATAAGTAATATGTATTTAGTAAATAATAAAATCCCTATCTTCCCTATTTTCATTATTATATTCAATTATTTTAACATTAGCATTAAGTAATTTTTCATGTTAATGAAATTAATTAGTTAATTAACATGAAAAGGCTAACGGGAGGGAAAAATCCAAGGAACCTGTTAAAATTCCATTCAATCAGGAAGGCCTATGACTGATTTTACAGACGGTGTCAGTTGAAATGAATGCTATGCTTCTTGTTCCCTCTGATTCCGACCTGAAAACTTGAAGGAAAAAAGTCTTTGATTCTCTGTCTATTTACCCAAATGTAAACTTATGTTTAACACCCAATATGTTATTTTCCTTACTTTCCTGTATGTGACAACAAGAAAGCTTTTTTTAAACATGTAGCACTTTGAGATTTTCTTTCATGTAACCCTAAACTAAGGGCTACAGAAAATCTGCCAGGAAGGACTCTACTATTTACAAGAAGCTCAGATTCTCCCTCCTGACCCTTCCTTTCTTATTCCCCTCAAACTCTCTTAAGAACCTCCAAGAGCCAACCCCATTTCCAAGTAGGAGGCAAGGCCAGTAGGGCCACAATGGGCTCTGTTTTGCTTTGATTTCCAGAAAACGAACTAAATTACAGTGAGGTTTCTTTGTGGGTTTTACTGCTGATTTTTTTTTGTTTGTTTATTTATTTATTTTGACAGAGAGAGAGAGAGCACGAACAGGGAAGGGTCAGAGAGAGAGGGAGAGTATGAAAGAATCTCAAGTGGGCTCCACACTCTCAGCTCAGAGACAACACAGGACTGGAATCCACAAACCATGACATCATGACCTGAGCTGAAGCCTAGAGTCTGATGGGTAACCGACAGAGCCACCCAGGCGCCCCACATTGCTGAACTTCTACAAAACTCTTTCATTGTCATTTTACCAGTTCATAGAGATAACAGAGCTTCAAAAGATGGCCTCTTTTCTAACTCTGGATTCCCATCTGTCACTTGAAGATACTACAGCTTCTGTGGTCTTTCAGAGAGCCCCTTCGTTCCTCAGAGTGATAGGAAAGATCATGCCTTCTCAGGTAACAATGGCAGTTCTAACTGGAAAGTGGAAGCTTCTAGAAAGGCAAAAAGGCAACAAGTTCACCACCCCTGCAAAATTAAGCACTTTCTATGTATGAATAACAACTCAGAGGGTCTTCAATGTGAATTTACTGCTCGGCCCCTAGGGTCACTTGAAGGGATCGTAATTATGTGTGTAACTCATCAATGCTAAGCCTCACCACCAGCACCTGCTTCCCTTCTCTGTCTGTGAAAACTGCCCTCTTGGTCATCATCTCACCACCACTTTCCACTAGATCCCCTTCCATTCTCTTTGCTACCACTGTGCACTGCACATACCTCTACAGTGGAATCAACAGCAATGTAGTTTAACTATCTCATCACTTATCTGTCTGATGCTATGTACCAGGAGCTTTTTGCAAGGCAGTCTGAATCCAAGTGATCTTTTTATCTTTAGAGTCTGCCACAGCTATTCTTTCAATAAATGTTTGAACTAATGAAATTAATTCACTGTGGGCCCAGGTCTACAAAGGTGCAAGGGAAGAAGTACAAGATCCGGCAAGCTTCTGCAAGTTACATTCATGAGTGAATAAGTTGCAAACTCCAAGTATCAATCTCAGAAGCAAGTGTAGGAGTTTATTATGAAGACAAAATAATTCCCAAGGCCCAAATGTGCTCGTGATTAAAACAACAACAAAAGAATATTGGCTGTTACCAGTGTGGATACCAGAGAGAATGAAAAGCATACTTTGAACCCAATCACATTTAGAATACATTACTATATAGTAATATATTCTATATATATATTATTATATATGTTAAACTTAACATATCAATTACATTAAAAGTGATAAACCTCAAAAAAACCCACAAAGCATTTGCTAAGCTGGTTATTAGGGGATAAAAGTTGAAATGATAAAATTTAAAAGAAATGACAAAAATGTATACTGTAAAGTCTGAAGATACAGTAGGGGCAAGCAATAAAAAAATAATCTACAAGTTAATGGATAGTTCATTCAGACTAGGTTAATACGAGAATATAATTTCTCCAAAGGCATATTCCTAAATTTGAAAGTCTGGAAGGTTCTTAGGTAAAAATAAGAGATAAATGATAATAATTGTATCAATAAACAGTTTCACAGAAACCCAACTATACTATATATTTACTAAGAACACTCAAGAAGAGGTGTTTGCAATAGCTGACTCCATCTGTTCACCTTTCTCTCCCCTACAACCTACCACAGTCTGGTTTCTGCTACCAGAGCTCCACTGAAATAATTCTAGTTAAAATCACTAACATCTGCATTGCGCTAAATTCAAGGAGAGTCTTAGAATCTCCGTCTTGACCTCTCTTGGCAGCAGTTAACCCAGGAGTGACTCGGGTCCTTCTTATAAACGATTACACTCTCCTGGTTTTTTCCATCTTGTCTGGCTTCTCCTTATCAGTCTCCTCTGATGACATTTCTTTCTCTATCCTCCAGCGAGGGATAGGAGTTTTTCAAGATTCATGTCCCAGCCTTCTTATATTTATTCCCACCCCAGGCAATTTCATCTACTCCCATGAATTCCACCACCATGCATACATTGCTGACTCTCCCATTTCTATCTCTAGACCAGACCTCTCACCAAGCTCCTGGCCTATGTAACCAACACTCTACTCAACAGCAACCCTTGGATGTTTCACGAAAACTGCAAACGACATTAAAAATCCAACTTATCTTTCCCCCTAAACATGCTTTTCCTTCGCTTTTCCGTACCTCAGTGAATGGGAACAAAATTCTCAAAGTTGAGCAAGCCACTTTCAATCACACCCTCAAATATATCCAGTGCGCTCCACAAACCATTTTCATCTCTTGATAAGACTCTTGCATTTTTATTGACCTTCTCGTATCCATGTTCTACAGAGCAGTCAGAGCAGTTTATATTTAATGCAAATATTAACATGTGGCTTTTATGTAGAACATGTCTTCACAGTGATCTTGAAGTTAAATTCAATAACGATACTGTGGACTACGAGGTCCTGAATCACTGAGTCCCCCTTCCTTTAAGAATCTCACCTTATAACACTTTCTCTACTCTTTATTATTCTGAAATTGGCATAGAATGAGGAAGAACTAAGCATATATTGTCCCTTTCCTTTAAGAAAAGAATTTAGGGGTAATTAAACACTGGATAAATGGAAAAATCTTCCATTTATTAGCTGAAAATAATATCAGCTAATAATACAGAAGGGATGATAAAATGTAAAAATCACAATTGTGCAAGCCCTAATGATATAATGGAACCTCACAATAATCGTCAGGTGAAAAGTTGAATGGGAAACTTCATAATGGATGGATCAAGCTGAAAACATGTGAATCCTCTGATACACTGTAACATCACTACAAGTGGGACATTAATCTTTATGTAATGTATACCAATATGAAGCAATGGAAAGTACCCAGCAACGTATATCTATAGTATTATTGCCTATAGTATTGAATCTGAATATATTCAAGGATCTAGATTAAACTACTAATTTATAACAAATATGGAGGGGAGAGGAGCCTGTTACACAGCCCTGCTAACATGTAATCTACCTAATTTAGAATGTGAAAAATATTCCAGGATAAATACACTGGTTTCTCTAGCAAATAAATGGGAGAGAGGAGTTGACCAAAGAGAGACTACTATCAATTCAAAAGACTTGAGAATTATATCAACTAGTATGTGGACCTTCTTCAAATTCTGACTAAAAAAACAAACATAAAAACATTTTTTTAAATACATGGGAAAATCTGAAGATGAATTGAGTTTATATAATATTAGGTTTATTTTTTATGCATTATAATGCTATTGTGTTTGTGGTTATATTTTAAATAAAAGTCCTTATTTATGAAAGAGACATACCAAAGCACATATGGGTAAAATGTCATCACTTCTGTGATTTGTTTACATAAATAAATAAATAAATAAATAAATAAATAAATAAATAAATAAAACTGATGAGACCAGATTGATAAAATTTGATGATCTTTGAAGCTGGATAATAGGTAGATGGGGATTTATCATTACTGCCCTCTTATTTTATGTATATTTGAAACTTTGCATATTAAATTATAAATAAAAACAAATTAAGTTAAAATATTTGCTCCTCAGATAAGTCATTACTGACTCCCACCTCTCACAATATGGTTTATGGTATCATTTTCTCTCAAATATCATTACTAATACAATTTGCAGTTTCTGTGAGGGCACAAACTCTCTGAAGTAGAGGGGCACCTGGGTTGGTTAAGCTTCCAACTTCTGCTCAGGTCATGATCTTAGGGTTCGTGAGTTCAAGCCCCAAGTCAGGCTCTGTGCTGACAGCTCAGAGTCTGGAGCCTGCTTCAGATTCTGTCTCCCTCTCTCAGACTCTCCCGTACCGCCTGCTCACTCACTCTCTCTTTCTCTCTCTAATAAATATTAAAATATTTGTTGATTTAAAAAAACCTCTCCACCCTGCTTATGAACTGCCACATGTCCTAGAGTCTAGCACAGAACATTGCATATATTTAATGCTCAATATACAGTTGAATAAACAAACATTTGCCCAGCTAACCAACTTATTTCATCTTGTGGAATCAATCAATATTACCCTTGTAATTAGTCTTCTAGTAATCTAGTCTTAAATTTGTGGCCCATTTGTAGCAAGTATATGTGTCCATATGCACTTGCTTTTATTTTCCATACTTTTAAACTACTAATGCATGTCCCTGTGTTGGTTTTTACTTATTCTTCTGAACCCAATTAAGTCCTTTTCTGACTCAGACAAAAGAAAAACAAATAATTACAAGGTTTAGTTTTTCTTTCAACTCTCCAGATATGAAAGCCAATATTTTTAGGTATTTTTTTCGGGGCAAAATGCTGAGTCAAGAAAAAGAACCAATACCAAAAACCCTTGTCCTGAAATAAATATTTAATGCATATGTTTTAATGAAAGAGGTTATAAAAGGGATAGCAAAGGGTTCTCTTATATGTCAATTCCCACAGGCTGGTAGTGTCTTCCTGGAGTGCTTTGTGGAGGAGAATTCTAAGCTGAATTACGGCTCAGCAGGACAGAGCATAATAAAAGTCCCGTTATTAACACAACTGAGGATGAGTAGCTAATCAAAGTAGGCAAACTGTGAAGCAGTAATACAGGCTTTATGTTTAAACTAGAAATATACAAAAGCATGTTTAGTAGTAAAACTTTTGATGTAGGGCCTAGAATTTTTATTTGTATAGGGCTCCCTGACTGGATTTCCGCTAACATAAACAACAACATTCAAATGTTTCATCTACAATTTCTAGTTTGTTTCCATAGTGTGAGGATGTAAAACCACTGGATTGAAGGCCACTGGATTAAGGATATATGTTATGCAGTATGTTATAACGCAAAGATACATCTTTCCAGACAATAATTGTAAGTACTTTGCCTCCAACCTACATTTTTTTTTTTTTGGTTGGGTTTATGTGTGCCCTAATTCTACATGAGAGTGAAAACTGGAGTAAAGAAATAAGATAAAAGGAACTTTTTACTGAGTTTATGTGGCATTCTGTTCTAGAAAAAGTAAAGGCTTTCATCTTTTAATCCGATATCCACTTAACTACATTACAGAAGATTTAATTTGACCCCCTCTTGTTTCATAAGGGGCTCAAAAGTCTGTAGGAATTTTTGACACTTTGTTACACTGTTTTTCTGACTCCTTCCCCACACACATGGGCGTGCTCATGTGCGCGCGCGCACACACACACACACACACACACACACACACACACACACACCCCTCCCTGCCTCATTTTCATATGGACACAAAGCATTGGGATAAAATGATGGTTCATTATAGTGGTACAGAGCTCTTATCTTCATCCGGCAAGAGTCATTTCCTTCCAAAGATTGAAATGCAAATGTGAAAATTAATGATAACTGCATTATCTGATAGCAGAGATAATACCAATTCACTGTCAGAGTAATACACAGTCATTCTACGATTTCCTCCGCTTCTCACAATATTCTTCTTACTGTCAGACTATATCTATGGTTAACTATGTTTCATAGGTTTCTGTTAATTTACTTCAAATGGCATTTCCCAGATCTTATATCTACCACATTTTCCCAATCAAAAAGGAAACGAAATCAGAACTGTAATCTCCAAGCTCTTCTTTGGACTAGTAAAGAGGAAGGGAAAAAAAAAAAAAAAAACCTGTATCATTAGTGTGTGCTTCTATCTCACAGCGGACTTCCCAGCTACCATTCCACTTTATGCAAAACCCTCCCATCTTCTGGGTTCAAGGCACAAAGCAGAACTAACCCTGTCAACTGCATGAATCCTTAACGCTGACCAGCAATTTGGTGATCAATTTTTAGTATGGATGCAACAAGTACACACATCTGATTTTATGCTAGACATTTACTCTTGAAATTTTATTTGCATTAAAATTTCTTTAACAGACCAGTTAAATAGAACATAGTTAATATAATCTTATGATGACTTTTACATAGCAAAATGATTTTGCAGTTAATTCACTATGCACATGTTAAATATAAGGCTCATCGCCTGTAAGCAATGCATTGGTTACTATAGCAAAAATGTTGAAATGATACTAAAACTAATATTAAGAGCTATTTATTGAGCACTAGGAAGCCTCGAGCTCCATGTTTGACATAGAAAATCTGATCAATGAGATTGTGATTATTATTAGCCCCATTTTATAAACAAAGAAACCGAGGGTTTATAGAGTTTTTAACTTCCTCAAAGTCACACAATTCAAGAGTGGCAGGGCCAACATATCAATGAAAGAAATATTTTTGGTATTTTCCACTCATCATTCTACCCCAAAATAAGTTACCTCTGATGGCAACTCAGATTTCCATTTAACAATCTAGGAGCAAGTTGTACTGTTTTGTAATATGTAACATAAAAAATAATTCTGAATTTTATTTTAGTAATTCATCAAATCTTCAATACAGGGTGTGATTTTCTACTTTATTTTTTAATTTTTTTAAACATTTATTTATTTTTGAGAGACAAAGAGAGACAGAACGCAAGCAGGGGAGGGGCAGAGAGAGAGGCAGACACAGAATCCAAAGCAGGCTCTAGGCTCTGAGCTGTCAGCACAGAACCTGGCTGGAACCCATGAACCATGAGACCATGACCTGAGCCAAAGTTAAAAGCTCAACCAACTGAGCCACCCAGGCGCCCCTCTACTTTATTTTTTATTGAAACACCTCAAGCACTTAACATGTAAATACCAAAATAAAAGTGCATGCTTTTCTTGACAAGTCTGTATCAAGAAATCTAAGTGACTGCTTGCTCAAATTTTTATCTGTGCATACTTGTATTGATATATATTTCTTGAGGGCATACTTATTTGCACAATTTGAATAATGTGATATGTTCATTTACTAAAGCTCCTGGAAATTTCAATTATAGTGTTTGTAAGCCTAGTGGTAGGACTTAGGTACATTCAATATTAAACCAGAGAAATCAGATTATTCACTAGCCCCAAATGCAAAACGAATGATGTCAACTAGAGAGTTAGTATTCTTAGAGTTGATATATGATGCGACTTTTGAAGTGCTCATTTCACAGAGGTATAGGATGAATTTATGATGATTTATCTGAATTTTCCTCCTTGAGTCTCCTGAATCTGAATACAGAAGTCAGAACCAAGACTTTGGCTATAGACTATCATTCTTTTTGTTTGTTTGTTTGTTTTTAATGTTTTATTTATTTCCAAGAGAGTGAGAGAGTGAGACAGCATGAGCAGGAGAGGTCAGAGGGAGACAAAGAATCTGAAACAGGCTCCAGGCTCTGAGCTGGCTATCAGTACGGAGCCCGACGCAGGGCTCGAACCCACGAACCGTAAGATCATGACCTGAGCTGAAGTTGGATGCTTAACTGATTAAGCCACCCAGGTGCCCCATAGATTATGGTTCTAAAGATTTCTTAAAATAAGAGAGAGCCAGAGTTGTAAATACTATTTCAAAATAAGATCAGCATTCTAACTGTTGGTAGGTGTGAGGTTCTAGAGTGAGAGAAGGCCATTAACATCTAGCAAATGCCACCCTGTCCCAAGCTGTCTGCTGGATACTTGCTTCCAAATTTCATCCACATAACAATGTTCCAAGGTAGTTATTATTCCCATTTTAAAGGTTAGCAAACTGAGGCCAGGGCTATTCATATGTCTGAGGTCTGACTCTAAAATTTGCTCAGGTTCTTCTGTAGTTTAGACCATTCTCTACTTTCCAGGTTCACATGTTTATTTATTAGTTGCATCAGTCATCTAAATACAATGCACAAATAATTTTAAAAGATTAAAGAAGAGAAATGGCATCCAAGAGAAGTATGGACAGCATCATACTATACCTTTGGACTTCTCCCTGCATCTTTCATGATTATTAGTGAATAATAATTATTTATTGAATAAATAAATGTATTAGACTATTGATACGAAGGTGATGAAAGGTAGGAAGAGGTATCTACTTAAAAAGGAGAGAGAAATGATATACAAAGTATTGGCAAATGCAGATGAAATAGTAGATACCAAGTATCATATCAATTAGCTTCTAAGCAAGGTAATATCAGGGTAATTTTTTAAAAGCAAGAAAGAAAAGTAAAACTTAAAAACAGTTGCATGAAATACGGAAATAACGAGGTAATGACTTTTACACTGGCCTGAACCTTATAAGTTTGGTGCAGATCTGGTTCTCCCTTCAGTGAAAGATTCATAAAAGCATGAAAAATATTTAAGAGTCACAAATATTTAAACAGTAAAACATTTCACCATAGAAATGTTTACAAATGTAAGATAATTTTTCTAAACACTATTTAGATTCTGCCTAAACATAAGAGTTAGCAAAGGTGTGAGCAATTACTCAGTGCACCTTTTAGTTGAATAACAAGTAAGGCAAAAAGAAAAAAAATGGCTCGGGGGATTTGCATTTGATACAAATAGAACACTTCAGAAGAGTTGATTCATTACTGAATTGAGCCACCAAGGAAGGCTGTGGAGTGGGCTTCAATCAAACTCTCTCAAACTCTTTCAAAATAAGATAAATCCTGATCCATCATAAATGATGTCACCTCTAAGTCTCAAATTCTTTAGATAATTTCCTTGTCTTTTGATTCTGTTCTATTTTTAGAGAAAGCTGTCTATCTCTGGTTGACGCTGAGGACTGGGTAGGAGGACTTTAAAATTAGGAGACCTTGAAATCACACCTGGCTCATTACCTCATGTCTTTACCAATTATTTGTGGTTGAATTCAAAACTAGATGCTCAGTATTTTTAAAGTTGTATCAGGTATATTACCAGGCTTTAAAAAAATTCTGAGAGGGGCACCTGGGTGGCTTAGTTGGTTAAGCGTCTGACTTTCGCTTAGGTCATGATCTCGCAGTTCGTGGGTTCGGGCCCCGCGTCGGGCTCTGTGCTGACTGCCAGCTCAGAGCCTGGAGCCTGTTTCAGTCTGTGGCTCCCTCTCTCTCTGACCCTCCCCTGTTCACCCTCTCTCTCTCTCTCTCTCTTTCTCTCTCTCTCTCTCTCTCCTAGAAATAAATAAATAAATAAAAACATTAAAAAAAATTCTGAGAATTTTAAATGGTTCTGCTTTAAGACTCAATAATTTGAAAGCCTTTATAATGATCAGTATTATTTTATGTGTAGGATCTAATTCTCAAAAAATCCCTGCAAAGTGTGAATGCCATTTTCTACATTTTACAAATGGCGATATAGCAACAGAGAAAGTAAGCAACTTGACAAAAATCACCCAGCAAATGAGTGACAAATCCAGAATTTGAACCTAAACCCTTAGAATACAGAGCTCATCTGTTTGGAAACTGTAACAAAAACTTGGACAATTTTCTCTCCTTGATACATGTGGTAAGTACCAACATCATTCTGCAAATAACAAAACTCAAGGTAAAGTACTGATATAATTGCTATTATGTGATAGCAAAAGTGCAAAAACGCCCCCTATACTTTGTCCTGATTGAAGGAAAGTAATGAAATTTCTACCTTAAAAAATATATATATCCAACAGACACCGTTTTGTTATGAATCAATCTCATTAATTTAGGGGTTTGAAAATAATTAACCCCTCCTTTTTGGTGAAATACCTGAAGGGAAAAATCTGTTATCAATCTTACAACAAACAAACAAAAGAACTTTCTTATAGGCACATCTGCTTAGATACATACCTTTTTCCTTTAAAGTTTTTACGTATTCACATGTGTCACAGAAAACAGCATAAAGATTAAACATGTTCACCATAACAACTAAATAAAAATTTCATTAAATCAGATACATAAAAGAAATTTAACTCAACAGTGAAAAATCATGCCCTGAATGATACATCATTCCCTACCTTGCTCCTCTCTCTCTCTCTCTCTCTCTCTTTCTGTCCCTCTCTCTCTAAGTTAATAAAACAAGTTTATTTCTGGAAAAGGCAGCATTGAGTATGCCCATGTGTTTAATAATTTAACACTGCCTGAATGTGCTTACTTACTCCCAAGCTGCAGGGAATACAGAGGGCCCCAGACCCACAGAAAGAGGAAAATCTGCCCCTTCCAAGTTTACATCATTGTAAGAGCAGCCAGAAGGCACACTCTGTAAGCAGGCATATCCAAAAGGCCATTAAATCTAATTAGTTTCAAGTGTAAAAACTCTAAGTAGCATATATATACTTTATTCCATGAATAAAAAACGATACTATACAAAGTTCATCTATGCTTTTTAAATTAAATGTAATCCTCAAGAAAAAAATAAAATTTTCCAAAGATTTTTTTATTTTAATCCAAGGAATTCTTTCCTACATTGAGAAGACAGAAGCATTATGCTATTAGGTGAAAATGCCAGAAGTCTACATCTTCTTTCAAACTCTTCAAAAGTGGTATAATGGTACTTTAAATACAACACATTTTGATCCAAAATCTTGTATAACCATTATGCTATAGTATACAGACTACAAACATTTGTGTGTATCATGAATAACATTAGAAATGACATCATAATAATCAGCTATACTGCATCTTCATTTTTGTTTGCATTTTATTTTCCAGCTGCTGGTTTCAGAAAATTACCACTGGAGTTCCTCTCCTCTTCACGCACAGCAGAGAGCAATTTGCAAAGTCATGCAAGGGTGAAAATGTGATTGAAATATAGGGATCTTTCTTAATGAAAAATGTTACTGCTTTAGAAATTATGACTAAAACTGTCTCAAAAAACTTGCTTATATCTTTAAGCCCTATGACATAATAGTCTCCATTTATAAATATACCAGCAATTGTAAATTACTTGGGACCAAATATAAAGAGTTTTTTATTGAGTTTTTATGAACTGTATATATTTACATAAAATTATATTGGTGTTTAGGAGTATTTTCATCATTCTTTTCTTGAAATAATTAAATATCAGGATTCTTAAAATCAAATTAAATTTTCATTCATAAAAATGAAAATGTCAAAAACCTTTAATCAAATGGGAGTATCTGTTGATATTTCCTAAACTTCTAAATACATACTGAGATTTCATCTATGATTTACAATATGACTAAATTAAAATATTTCCTAAGGGTATTACTGTTACTTGGTTAAAAGTGTTAAAAATTATTCCCAATTTGAATGTAGATTAGGATAAAGATTTTTGTTATAAAAAAAAACAGGCAAGTAGAATGAAGTAATTCTTACGTGACTATGAAGTGAAACAAGATGGAGATTTTAAGCAGAAGAAGCACTGGTGTTTATACTTTATTTAACAAAAAGATAAAAATCTTCTTTAAATAATGATGTTTATTTAAACTCCCATGTAACCTCGTGTACACACATACACAGACACACACACGAGCTGAGATTCTAAGAGTTCTACAACCTAATTAAAATTTAAGGGAATAAAAGTGAATTCCTGATAGTACCAACAGCTGGTTGAATTTTAAATTTTCTGTCCTACCTGGTCCATCCCAATCATCTGTCTCAGCTCCAGGTTGGCCTGGTTTTTCTGACTGTGTGTCCCCATCTGATTCTGCTGTCTCCTGGGCTCCATCATCACCTGGAAAACACCAACACAGAGAGAAAAAGGGAAATAATTAAAGCTCTCTATTTGACATTCAGCACTATTGAAGGTATGCCCTTAGAGTACGTCTAAGCATATGTTTGTTACGTGTATTTGTCATTACACAGATTAACTGACCATGATTAATCATACTAATATCTACTGTGCTTTTATAGTAAAGAAAATCAGCATTAGTCATCAATAAATGAATATAAACAAAAGTATTTCTGTAAAAAACTCATTCAGTATTAATATTTTATATAATAAAAAACAGTATGTAATTACTGCTTTTAATATGGAAAACCTTAACTCTCATAACCTAGAAATAACAACAATTTCAGGAAACTATTATTATTGCAAATGACATTAATGTGATGTTGATGAGTTTTAAACTTTCAACTCCACAAATTTTATATTTCATTTCTATATATAGCTTCACAAAATGAATCATTTTTAAAAAGTGCAATAAAGGGACATGGAACGCAGAACCCCAGAGACAATCTGTTGTCATCATTTCCGTAGCAGAGGATCACGAGCTCTGGTGGGCAACAAAGAATAAAACACATACCCCACACCACCAAACCCCATGTTTGGAACTGAAGGATCTTTGAAAGTTGAGTTGTCTCTTCCTTTCAGGATGATGACAATGAATAGCAATGGAATTATTTCCATAAAATAATAGATACTGAGCATTTACCATGTTTAAGGAACTGTAGTAGGTATAGCAGGATATATATGGAAAAATACAATACTTTTTTGGAAGGAGTGTAAAACTCATGTAAGAGAGTCAGTTCACAAATAATGAGAGTTCAAGACAAGGTCCAAGTGCCATAATAAAGGTACAAAGGCTCAGTAGTAAGATAGTGTTTTAATCTGTGCTCCTTTTTGCAGGTCACATAGAAAAACACGGACACATCAACAAATTATCTTATAAGATCAGTGGAAGAGTTCTGCTCTCACTTCTCAGATGCAAAGAGGGATGGTTCTCAGCCTGCATAGACAAGTAGGCTCTACAGCCTTTCTATATTGTCAAATGCTGTGAACCCTGCACTGAGTGCCCCTCAGCCCAACCCTGCCTGCCCCGGTCCCAGTCTAGTGAGCCTCCTCCTGTGTCCCCTAATCCAGAGACTATGGGTTTAAAAGTGTATTCAGCAGGAAGATTACAGCATCTGCTCTGACTGGGCAGAGCCCAAGTCGTACCAGTTGTTAAATACTGCATATACGTTAAGTATTGAACTCAAGCTACTGGAATAACTGGAATCATTAAGTATTAGCTCTGGCAGAAAACCCTGATACTTTCTATGAGCTGGTTATTCTCCACTTGCCTTTTCCTGAGGGCCTCAATGGACTCTCCTCTATGTCTTACTTTGTATCTTGTGCCCCATGGAGGCAGAATTCTGTGGACCCCATCACTGGGGCTGCTTTATTCTCTTCTTCCTGGGTGGGTTCAATCAATGGGAGGCACTAACAGGATCAGAGGCTCAGAGGGCACGAAGAGAGAAGACAGGTCCATATACTCCAACCCCCATCCTTTTTATGGTCTCCAGTTGGGAGCAATGGCTGTGTTGTGTGTTTGCACTTCTAAGTGGCTCATCTGCTTCTTCCATGCTCCCACATCACTGTCACTTCCCATGACTCTTCAGATCAAGAGAGCTAACAGCTTCTCACTGCTGCCAGCCATCGATGCTTCCCATCCCTTGTTGGTTTGGCTTCCTTAACCTTATCCACAAACTCTCTTTAGCAAAGAGTCCCTTCACCAAACTCTCTTTAGCAAAACTCACTGACCAAGTCATCAGTGTCCTTCTGGGAACCATACCGAAGAACTCAATTTCTTCCCAACCTCCTTATACATTTATGTTCAGAATTTTTTGTCCAGTCATGGCTTTTACAGTAATTTGTAGTAAATGTTCTCTAAATAGACACTTATTGGCTAAAATGAACACATCAGGAGACTCTAGACGCTGGCGAGGATGTGGAGAAACGGGCACCCTCCTACACTGTTGGTGGGAATGTAAACTGGCGCAGCCCCTCTGGAAAACAGTGTGGAGGTTCCTCAAAAAATCAACACTAGAACTCCCCTATGACCCAGCAATAGCACTGCTATTACCCAAGAGATACAGGAGTGCTGATGCATAGGGCACATGTACCCCAATGTTCATAGCAGCACTCTCAACAATAGCCAAATCATGGAAATAGCCTAAATGTCCATCAACTGATGAATGGATCAAGAAGGTGTGGTTTATCTATACAATGGAATATTATCTGGCATTGGGAAAGAATGAAATCTGACTATGTGTAGCAACGTGGATGGAACTCGAGGGTGTTATGCTAAGTGAAATAAGTCAGGTAGAAAAGGACAGATACCATTTGTTTTCATGTATAGGTGGGTTAGGAGAAACTTAAGGGAGGACCATGGGGGAGTGGAAGGGGAAAAATAGTTAAAGAGAGGGAGGGAGGCAAACTATAAGAGATTCTTAAATATTGAGAACAAACTGAGGGTTGATGGGGGAAGGGGAGAGGGGAAAAGAAGTGAGGGGCATGGAGGAGGGCACTTGCTGGGATGAGCCCTGGGTGTTATATGGAAACCAACTTGATAAACTATAAAAGAAAAAAGTAGAGTCACTTTGAGCACTGGGTGTTAGACGTAAGTAATGAACCCCTACTTCCTACTCCTGAAACATAGTACATAATATGTTAATTAACTAGAATTTAAATAAAAACTTTAAAAAAGCAGACTAACTTTTTATAAAATACAAACATACTTTTAAAAATGAAAATCGTATCAAGAAAAATCAGTATTAGATGCCCATAATAGAAGGTAATAATAAAAATAAATACAATAAAAATAAAAGTAACATTACTAAATTCTAGGTATTGTGCTTATTTAGACTCTGAGTCTCTGGTCTCATTTCCTAATAAAAAGGAAAAGTAACAAGTTAAGTGATTTAAGTTACAGTAATATGAAGATGAAACATTTCCACTGATCCACAAAGAATATAAAAAGCTGGAAAACTTTCACACTAATTGACTCAATGCTGTTTAATACAATAATCGATATAGCACCTTAATCTTTTTGAGTACCCCCAGGATACAAGACCCAATTTGGGGAAATATGACCCTTACAACAGTTTATTTTTCTTGGACGCTAGCACCCACACTACACTCTGCCACCCACTTGAGTGAGCTTTTCATTGGACCTGTACAGACTGAGTGGAGGTTTCATTCAGGATAATAACACATGGGAATTTACAAGGGAAAATGTCCTCCCCAACACTGAAGAGTAAAGAATGCAACCTATATTTTTAAACAGTGTCTATTTCTTCCAAGCACTTTTCTCCTGTCTTACGAATCTTGAAACAAGGAAATCTGAGCAAGGTCGGGGTGGGGGAGGACTCTGGAGATGATCTGATCCAAACTAAAGAAACTTACTGATTACAGAATTGATAATTGATGCACAGATAGGGTCAGTAACTTATGGATGATCTTATAGCCATTACATTTATTTCTGCCTCTGTCACCGCTCCCAAACCTTCACATGCTTGAGCATTAAGTGCCTCCCAGTCATCACAGGGGTGACCTATCAAAGCAGCAGATATCCTTTCCTCAATTAGTAGAAAGTAGGGTTATAGGGGAGCATGAAGAGGCATTATAAAGACCACCAGAAACAGCAGCTTATAGAAGGTTAGGAATTAAATTTGAGTCTCCTAACTGCCTATCTAGCATTCATTCCAAAATATACTTTCTTGCCTCTCCTATATGCCCCTCCCACCAGTTGAGTACAGAATCATGTACACTTGGAATAGCTGAATAATCCCAGAGCAAGGCATACGCAAGCATGGGACATGTTGTTAAAAATTACATATCCCAGGGTTCAGACAGTAAACCTCTGGGAAGAACTTCTTGAATAAGTTAAGTTCTATATTCAGATATTAACTGTACTACGCTGATGGCCACACAAAGGAGTAAATCTTTCTGAATTTTACTATTATATTTAAATTGTTGGAAGCATGTGATGCCATGCAAAATTTAATCAATCATGAACATTCATAGTGTGTATTTCTGAAGATACAATGAGATACATACTTTCCCTTAAGGACCATATAACCTAGTAAAGGCGCCAGGTCATATGCATAAGAGAAGTAACCACTGATTAAAAAAAAAAAAAAACCTATAATTGGGGTAGTCTGTGAATAATTCCAAAAGAAAACACGTAAGATCCAGAAATTCAGAGACCAGAAGCATAAAATGACACACCATGGAGAACCTAGTATAATTAATTCTGGAGTTCTTCATACTGAAGGCAGTGAAAAGCAGTAATATTTCAGTAGGAAGCTGATATGATCATGTGACACAAATACAGTAACCAACACTGAGTTTCCATGAACATGTTATTTTCTCAGACATCTCGTCTTTGAGTTTCCCCTTACTTCTTCTTTTTTTTTTTTTAATGTTTTTTATTTATTTCTAGGAGAGAGAGAGAGAGAGAGCGTGAGCAGGGAGGGCCAGAGAGAGGGAGTCACAGACTGAAACAGGCTCCAGGCTCTGAGCTGGCAGTCAGCACAGAGCCCGACGCGGGGCTCGAACTCACGAACCGCGAGATCATGACCTAAGCGAAAGTCGGACGCTTAACCGACTAAGCCACCCAGGCGCCCGTCCCCTTACTTACTCTTTAACCACAATCTGACTCATGTGTCAGACATTCTTGCCCAAAAACTTTTGTGAGACTATAGTTAAGTCTACTTTGAAATATTTTATTAGGCAAATTACATATTTGGAAGGGAAAATAATGAGAAGTATAGTGGGAAGCAGGGAAGTTTCAAAGACTATGTTGTGGAGGAATCACAATAATCACAAAAATCAGAAGTGAAAAGAATTCCATTGAATCTGTTCATCTTTATAGAAGACAGGTGAAGTAAACCATTCTTTATTAACATATCAAAATAATTCTGGAGCCCCGGGGAGTGTGCTGAGCATTGACACTATAAAACAAAGATGGTTCCTCTTCTCATATAACTTATAGACTAGGAGAGAGACAAATCAATAGATTGCAATCTGGTGGCGAATGCTCTGATGAGAGCAGTCCAAGACATGACAGGAGCACATAGGCATGACACCTGACCCAGACTTGGTGCAGCAGAAGCTTCCTGGAGGAAAGAGCCAATAACATTTCTGAAATTTGGGAGGCATGATCTTAGATAAAACTGAATTCTGGAGGTTTAATGCCCTGAGGGCTCCATGATTGGAAACCATTTCTCAGATTAAAAATGAAAGCCATCTCCACAAAGAATTCCATATAAAAAAATTACAGTAATTAAGTTGCCATGCAGAAAAAATGGTGGTGAAACTGACGACATTTCAGTGATGCGAGAGTAGAACCCACACAAAGTTTTAAGAAGCTAAGAGAAGTAATTTGAGAACCGCTGCTACTGTATGATGGTTGAACGCATGAAGTCATTTTGTTCATTCAGTAGAGGATAAATTTACCCAGGATCATTCTCATCTAATATCTACTAGGATATCTACTAGGGAAAAATAGTAGGATGACTACAAATCTCAGCAGACACAGAAACTTGGTAAATTACTCAAAATGAAAAAAATATAATTTAGCCTATTAGGGGCTTGATTGAACTAGTAATTTCATATAATAAAACACTTCCATTAAATGTCACTTAACTGCCAGATTGGAACTACTGAGCTTAGATTTCAACTTGCAGCAACATCTGGAGCAGTACTCAGTATTGATAATCCTGATTCATGGAACAATTTGCTCTAATTTGTTTCATTACGCAGCACATATAATTAGAACTACTGAAAATAAATATTGCCGAGTATTTACTGAAGGAAACACTGTAAAGATAGTCAATTGTATACAATTAACAGCTCAAAAGAAATTACATTTTGCAGCTATTTTAAAACTGGGTAAATGTGCAATATATATCACATTAATAAAAGTAAACTCTAAGACAGGAGAATAGTTTAAAGTGCTGATCAGTTACTTACTCATGTTTTCATAATGAAAAAAAGCAAAAAAGGAAAAGATGACCCAAAACATAAGACTGTCATATGAAGTGATACACTTGGGTGCAGAAAACCAAATGGGTTGGAATTAAATTTATATTCAGCTCCATATCTGCACGTAAAGATGAATAAGGCACAGAACATGTCCTCAAGCTTGGATTCCATACTAAATCTAAACACAGTTAACATTTCTTGAGCACCACTCGGCACTAGTTAAATGCTCTGTGAATGTCACATCAACCCTGCCATGCGATGGTATCCATGTATTTCAGAAGAGTAAGCCAAGAGGCAGATATGTGAGAACATGGCCAGGCACAGTGCTAGCAAGTGGAAGATCCAAGAATCGACCCCAAGTCATTTTGACTCCAGTGACCACACTCCAAACCTAGGAGGATATTACAGCAAAACTCTAATAAATATCAAGCAACAAAGATAGCTGCTTCTCCTCTCCATATGTAAGCCTTGTTCCTTCATTATGTTTACATATTTAAATGAAAAGATTTAACGGATATAATATTTAGAAGCACTAGTTTTTTCTACAGTGTACTATTGGACTTAGAACTCAGTAAAATCAACTACACACAGATGCTTAATCAATTATCATTACTCTCTGACGAGTTATAAAATTAGATCTTGGTTTCATTCTTTTTGCCATAACCTACTGCAGTATCATTACATTTGCTAATTAATTGCCTTCAGCACATTATTTCTATTTAATAACTAAAATATGTCACATTTGTCAACTATTAGACCCTTCATCTTCCACGTTTATCTCAGGAAACTAACTCTCATTTTTATGGTAATGTTTTTATCTAATTCATTTTTAATCTTTTTACTAATGAAAAATGAAATGATTAAAAAACAATTTAATCGAATATGAAATCTCTGAATTACTTTTAAGAAAACACTATTTTTCCCCCTCACAATAGGGACTTGCTTCGTTCCCTTCCAATATATTTATTCTCATGGAAAATTTATAAATAGAACTTTATTTTAATACTAATCCAACCCCAGCTTCTTTGTGATTTGAATGGAAATGATTTTATTGACCACTGTTTTTTATTTACTTCTATTTTTGAAACCAGTACTCTAAGTAGCTTATGAAAAACGGCATGAATAATTAATAGCCAAGATAATAATGAGAAGTTTGTTAAGATACTGCTTCACAAGCTTTGTTGGTAGGAAAAGGAATCGAAGACAGAAAAGGATGTGAGGAAGAGAATTACAGAAAGAGCGAGGAATGCATTTGACATCCATTCATTTACTTGCTAAATTCTTTATTCACATACTTTTAAATAGAAATTTCAGTGTATTTTTAGCAAAGCACAAACACATTTAATGGGATAACCACTATATATATATCCAGAGACCAATTCAGAAAAAGATGAAACAGAATAAATGTCAAGCGGTAACAAAATCTATAATATTTCTAAAATTATAGCTATGGAGTTAATGGTTTTCCATTGCAAGATTAAACTCTTTTGTTGCTCTTTTAAAAGATATCATACGTATTTTGTGGGCCCTTCCATTTTCCTTAGTCTAGTTTTCAAAATCAATGAGAGCCCTATAGGAGGAAATTGAAGGTGTTATTGAGCAATATAATACACAGCACAAATGACTCGGAGAAATGCACTAGAATATAGTCTTTCGAACACATGAAACAGAATCTTCAAATTCCATATTAGGTATTGTTGGCAAGGTGGTCAAAGCAGTAGCTCTCCTCGCTAGGCAAAAATCATTTCAAAACCACAAACACCTTTTCACCCAAAGTTAGACATTCTGTATAAATTAAAGATTTGCCACATTCTGAGAAAGCCACTTTTTCAGCACAAATAGCAGCAGGGTTTGCAAGCAGTCATACAAGAAAACAGCCCTTCTCAACCCTGCTCCTTTAATCCATGTAGCTCCTATCAATATTAACCTCTTATAGAAATTCTTGCACAATAAAACTATTGAACTTTCTTGACTAGGAGTGTTACTGTGGCTGTTAGTCATCCCTCTAATGTATTTTGCAATCAGCTAAATCATCAAAGTATTTTTTAACAATGAACAGTTCAGAAGTGACAGATCTACTTTCTTGTTCACACTGCTTATCAGAGAATAGATATCACATATGTTTTCCAGGTGCTTCCTATAGTTAGGATACCTTCACAGAAGCCGCTCATGAAAGATAAGGTCATAAAAGAGATGAAAAATGTGTGAGCTTCATACACTTATGGTTTTATCATCAGACAAGATAGCTTTGGTTAAAGGACTGTAACAGTCAAAAACAGAAAACTACAGCTTTCTATTGAAGGGCGAGGACATTTAAGTTTATGATTCAGTTTTGGTTTGCTTTGCCTAATAGCTTCGCAATATTGTTGGACTTAAAACAACTGTTTGGTTATAGATTCATCAAACAAAAGCATCATGTTAAATTAACACTGCATTGTCAAATTACAGATATGGTTATGTCACCAGATACAAAAATAAAAATATATACTTATTGTTCCTTTTTGCCAGTACCTAACAGGAAATCTAAACATTTCAACCATTTGATAAGAAAAGGTCCATTATTCTGTGGATCTCTGTAATGGTATTTGACTGAAATCCCCTTTAGACATGCTTCAAGTGTATAAGAAAATGTAAGGTCTTGCCATATTCTGGAGAGTTATATTCAGTAGACAATTATTTTTTAAAATGCATGTGATTTCCTTAACCTATCTAATACGTCATAGTTTTTGGTAATAACCTTCTATCATATTCCAGAATATGAGCAATTAAACAGATCAAAAGAATAGAGTCCACATTTATCTGATAATAATTTTTCAGACACTTGGATTTCAGACAATTCTCGAACAGTAGATGACAGTGGTCCAGAGATAAGTCTGCTCTTTGGAGACGAAACTCCTCTCTGCAGTTAATGGGAGACCACTGTAATTTGTGGCATTCTATCATAGCGAGTAAGAGGAAATTATTGAACACAGTGATATTTATGGTAGCTATATTACATAAAAGTCACAAATAATGTCTTAGTAACTTAGGAATAAAGGACAGTGATTTATAAATTATTTCTACAGTCCTAAACACTTACTCCACATGGGAATGTCACCCCCCATGTGAAAAGAGCTTTTCACAGAGTTTAAATTCACTAAAGATCTGGTACATAAGAGAAATTTCCACATGAGATAAAATAAGGCAAATTCTCAGGAGTATATCATTCAAAACTTTCTGCTTCTCATCATTTTTCTTAATGGATACTTGAGAAGAATCAATATATAAGCCAAGTGTAGGAGATTTTAAAAAAAAACATACTTTAAAAAGATGTTTCTAAAATGCGTATTTCAAAGCTTGTATTTAGCTATTTTTTTTTGTTATCTCTTCCTCTTCTCCCTACCAACTCGCCCCCCCGCCCCAAATAAGCCCTCACTGAACTATTATATTCCATTCTGAAGAGGATGAATTAATAAAACAGTGCTTATAGGGGCTCCTTGGTGGCTCAGTTGGTTGAGCGTCTGACTCTGGCTTAGGTCATGATCTCATGGTTTGTGGGTTCAAGCCCCATGTCAAGCTGTGCTGACAGCTCAGAGCCTGGAGCCGGCTTCAGATTCTCTGTCTCCCTCTCTGTCTGCTCCTCCCCTATTCATGCTCTATCTCTCAAAAATAAATGTTAAATTTTTTAAAATAAAAGATAAAAAAGAGGATTCTATACAATCAAGACACTTCTTGCCCCAGAGAATGAACTAATGCCTGATACTCTGTAAGTGAGGATACTCTGAACTGTAATTTATCTTTCACAGATCTGTTGTTGTATTATCAAGAAACCATTATCCCTTCAGTTTGCTGGCTTCAGTCTTCAAAATTCAAACCCAGCATTCATTTTAGGAAATCATCATCAACAACAACAACACAAAGTAAAACCAAATCTCACAATCTCTGAAATGGTCTCTAATAATCCAGCCCGACCTACACAGAAAGATCAAGCCAATTTAAGAAAGTAATATAGGAACACTGCTTTCCATAGAACCATATTGTTTATTCCTTCCTTTTTAACAAAAAGACTTTTTCCAGTGTCCTCATAATCCATTTAAGAATATGATTCATAAGCAATTACTCATTACCATAGTGTTCCATTACTACAATAAGATTTACTAATTACAAATAGACTTTATTCAAGCCATACATACAAAGTGCTAAAGGTCATTGGAGAATGAATCTTCTGGAACAGCAACCAACAGCTTCAGTCTGTATCTGAACACCCTTCATCCAATACTAGTTCAAACACCCTAATGACAAATGACTCTCAGAGCTCCAAAATAGGGAATGACAGTTACTTCTGCTGATAAACCCTATTTATCTACTGCAAGCCAACTGGAATCACACCTTACCCCCATTTCTCTCTCTACTATGGCTTACAGGAAGCTCAGATTTGCATTTAACGCTTCGGCTTTCAAGATATCTGTCTTCCTATTTTATGCTCCTTCTCATCATTTCCTATCCTTCACCTTAGGATCATTGTCATCTCTCTGCCCCATACTGATTTCTCCAGGGTCAACTCACACAACAATCTCCATTGCCCTCTATGCATGTTCATCAGGTTCTTGCCAACCACACGCTGTTCTGTCTATCTGAAACATTATTATTTCTTTTAATCTAATTAACACCTATTCACCATTAGATGCCATGTCAAGTATCGCATCCTTAAAGGATACTTTCTCTGACCTTCCCCTCTATGTCAAACCACCCTGCATCACTTGCATGATTATTTTAGTCATGTCTGCCTCCTCACTATCATGTAAATTCCAAAACAGACAGAGGCTTCCCTGTGTTGATTCACACGGTATCCACAGCATGCCCCTCAATGTCTGATACAGCACATGTTCAATAAATATTTATCAAACTGGATAAAGTATGCATATTGAATGAACTTGCTGCATAATGCTTTGAGTCATTAACTGAATAATCAAGTAAAGGCACATAAAATCTATGCCCTTTGCATAAACTGAGAATCCTTCAAAGTAACAGCTGGCCATGTGGCCACTTGATCATAAAGACCACATTTGCCAGCCTCCCTCTTAGTGAGGTGGACTACTCATGAGACTAAGTTCAGGACAAGAGAATGTACATAGAAGAGTTTTGTGGAGGGGCGCCTGGGTGGCTTAGTCGGTTAAGCGTCCGACTTTCGCTTAGGTCATGATCTCGCGGTTCGTGGGTTCGAGCCCCGCATCGGGCTCTGTGCTGACTGCCAGCTCAGAGCCTGGAGCCTGTTTCAGATTCTGTGTCTCCCTCTCTCTCTGACCCTCCCCTGCTCACGCTGTCTCTCTCTCTCTCTCCTAGAAATAAATAAAAAAATATTTGAAAAAAATTTTTAAAAAAAGAGTTTTGTGGCAGCTTTCAGCCACCTTGTCTTATAGCTGAATCTAATCCTGATTAAGTTTGCGTATCTTTGCAACAAAAAGGAAACAAAAATATTCTAGGTCACATCAGCCTCTTTCCAACTGAGATCTAAATCTAGCTTCTACCACCAGTCAGAGTCCCACGTATGTTATCACAAGACCCATTCAGACTTTTTTTACCACAAGGTCCTCCCACGCCACCTCCTCCCTCAGGGCCAGCAAGAGGTCCTTGGCTGCTGGTGATAATGCAGCAAAAACACAGATAGTATCCACAGCATCATCCAGATTTTTAGAAACGGGGGAGAATTTTCCCCTCTCTGGTTAATTTTTAACCAGTGCTTTCATAAGTATCTGTGGTCTCTTTAGTCACAGGGTGACTTATCCTTTAATGACAACAGATTTGGAACTCAGATAGCTAAATACCAAGACATGTTAGGAATCTTATTCAAGAGTTTCTAAAAATGATGAATTTGAAATCAAACTTCATTTGGATCATTGCTATCTTCCATGAGCTCACTCATATTGACTAAAAGTACTAATGGTGTTGATTCAGGCTTTCTAGAGCCTAAAGCATACCCAATTTGGGAGGCCCTCCTTAAAAGAAGAATACAAAGCCATTTTTAGAATATCAGGTGCAAGGCCTTGGAAGGAGTCTATGCAGGTGAGGAGTTCTAAAGCTCTACTACACTGCATTGAACTATCTTGCATGCATCATCTGATATAAAAAATAGCTAAACAATTGTCAAATAAATGAAAATGTTAAGTTAACATATCTAATATTGATTTGCCAATGTTAAATGTAAAGATAAGATTCACATTTTATGTAAATTTTCAAAATTCCTTCTTTTTATTAGTGATCAGATTTTTTACAGCTGCCTTAGAAGTTCCTCAACACAACTGCCAGTATTACAGAGAAAACACCATTCTTTTCTAAATTGGGCTTTCCTTGGTATATAGGCTATTTTCTGTCCATTTTTTTTTCAGTAGCACTCTATATTTTTGTAGAAATGTTTCTTGTTATGAGTTTCTGTATCTCAGCACTCCCTTTGGTATTCAGCCACCAGCATAGGATACAGGAGCCCAAGACCCACAGATTAAATGAGGCAGGTATGTGCTGGTAAACAGTACAATATAAGGAGGCTTAAGAAGAAACATACTGTTCCTTTATCAGCTCAAACTTAGTATTTTCTCCACTCCCTTTAGATATTCCATGTTTCACTTATTCATGTTTTCTTTCCCTTACTTGAAGACTGTACCTTTAAGAAATGAGAACATTCTTTATATATTCCCCTTTTTGCCTCTGCACATGTGTGGTCTGTATCACCACTCACACACATCAATGCTTCTACAACCAGAAACAAGTAATAGAGGTTCTCCGTGTTAGTTAACTAGACTGGACCACAATTTGCACTGAAAAAAAGCTTCTCTGAATCAAAAATATAGTCTTGTGCTAATGCTGTGCAACAAGAGAAATTATATCAAATCCTATTGTTAAATAGGTAGGGGGGCAAAGTGTTTTATACATCTGTAGATTTCTACCTTGATAAATATCTTTAAAAATAATCCTTAAAGAGACCTTCCCTTCTCACTGTCAGAAAAATATAATCACAGCCTACTGTCTGTGCAATTCCACTCTCCATCTCCTATGTACGTAAGACGTGGTGAGATACAGCCACTGTCAAGTTTCAGAACAGTTCCTTGTCTAATCTTTCCGCTTCTCCAGATCTCTGATACAGAACCTGTTAGAATGTATTGCTTACTTTTCCAGTTCCTATGTTTATCTCACTTCCACTCGTACCATCTGCTGCACTGCATTTCCTTCAGAAAAGTGAAAAGTTTCCACGGTGCCCAGAGCTTTCCCTGAAAACAATGCCCTCTTCCCCTCTTCCTTCCTTCCTTTCTCCGCTTTTTATTTGGTCTCATTTTGTGTTAAGGTCAAGCTGTTTTAAAGAGTTCACGTCGCAAATATTTCTACAGGGCTGAAATTCCGATCCAAATGGTTTTGATGGATTTGTAAACATTCTTGCCATTTGTTACTGGCTTCTGCCCAAGTATACACATTTTGGGTTGTCCCCACTCATTTGAATTACCTGAAAACAACTTTGCAAGAAACAGGCAGTGAGAAACTGTGGCTTATTTTATGCCACCCAATGCAGGTAACATAACCATCCAGTTAGTATAATGAGTCTAAAGAACATTCAGTATAGCCCTCTCATTACATCAAAATGCCAACTCCACTCACGGCAAGCTTGTTTATGTTGATAGAGAGTCTTAAAAGAACTAACAGAGGGCTAGAAATATTTTAAGCACACCTCTCATGCCTGGAACCTTTCTTTTTTATTTCTTTTTCTTAAATCAGACTTGATAAGTGTTTATTTAGAGAAGGCCAGATTAAAAATACCTTGGAAAAGTTAGTTTTTATACTTCATATGCCCAGGCTTCATTAGATGGGTTCCTGTTCTTCTACAAGGATTATACTAATGGACACCAGAAAACAAAATTAGTTTTCTATTTTCATAAGTATAATCACCTTAGTTTTAATTTGGTATTAACCTTTAGTAGTTTTGTGACTTTGACCAAGTTACTGACCCTCTGAAAGTCACAGGGGAAAACAGCATCTACCCTGCAGGACAGTAAGTTGATTAGAGATGATTCACGTACAGCAAGATGTCTGACTTTCAGGAGCAGTCAGTAAATGAAAGTTGTTATTACCATTATTATAATTATTATAATTGGTACGTAGTCTCAATGTCAATCTCTGGAATCTCATTGAACTACAAAAAAGAAGCTGAAACAGCAATCTGCATTCGTTATCAGTATTTACTCCATTGGTGCACCACATTCAGTTATTTTTACTTGACCTTTTAAGAACAACAAAAAAAATGACTGACTTTATTACTGTAATTAAATTCATCCTACCACAGCTTTCATTTCCTTTTTTTTACACCTTCCACATTGAGGCCTACCAGAGATAAAGATTATCCCATCAGGTAGTGGAGGGGCAAGCTATTTAATACTTCCTGTTGCTTCTTAAATGGAAATCAAAACATTGTGAGAAATCTTAGGTACTCACAAGGAGATACAAACTGTATATTAGAAGATCCAGAGCTTTGAAAATCTTATTTGATAGAAACCTGAAATATGTTCGTGTGGAACAAAGGACATTTTCTCAAATCACTAATGCTGTTTAAGGATAAAAAGTAGAAAAGACACAGCTCCTCCTAAGAGATCAGTGTCTCTAAAATGATAACAGTTTATCTAAAATCATGTGACCAGCCATCAGATTCAAGGTCATTGAATACATTAATTCCATATGATTAAAATAAATTGGCTTCCCAGGGTTCTCTAGCGCTAATGCCATGTTCATAATTTAAATTTTCTTTAAATAGAAAAATAAATTAAGAGTTAGTACATGTAAATGACTGGCAAATATTAATGTAGACCTGTATGAATTGTTATATGTATATTCTTTAATTTGAACAAAATAGAAAAAAATTTTAATTAAAAATGGCTATTTATACAATTACAACTTGATCAAAACTACTTCCTTCAAGAAACATAAGCTCTTTATTCTACCCAAAATATCACTAAGAAAATGTAACAATAAAAGGGCTTATAAATAAGTAGTTCTTCCTTACAGTACTCAGCTAAAATTAATGATTAATTCAGTATCTAAATTAAGTGAAAAAAATCAAACAATGTAGATGTTTATTAATATCCAGATGCATATGTGTGTATATATATACATATATATGTATATAGTACATATATATAACATAAATAGTACCAGGAGATTAAATAAGTTCATACTCTTTCTCCCACTTGCGACATTGCAGGGAAAACAACAAACAATGGTAAATTCTGCAGGTCAGAAAACGTTCTTTCACTTACAAAAACCGTACACATAAAACCAAAATGGCAATTCCTTAAGTGGCAAAATATGATTTTATAAATAGTTTTCAATTTTTATTATCAGCAATAATGCTGATGTAAAATAAAAATATAACTAAAATTTAGGCAAATATCTCTTGACATCTTAACTAGTCAGGTACAAACAGAATGAAATATACTTCATTATAACATGAAAGTATTTCATAAATTATAAGAGGATTAGGTAATTATGTATTTTATCAAGTCTTAAATATTTAAAAAATATCTTTAGTAGATTGCACACTGAAGATCTGTTGGTGTTCAGGTGACAGACAAAACAATAAATTGAGTTTATCATATGCAAAAAAGTGGCTTACATAATCATACATGATTCATATAAATGATATCATCATGAGTCATTTCAACATCACATAAAATCAATCATTTTAATTTTGTTGAAATTATTATGATGATATCGCTGGGATCAGAGATGAGGTAGGCAGGCAAAGCTGTTCTGACTCTTACATATAAAAACCACTAAGTCATGGACAAAATGTGTATACCCTCTGGTTCCATCAAAAGCAAGAAAATGCTGACTCCCTGTATGAACAAACTGCCTTCAAATGTGCCCTCATTTTTTCCAATAATTGTAGTTTAAGAAAATATCGGTCAGATTTCAAACAAAAACTATGTTTTGAGGATTTTAATATGGCCATAAAAGAGGGATAAGTATTACTGTTTTCTTCCAATCTCATGAGATAAAAATACAAGCAAGAACATAAATGCAGCCTCTACTTTTATATTCTAAAAAGAACTGCTCTCCATTTTGCATTGTTAGATGAACTCTGTAAGAAAATCTTATGGATTTTAAAATAAATTAAAAAAAAAAAAAGAAGAAGAAGAAGAAGTACTGTATCCAGGAAAACAGATCCAGGTTTGCCAAGGAACGATAATGTCATGTGGAGGGAGGGGGAGGAGGCGCAGAAGGAAAGGGAGGTCCCTGCCAAGCAAAGCTGGGGGCTGTTCAATCAGCTCTATCAGGGCTCCATCAGTGTCTCCACTCCAGCCAAATCGAGAGAAAACAAGGAGTCAAAGATTCAGGTCAATAAGCTTATAGGCGATTTGCACAAACAGCTCCTCCAGCAAGGTAAAAAACAAAGTCATATTGGCTTTTCTTTTTGATTCCTTCTCTTTGAACTCCCTGGTCCAAACACACCCTGGAAATGTCAATGTTATATGCAAGAATTTTAAAAGCTTGGCTTCTTAATCCCGTTAAGAAAAAAGAAACAAAGTTGCCTGTAAAGATCTCCTTCTTACTGAACTCAAAGTGATTATGGTAGGCCTGCCTTTTGCAAATTCTGATTCCAGTAGCCCAAGCATCAGAGGAGGCAGAAACATGTCATTAAAGGCAAAAGTAAGACCGAAAGCAAACCAGGTGAGAAGGATTTGTGAAATACATGTAAATAGACTTTCTGAATTGAAAAATTAATTAAAAAAATCAGAAGAAAATAGGAAACAAAACGGTGTATATGTTTGACACTGGATCTGATGAAACAAAAGCAGTTACTATCCCCACAACCAAATCTGCACAAAGGTGTTTTTCTTCTTTTCGGTATTAGGAAACTACATCACATTTTTGTTACTTTACATGGGAAAGGGGAATAAATGCCAATAATCAAGGCTTGTGTTTGTTACCAAAGAGAAATACTACTTTTCCTCGGCTCTTTCTTAAGTTTTAAGCTAAACTACAAAATTACATAAACTGATAGCAATAAAGGGGATGTGGGAGAACATTTCAATGAGGCTGGCAATCTATCCGCAGAAACAGTGTGAGCACAATGATAAAACCGACTCTGATACTCACGTCTTCTACTCTGTATCTTTCTGATACAAAGATGTTGTATTGTGGAAGGGAGCAGAGTGACTCATATAATTCTGAAACACCCCGAACTACTCTTCAGGAAACCACATTAATGAGCTACAGATGGAGTCTCATCAAGCCCTTGGCTGAAGGCATGATTGTGATTGGGGTTATCTGTATCCCCTGACAGCTTTCCCAACTTGCTGGTTTCCATTTCCTACTTTAACCTTTACTTTATGTAGGCCTTTCTTTCCTAGGTAGGTATCAACCTGCCATGAACATGCCTCTTCTCCCAGCTACACCTTGGCTATCCTCTGTGGTTTTCTCAAACCTTCCACAGTCGTGAATCCAACAGATTCCTAGAGCGAGTCCCACAGGTAGGACTACACCTCTCTTACTCCCCAGCTCTCTGCTGGCCTCTTCTGGCTTCCCTGCAACACTAGCCTCATAGGTATAGCAGGTTTGACCTGGAGTACCTGGGAGTTCATTCCTTTTCCTTAGGTCGCTGCTCAAAGTTCATTTTCCCCATCATTTTTATAAAATCTCTGTCTCTCTCTATCTCTGTTTCTGTCTCTCTCTCTCGCATATGTGTGTGTGTGTGCGCGCGCGCTCGTGCACATAACAGAAGGTAATCATTCTATTACCCTTATCTGTTTTGCTTTCTAGTGCTAAGTATCACCCTTCATATTTTACAATGTGAGTTTTCTTGTCTGTCTCTTCCTAAAAATGAGATTGACTTTTGTCTACTGCTGTATCCATAGCACTGAGAAGAGGGTCTGGCACATAGCAGATACTTAATGTATGGGTTGAGTTGTATTGAATTTATCTATTGAACAGAATTAGAAGCTTCTGCCAACCTGATTAAATATCTGTTTATGTTTGCTTTTCGTTTGGTGTTAATTACTTCTGGGGCTAGAGTTAAATCCAAGTCTGAGTAACTCAGGTTTTATTCTGTGTTCTTTAATATGCTTTGCATTTTTCTATTTTAAAGTTTCTTTAAAATAGAAATATAACTTTTAACGGCTGCATACTGTGTCAAACATTTTTGAATGTGGTTAAGAATGCCCATTGTTACACTATAACTGTTTTCTTATTTTCTGGATTTCCTAATGCCCCCTTTTGTTCCAAGCTTAATCTTTCCAGATTGAAGACCTCTAAAATTAGTTCATCTGTCTAGGTTAAGAACTTGACCTAGTAATTTCTCTAACTACTCTCCAAACACAGATCCTATTATTTAAAGTAAGGTTTGTTTCTCTTCCAAAATCAAGTCTGATGGCATCATTTTCCCTTTCAGCCTTTGTTTAGAGATGGTATCACCAAGAAACACTTTGTAAGGACCCTCACTACCTATTCTAGATAACCAATAATTCAAAGTTAACCTAAGTATAGTATCTTTGGAGTTTTCCTTTGTGAATAACATATATTCTCCCAGCCTACAGTGATATTGACCTGACATTTCCTGTTCACATATCCTGTGACATTCTCTTGGAATATATCCCAAGACATGTTTGTTTAATTTTAGTCATTAACAAACTTGGGTATTTCAGTGAGTAACTCCTCCTGCTAATAATCAAAATAGTAGACCCATTTTAGAATGGGTCCCTATCAACCTCACCGGGAAACTTACTGTCTCTGAGTGTATCCAAGAACTACTAATGTATAAGAGTTCCCACCAGCCAGCAGTAACATACTAAAAGCTCCTCAGCTGTTTTCCAGACCACCTATGCTTCAATTTGTATTAGTTTGTTTGGTTCTAAATATGCATTGATGCACTTCCATGTTTACTACATAAATCAGAAGATAGGCAGAAAACAAATCACTGAAGCACATAATCCAGTACCACAGGAAATGTGTAGCACTTATGGACCCAGCCTTGATGTCTTCGTCATCTGTAAATTCAAGGAAATAATTCTTGCTTGTTTCCTTCCTTTCAGAGATACTGGAAGGCAAGATGCCAAATGATCTAACGCACTGCACAAAAGAGGATGCAAATTTTAAGTATCGCTTTATAGTTTGCTGAAATTCTTAAAATCTAAGGAGAGCAAGCAACTTTAAGAAGAGTATCTTTTAATAAACCATTCATCTCATCCATTCAAAAGATGAAGAATAGAGATGTGAAATATGCAACTAATGCAAGTAAAAAGTGACCAAAGAAACTTCAAAAGAATTGTCAGGTTCCAATTTTAGGCCTGTGACTGTAACAAGGGTTTATTAAAGGTGATCTTTCCCACTTTTAATGGTGAATATTTATGGCTTAGATTTACATGGTTTAGAATTTTACACAACTAATGTTGACATAAAATTCTCACCAACATTTTGACATGTCTGTGGAATATTACATTATGAGAATGATTTGGGTCATATTTAATCACATGTTGTATAATGACCAACAATAATATTAATGCTTCAAGAACTGTAAGAAAGTCTGCCCTTTGACAACAAGGAAATAGATAATATCCATATGGAACTGAGGAAAATACTATAATAATAAGTAGTGAATAATTTTAAACACTGAAAATATCTTGTTTAATGCAGAAGCTTAATTTCAAAAGGAAGTAGGAACTTTTACTTACGAAAAGCTATGTCTTCATAGATGTACAAAGAGGGCTTTCTTTATGTTTTTTTAATAATAAGAAAAAGTATAATGGCATATAGTTCCTTTTGTACACAACACAGTTGCTGAAATATGAATGGAGATATACTATAACTATATGCATATCCTCAGTACTCTCCACTGATTACCCAAATACCTTGTCAGGGACACTTAGGATATTCCTTTTGTTTAAAGTTTCATTATTTATTTTAAGAGAGAGAGAGAGAGAGAGAGAGAGCAGGAGAGGGACAGAAAGAGAGAGGGAGAGAGAGAGAATTCCAAGGTGACTCTGCACTGTCCGCGCAGAGCCTGATGCAGGGGCTTGGGCTCATGAATTGTGAGTGCATAACCTGAGCCAAAACCAAGAGCTGGACACTTAACTGACTGAGCCACCCAGGTGCCCCAAACACTTCAGAAATTCTAGCCATATTTTTGTGATCAGAGTATTTAAACTACAATCCTTTGTTTAAAACAAAGAAAACATCTGATATTCAAGAGTGTTATCCCTGAAATACAAATCAAAACCACACTGAAATACTACCTCATGCCAGTCAGAGTGGCTAAAATGAACAAATCAGGAGACTCTAGATGCTGGCGAGGATGTGGAGAAACGGGCACCCTCCTACACTGTTGGTGGGCATGTAAACTGGTACAGCCCCTCTGGAAAACAGTGTGGAGGTTCCTCAGGAAACTAACAATAGAACTCCCCTATGACCCAGCAATAGCACTGCTAAGAATTTACCCAAGGGATACAGAAATGCTGAGGCATAGAAGCACATGTACCCCAATGTTCATAGCACTCTCAACAATAGCCAAAACATGGAAAGAGCCTAAGTGTCCATCAACGGACGAATGGATCAAGAAGATGTGGTTTATCTATACAATGGGATACTACATGGCAATGAGAAAGAATAAAATCTGGCCATGTGTAGCAACATGGATGGAATTTGAGGGTGTTATGCTGAGCGACACAAGTCAGGCAGAGAAGGACAGATACCATATGTTTGCACGTTATAGGTGGATTAGGAAAACTTAACGGAGGACCATGGGGAGAAGAAAAATAGTTGGGGAGAGGGAGGGAGGCAAACCATGAGAGACTCTTTAATGCTGAGAACAAACTCAGGGCTGATGGGGGTGGGGGGAAGGGGGAAGGGGGTGATGGGCATGGAGGAGGGCACTTGTTGGGTTTAGCACTGGGTGTTATATGGAAACCAACGTGACAATAAACTAAGAAAAAAATAGTGTTATCCCTGGAACTCAGTAAAGGAACCATGTCACTGCTAGATTTTAATCATGGCTAGATCTTTAGATGAAGAAATATAATCCAATATAATGTAATCTAAGTAATCCAATTTACTTCACATATAATATATACATATACATATACATAATTTTTTAAGTTGTTGTAAATGACTTAAAATAGATGCAAAAATATGTTTCATCACTGAAACATTTTTCTTCAGGTGAACAGTTCTTATACATTCCTTAATCCTGACAGTGGCATCATTAACCATTTAAATACTTATACTCTTTTAATGCCAAACCTATCTTCTTCCCTACAATTAGAAAAAAAAAAAACATAATCGTGTGTCATTGAGACTAATATGTGACTTTCTACAAAAAGATTAGTTTCTTTTTTAAAAATTTTTAATGTTTTGTAATTTATTTTTGAGAGTCAAAGAGAGAGAGACAGCACGAGCAGGGTAGGGCCAGAGAGAGAGGGAGATACAGAATCCAGACAGGCTCCAGGCTCTGAGCTAGCTGTTAGCACAGAGCCCAACATGGGGCTCGAACCCATGAACCGTGAGAACATTACCTGAGACGAAGTCAGACGCTTAACCGACTGAGCCACCCTGGTGCTCCCAAAAAGACTGGTTTTTAATTTTCCATAAAAACTTTTCTTTTCCTATTGTAGTTCATCAACTTAAGTGAAAAATGGATGGGATACCTACTATGACCTCAAGGGGACGCAGTAGCTGTCAAAGAGCTGTCTCTCTTTTCTGTCAGTTCTACTGGCGTCAGTAAAAATCTCCTGGTCTCACATTTTATGAGAGTAAAATCATGAAATTCTTTCCCTATTAAATAAGGGACAGCAATCTGTAATAGTAACAGTAGTATTTATCCTGAAAAATATTATGTGAAAGTAACAATTCTTATTTCCACCTATCATTACTTTCTAGTTTCAAACTAAACATTAGAAAATTATTTTTATAATAGGTAATACATTAATTATATGTATAATTTTATATTAATTCATATTTTAATTATACCTTTAATAATATATATTTTTTCTCCCAAGATGCTACCAATTTAAATTCTGGAGTTCTATAGTCTTTGTTAAGCATAGTCCTTAATCAATGATCATCCCAAAACGTAATCTAGTAATATCTATCACTACTACCTCTCTGGATTAATTACATTAATAAAAATGTCTGAATCCACAGCCTTTTTACAAGAACAAGAAGAATAAGTGGTACATGCTAACTATTGATTCCGATTCCTTCTATTTATTTTAACATAAGTCAGGTGCTCTACAATGCATTTCCCAGCAGGAGCTCCTGGGTGTATCAGTCGGTAAAGCTTCTGACTTCAGCTCAGGTCATGATCTCACAGTTCTTGAGTTTGAGCCCCACACTGGGCTCTGCCCTGACAGCTCAGATCCTGGAGCCTGCTTCACATTCTGTGTTTCCTTCTCTCTCTGCCCCTCTCCCGCTCACATTCTGTTTCTCTGAAAAATAAATAAACATTAAAAAAAAAAGAATATATTTCCTGACAAAGAGAGAAAATGAGATGTCTTCAAATATAGATCTAAAACCTTCACTTCCAGCCAGCTTTTACATGTATTGCTGTGGCTACTAAAATCAAGAAATGGTTCTAGCATCCAGAACAGCTAAGGAAAATATTAATGTGGTCTGAAGTCTAAGTCAACACTGCCAAAGAAGGAGTATTCTGTCCATATTACTCTTAGTTTCAACCAAAAGTCTCTAATGTAGGAGACATGCACCAGGTTCAAAGTCACCTTGAGGTCTACAATTGTTAAAGACTGAGTTTTCTAAACTTCAGGGCAGCCAAGTGCTAGTGCTGCAATATCCACTGTTGCACTTCCATTTCCGTAGTTTTCAGGGTTCTACTGACCACAGGGATAAGAACTAGTTGACGTCTTTTGTTTCTAACAGACTAGCAACAGGAGAAAGTCACACTGGAACTTTAACAATGTATATCAAATATGTCTGTGGCCATGGCGATATGTATATTGGCAGGGTTGTGTTTTTTTTGTTTTTTGTTTTTTTGGAAGCTATATCATCCTTAGTTTTAGACAGTCAAATCTAATCAACAAACTTACACACACTAAAAATTTTTTTCACACAATTTCTTGGCCTAAAAAATACACACACGTCCAAATAAAAATGGTTCGTGCACAAACACAAATAGAGATAGACACACACTCAGTCGTGTCCTCGAGGAAACTGTGGTGGTAAAATTGGTGAAATCCTCTGTTCCAAACCAAGGAAGCAGCCTGAGCATTTGTGAAACTGTGCTGATGCAGGAGGTGATAGAGGATCCACCTCACTTGCAAAGATAAAACAATTAAATTAGAAAAAAAATAAAAAAGACTAATGAGAAACCTTAAACACGTTTTTGAGAAAAAACAAGCAGATGAATAAACATGCCCAGTGAGACACAGTTAAGTCGAAGTGGGAAATAAATGGACATATATTGCCTCAGGTATTTCTTCTAGCATAATGGTAATGTGTTAAAAGAATATCTAGAATGGGAAAATAGTGTGTGTTTTCTCGCTAGACAATGTCTAAAAAAGTACCAGCCTCAGTTATAGAAGTCAATGTGAAACACCTAAAGCACTCAGTTTTTGTTGTTGATGTTGTTGTCATTGCTTATTAAATAAACTAGGGGCGCCTGGGTGGCTTAGTCGGTTGAATGTCCGACTTTCGCTTAGGTCATGATTTCGCGGTTCGTGGGTTCGAGCCCTGCGTTGGGCTCTGTGCTGACTGCCAGCTCAGAGCCTGCCTGTTTCAGTCTGTGACTCCCTCTCTCTCTGACCCTCCCCTGCTCACGCTGTCTCTCTCTCTCTCGACTAGAAATAAAAAAAAAAAAAGTAAAAAAGTAAAAAAAAAAAACCTACAAATCTCATATTAACAGTGACTTATTCTGGGAAATAAGAGATTTAAAAAAAAAAAAAGAAAAAACTCTAAACCCACTGTGGGGCTCGTACTTACAACTCAAGATCAAGAATCTCATGTTCTACTGACTGAGCCAGGCAGGTGCCTCTACAGCATAGAGTTTTTAAAAGGAGTGAGCCAGAACCTTGGGGCTGGACTACCTGCCCCATTCAGTCCTTAAACTCAGGGCCTAATTCAGTGCCTCGCAAGCAATGGACATTCAATAAATACTTGTGAGAGAATAAATGAATACATGATAAAAATGAAATATATTAGGCTTAATTGACCAATCAATGAGAAAAATATTTTAAATATACAAAATGACTTATGAATTACTTCTTTTAGCCCTCAAAATAACATTTTGTGCTTAAAAACATCTGCATGTATTTTCAGACTCTTAAATTATGATTCAGAACATTGAGCACTTTTTGTGTACTCTATCAGTGCATTTTTTAAACATTACAAAATCATCTGAGTAAAGGGACTCATATATTGCATCCAACCATTAATGATTACCTTTGTTACAAAAGTATTCCACGTCTTCACAGCTCAGATTTTCAGGCCCAAATTCTGTAGAAAAGCTTTCCTCCAATGGAAAGTCCCCTTTTGAGATGATGTCTGTTTCCTCTGATGGACACTCTTCTTCTTCCTCTTCAATGGCATCTTCTAGCGGCCCTTGAAAAAGAATCAGGGACACTGTACCAAAAACATCCAAAGAAGACAGTGAAATAAAATCCTTTAAAAGGGCATTTTGATAAAATCGGTGAGAAAAAAACGTATTCTATGAATAGGCCAAGCAATATCATCAAGGGGACTCACATAAGATAATGCCACCCTCATATTCACAAGAAACAATGACCTATAATGAGAAATGGAAGGAAACCAATGCTTGAAGTTACTACACAGAAAACAACCTCCATCTTCAACCCTTCCCCACCCCAATTCCAAGCCAATGGCCACAACTCTCTCTCTCTCTCTCTCTCTCTCTCTCTCTCGGTAGTGGCAGCGGCTTCTCTTTCTTCTTCTCCTTCTTCTTCTTCTTCTTCTTCTTCTTCTTCTTCTTCTTCTTCTTCTTCTTCTTCTTCTTCTTTTTATCTCTCCCTCTCTCTCTCTCTCTTTTAAATTCTCTCCTGAAGAGCAAAACTGTGCACTTTATGTTCGTATGTTAGAATTAACTGCCTGGTAAAGAGTACAAGTCTCTTTTACATCGTTGTACAATTTTACCTGAGATTTTAATAAAGATTTAAAGTAATTGAATGCATTTTAATTGAACTGAGATTTTAATAAAGTCTATACTTTTAAAAACCCATCTTAAGAGTGGATTCCAAGAAAAGATTTCATTATATGTGTTTGAGGCTTGAAGAAAAATTACATATTTCTCTCCCTGATGAAAGCATAACCCTATTCATAATTAATTGAATTTTTTCTGAAATGAAAAGTAGTTTTCTAATGAAAAAATGTAATTTGTATTTATGTGATACTTTTTCAGTAATAAAAATACAACTCCCTTAGAATGAATGAGAGTGAGGTGCCCTACATTAATGGACCTATTTTATTGAAAGGAAAGGGAGGGCTATAGTTGTTCAGATGGGTCTCAAGTGGACTACATGCGGATACCACATGGCTGGTGATGAATTTCTGACCGCCCTAGAGAAGAAAAGTGTCTGACTCATTTTACTAAGCAGGAGCCTCCATTTGCTCCTAAAAGAAGTAATGTGGCATGTTATCCAAAGAACACAATTATGGTAATTTGTACTAATTGTCACTCACATCCACAGTCTCATCAGACAGGCTAAGTACTTAAAAGACTTAGGTAGTCTCCTCTTACATCATAGAAATGTGCTAGGAAATTTTCAGGGCCAAAGAAGAAACCTTATACATAATTTAAAATTGTGCACAAAATGCAATTTTTATGCATGTGTGGGCAAACAACGATACATACATATAGCCCGGTACCTGGTGTTTTCCCAAAGGCAACTTTGTAAAGGGCAGGATTCACAGGACATATTTTCATGAACAAAATTAGTTGTATGGATTTAAATTAAGGGACATCCGAGTGAAAAACTTCTTACATAGTTTTCCATCCTTTTTTTAAGGTTTTTTTTCTCTTCTTCTTCAAAATAACAAATGTTAAGGAAAAAAGAACGCCTTAATTCCAAACACTCTGGTAACGTGTTTTCTTATTCTCAAGGTGGAGGGAGGAAAAAAAAAACATGGATTTTTGCAAATACTACATTCAAAAGTCATGGATCTCATATTAGTTTTTATCTCTTATTTATTATTTCACTTTTAAAAGTATAATTTTTAACTCTTACAGCAATTACATCACGTGGCAAGTATGCAAGGGATATATAAAACAGTCATACTTAAAAGATAATCATTAAAACATGTATCTCATAATTCTAATTATTAACTCAGTCTAATGAAACATGTAATAGAGTATCTTCCATATTTTTTCAAACAACTTAATTGTAATAACAATTTTGGTCAAAATGAGACATGTGAAGCTGTCTCATTTGTATTTCATGTAAGATTACAAAGCACTTACGTTATTTTTAAAATAACCCTTGAGGTAGGTATGAGAATTAATACTATTTTTATTTCGTAGATCTGGAAAGTAAAGCTCAGGAAGTTAGTTAATCAGAATAAGGATATTTGCTAATAAGTGAAAAAATTGATGTGAAAACCCAAGACTTTTAAATACCTTTTATTAATACAACATACTACTATGCAAAGAATATTTCAGTTGTTACAGACACATTCCTTCTTAAATCAACTTACAAAACACAAGTCTGCTGAAATACTTAATTCATATACATGTGAATACTCATAGAGGCTTAAAGATCTATGTCTTTACAAACTGAAAAATCTGTTTGCTTTTCTCAGATAAGTAAGAATGTATGTTGTAAAATATTAGATTTCACCCCCAGAAAACATCAGGAAGGTCTCCTTGCAGATTTTACCAAAACTAAAATAGTTAGTTACTAATATTTATTTACATAATTTATATCCATACTAAGTCAATCGGCAAAGAAACTGCCTTAATATCAATTTTAACAAAAATGACAATACACACTCTTTCTGGAATTGGTAACTCTAAGGTTTGCTAACAAAAAATAAATCTTTAATTGTAGAATAAATATTTTAAATAATTCATATACATTTTAGTGAATTTCTTTTTTTCATCTCTGAATTCTCTTCAATTATAAAACCTCATATATCAGAAAGATAATTCAGACATATTGTAAGAATGAAATCAATAGTAATAAAACACTTCTTTCTTAAAAATTAAATTCTGAGCATATATGAGCATTCTTAGAAGGATTTTTATTCTAGATAGTATATAACTGAGCAATTATTTAAAATATTCAATGATGACAAACTGGATCTAATGGTATATAAAATTCAAACTTAATAAATAAAATGGAAATGGAAAAGCTTATGTGAACATTTTAAAGGAAACAAAACACGAAACATTGATCTGTGCTTAATAAACCTGTAACCAAAGCCATCCTTGTTTTTGAGATGTATATATGTGTATGTATACACACAAACACACACACACACACACACACACACACACACACACACACCCCTACCTTATTTATCTAAGATTATCATAAAATCTTAATTGTTAATATAATGTTCTATATTTCAAGGGCTCTTTTATTTTATATGCTGGCTATCAATTCAAAATTTCAAGCATAAATAAGAAGCACTTATTTTCCAAAACAAACTACAAAAACAAATGATGAGAGGTGAAAAAATCTTCAACTTCTCATTCGAAATACACAAGATCTCATTGTCAATATTTAGAACAGGCCACAGGAAGAGGATTTAATGACCAACTTGTATTTCTCCCAAAGCAACTGTCAGATTTATATAATTTATGATACTTAAAAATGTGAAATTACTAACCATTCCTTTCTCCATGCTATCAAATCAGGCTCTGGCAAAGAAGGTTTCTCTTAAAATGCATAGTATTTATGGTTTAAGATCAGATCTCTACTCTCTATACTGCATATTTCTTTAACAGGAAAACCTTACAGATAATCGGTGGCCATAAACTAACATTTTAAAAGGGTAAGAGACACTCGAAGCACAAGTACAATTAATAGCACCAATGAAGGAGGGAATGAAGGAACCTCGTGTGTATGGATTAGTGGGCACAGAAGTCCACTTCAGAAAAATCACCACACATAATTTGACACAAATAATAATATCTACTCAGAAAAGGCTCACGACTGAGCTCCATGTGCCCTCATGGAGAAAATTACTTCTGATTGAGGCCACTTGGCAGGCAAGTGTAAGGAAATCTGAATTTCAGCTCTTCAACTGCCTCTGATGTATAGATATTCAAACAGTTGCCAGATTTAATAGTCTTAACATGTATAAATATAAATATTTATCTCATTTTAAAATGCTAATAATTAGCTGTACATCCTAAAGCTATGCATACAATGGCGCTATATATTGGGCCCATAAGGTTGTTAACCGTCTCTGAGAATGAGAAGGCATTTTATACTGGATGAATGAATAATAGAGATTACTAGGAGCTTCTGGTGACTACAAAGTACTACTTCCTTCTTTAGAAGGGGAGACAATTGGGTACTTGGGAACACTGTGAATGGACCACAGCTACCTTTGCCCTCTGGAGATAAAGCTGAAGCTAAGAAGGGTT
This sequence comes from Proteles cristata cristata, assembly GCA_017311185.1. Classification (NCBI taxonomy): domain Eukaryota; kingdom Metazoa; phylum Chordata; class Mammalia; order Carnivora; family Hyaenidae; genus Proteles; species Proteles cristata. Next base: position 2,671,118 of record JAESUZ010004194.1, read on the forward strand.
GTGCAGATTCATACCACCTGACAATACCGATGGCCATCCATTCAGTGAGCCAGTAACAAGAGTTATATGACCAAAGCCGTAACCAAGTGTGGGAGAATTTTTCATTTGGTGGTTGTTTCAGTGATCTGCAGTTGGTGAAGGGCAAGGGGGAAGCTGAAGATTAAGGAGTCCTACCTTATACACTGGTAGTATATTCAACGAATAAAATGAAGATAAAGACCTGGATCTGTTGGTTAAGAAGAAGTTTGAGAAAAATATTGCTCCAATTTCAGGTAGTTAAAGAAATCCCTGAAACTCATCCATAGCCACTAGGGTAAGAGCTAGAAGGTGACAAAGAACACTTTAAATAAAATAAAATAAAATTAAATAAATAAGTAAATAATACATATATTTTATAACATAAAATATAAAATAAATGATTCTATATTATAAATATAAATATCATATATATATATATATATATATATATATATATATATATATATATATATGTATAATTCAGGGAAAAGGACATTAAAATATGCCATATAATGAGACATGCAAGAAATAGTAAGGACCAACACAGTAAACATTAAATCAAATCAAATATACATGTCTTTCAACATATGCTGTCTGAATCAATAACTTCCTACCTTGGCAGCATACTATAAATCAGACCAGTCCTCACCTTAATGTCAGACTGCCTTCATTCATATAAATTCAAAGCACTTCAGAATGAAGCACCCAAGAAAGAAATTAAATTATACAGAATGAAAATACATTGTCCAGTACAAAGAGGAGAAAGAAATGCCAAATTCTATGGTTTTGACACACTATCCCCCAAAAGGGGTTCTTTCTCTTAAGCACTCACGGGCATTAATTTCTTAGAAATTATTTTAGTTTGGTTTTGCATGCCAATTAAAACAAGAAAAACACATTGTCATAACGGAACTACAGAGAGCATTCAATCTCCTCTCCATGCATTAATATTCTGAGCATTCTGGAGGCTGCACAAGACTAGCCACCTAGCAAAATGAGACTGTTTCAGAATACTGGGCAGCCTTGATTGCAACTGACAGGTGGGAAGAAAGTCGCATTAAAATATTATCATTCCCAATAATTACAATAATCCATCATCATGTGCTCAGAAATTCTGCTAGGTGAGTTTCTTCTGAAAACATACAAATATTTCCAAATCTTTTTATTTCGCTGCTTCTTAATGTATGTCATTTCAGATCATTTTTATATCTGATAGTATGATTAATATTAAAACTTTCATCACAAACTTTACATCATTTTACTCACACACAGAACAAAGAATATATACCAATGGAATAATGGAATAAATTCCTTAAAATCTAAATGAATTAATGAAAATGATAATGATGTTTTCCCCAAAGTTGCCAACTCCTGTTTCGTGCTCCTTTAAAATCATTTGCAAAATATCTACTCAGGCACAGAAACGAGGAAGGTATGTAAAACCTTCTAACGTGTATAAAACATAGGGATCTCTAAATCGGACAATTTAAGCAAGAATGTATACCATGCTTTAATTAGTACCTAATAATTGAGCCACGTTTATCATGCGATGCTACCTTTCAAAAGGTAAATATGAAAATATAAATTCATCACAGGCAAACCCTGACTCACATTACATATGCGATACACACATGTCAAAATTCTATACAGGCATGCTATATTTTAGTTGATAGGTAAAAAGAGTTAAAACAGAACTTTCCATTCTGAAATTATGTTACAGTTTCTATATGTGATGGAAATGAGGCGGTGGACTGATATTTAAATTGGATGCCTTATTTCTAATAAGAAAGATTTTGGGCTTCACACATTCAGTACATATGTGGCCAGCCTGTTCAATCAGAAATGGGAAATAACTCTAAATGAAAAAGCAGATATTTACAAAGGTGTGCCCCTCCCCATCTCGTTAGGGAGTAGGAACATTTCTATCTTCAGAGTACTAACATCTTTTTACCAATTTTATCTGCAGCAGATTTTGTGGCTCTCAGGAGCCCCTCTCGAGTTTTCAGCTGCTATCCTCGGCCCTCCTTGTGAATCATCATTACCCTGTAGGCACACCTCAAAACGCTTCTCACTCGGTTCCTATTACATTTGTCTCATGCATATCCCACAGCGCCATTTAATGAGAAGGGGCAGGGAAGAGGGAACTCTTTGGACACTGCAAATCCATACTAACTCATGTAATTGAGCTTAACAGCAAGAATAAAGCCTTATTTCAGTGGTCTAAAAAAAAATAGTATTTAAACGAGCAAGTTCTTCCTGCAGTCACTCACTTTTAACAATAGTTGCATCAGGGGATCTAGTAGGAAGGAAATATTTTTATTAATTTTTCTCTTATCTGCTAGAAGAATGTTGATTTTTTTTTCATTTGCGTTTGTTGCCTGCAGGTAGCAGACCAGAGAATCATATAGTAGAAATTCTTCTTTTTGATTAATTTCTTTCCATGTGTTATGTTATTTCTTATATATAATTGATTTTGGGCTTTGCTCATAGCTGTACATCTTTTTTATATCTGTACCAACTGCTGTCCTTCAATCTCAAAAGTTGAAGGAAATTACCTGAATTTTGTTAAGTTTATTAAAAATGAGATCTGTGAATATTTAAATTGAGTTTTGAAATGTTAATGCAAAAAAAGATATTAGAGAATTTTTAATGGAGGGTTCAGTCTGACCATATTCCATTGTAAAAAGAAGGGAAGGGGGTCAGGTTTTATTCAAATTGTTTCTTTAGGGGGAGAAAACCAAAGTCTTTGATTTTTTAAAAATAGAGTAATATTCTTTGCTGCATGGTCTTTGGCCATTTTTATAGATGGCAGTATTAACACTTCTTATATATAAATCCGAAAACAATTTCAATTCCTTAATTCCTCCTGCCCTGAAATGCTTTGCTTTGGGAACCTTCACATTAACTGAATAAAGTTAACAAGAAAATGGCAATTTTGCCTAGAGCATATACAAACTTAGCAAGGAGCAACTAATCTTACCTAGTGGCTTAAATACTGATGTCACAGGAAAAATAAAGTCAGATGAGGAAATACAGACAAATTTGAACTAGAATCTCTAATGACTACTCTCAGGAAATAACTCAGGCATTGAAAGAATGCAGTTCATTAGTAAATGCCTTGTGCATTGACCCAGGAAGTTAGTGACAGAGATGGCATTGAAATTCAAATATTTTGTAATCAGGTCTCCCTCCAGAGCCCCATAAAGCTAGTCTTCAGTTTATTGAAGACGGTAACTCTATCATAAAGAAATATGAGAGTATATTCTTTACTAAAACAATATATTTTTATATGATTGTGATGTATTTCAATAATAAAAAGCCTCTAATTGGTAATAAGCACCAAAGATGAAAGGCATATACATTATTTTGTTCTCTTTATGAGACTTTCATGTATTCATTTATTCATCCTTTCTTTATTCATCTAACCAGTATTTATTGAGGATGAAGAACATGGCAGGCCTTGTGTTAGGTCCTAGGATAACGAGATGTGTACAAGATGAATGTACAAGATGGATGGCCCAGCAGAAAGGCCCAGATTATCTAGCTAAGAAGATAAATTTATGTGCACAAAGGAGGAAATTTATTGTTTTAATTTTTTAATGTTTTTTAATTTATTTTTGAGAGGGGGCAAGTGGGGGATGGGGAGAGACAGGGGAACAGAGGATCCAAGGCAGGCTCTGCGCTGAGAGCAGGGAGCCTGATGTGGGGCTGGAACTTATGAACCATGAGATGAGATCTGAGCTGAAGTTTGACACTCAACTGACTGAGCCATGCAGGTGGCTCTAAAAATTCATTTTTAAAAAAGAAGCTCCATATTAACATGGGGAGGGCAGAGAAAGCTTCTTGGATATCCTAAATTATAGTTATTTGTGCAATTTTCTTATGTCCTCTGTTATAATCTTATCTTATAATAAAATTAAAGACCAAATCAAGGAGAGATAATACTGAGCCAATTTTTAAGGCCTAGACATAGCTTTGAATTATTACTAATTATATTGTTGATGAAAGTTGATTACACTTGACAGTGTGAAATCCGTGATCCCTTCCTGCTTACTCAAAGTAGGTGCCATCCACCCTCATCCTGCCAGTTGGTTTGGGGATGTGGGATCTGGCAAGCAGGAATTTTCCCCAGAGAGGACACCGCTGTCACAACAGAAACACCAGATGTTACCCAGAATATGTATGCAGTACTTTAGGGTTTTAAAAGCATTATGAGTAAGAAAGGAAAGGATTTGAGCCTATCCACAGAGCCTTTTATAAATGGTATGTGGCTGATTTTATTTTTTATTGTTTGATTTCAAGTTTTTATTTAAATCTAGTTAACATATCTGGTTAAAATTGCTTTCAAGTATAGAATTTAGTGACTCATCACTTACATACAACACCCATCACAAGTGCCCTTTTTAATGCCCATCAGTCATGTAGCCCATCACCCGCCTACCTCCCTTCATCAACCCTCAGTTTGTTCTCTATAGTTAAGGGTCTCTTATGGTTTGTTTCCCTCTCTCTCTTTTTACCCCTTCCTCTATGTTCACTTGTTTCGTTTCCTAAACTCCACACATGAGTGAAATCATAAGGGTATTTGTCTTTCTCTGACCTGACAAATATTTATTAAGTAAATTAATAAAAATTTATAACTTTATAGATTGTACAGAAAAATATTTTCCTTTATTTCTTTTATATTTTTATTTGACACAATATTACACTGGTTTTAGACATGCAATACATGACTCAACTTCTCTATATGTTATGCTGTGGTCACTACAAGTGCACCTATATCTGTCACCATTCAACACTATTATAATACCACTGACTATATTCCCTATTCTATACCTTTTATTCTTGTCACTTACCCATTTCACAACTGGAAGGCTGTATCACAATTCCAGATTTCATGATATATTAACTACAAAACTGTAGTAACCAAAACAATATGGTACTGGCACAAAAACAGACACATAGATCAATGAAATAGAACAGATGGTCCAAAAACAAACTTATGCTTATGTGGTCAATTAATCTATGACAAAGAAGGCAAGAAGAAGCAATGAAGAAAAGATAGTCTCTACAATAAATTATTCTAGGAAAACTGAACAGCCACATGCAAAAGAATGAAACTGGACCACTTTCTAACACCATACAAAAAAATAAACTCAGAGTGGATTAAAGACCTAAATATGAGACTTGAAGCCATAAAAATCCTAGAATGGTGTATAGGCAGTAATTTCTCTGACATTGGCCATAGTAATAATTTCTAGATATGTCTGCTGAGGCAAGGGAAACAAAAGCAAAAATAAACTATTCAGTCTACATGAATAGAAACTTTCTTTAGAAATGTGAAAGCACCATCAAAATACAGCCAGTAGTTTTATCTAAGTAAATTCTGCAAAACTGGTTTATAATATCCTATGTGGTTACATAACAAAGTTAAATTAGTAAAACAAAAGAGATGTGATTTTTAATGTTTTTTTTTTTTTAATTTATTTCTAGGAGAGAGAGAGACAGCATGAGCAGGGGAGGGTCAGAGAGAGAGGGAACCACAGACTGAACAGGCTCCAGGCTCTGAGCTGGCAGTCAGCACAGAGCCCGACGCGGGGCTCGAACCCATGAACCGCGAGATCATGACCTGAGCGAAAGTCGGACGCTCAACTGACTAAGCCACCCAGGCGCCCCATAAAGAGATGTGATTTTTAAAAATCATCTTGGGGTGCCTGGGTAGCTCAGTTGGTTGAGTGTCCGACCTCGGCTCAGGTCATGATCTCACGGTTCGGTTCGTGGGTTTTGGTCCCACATCAGGCTCTGTGCTGACAGCTCAGAGCCTGGAGCCCGTTTCAGATTCTGTATCTACCTCTCTCTCTGACCCTCCCCTGCTCATGCTGTATCTCTCTCTCTCTGTCTCAGAAATAAAAACATTAAAAAAATTGAAACTCATCTTATTTAAGTAGAGATGGGAAAGAATAGGGAAAAAGTGGTTATATTCTCTTGACTTCAGAATGGATACATATCTCTCTTCCTAGAATAAATCAAAGATAATGTATATGTTAATTTTACAAAGTCAACAACAAAAGCACTAGCCAAAGGACTAAGTAAAGGACTCTGATGACTAACTTTCTTAAACAATTTTATAAGGTGAATCAAACATGGTCCTTAAAAGCATTCAGTATGCATTTCTTTGTCTCATAAGCAACATATTCATTTCATATGAAAACATCTGGTATGTATCGCTACATGCAAGAAATGAAGGAAAAATATCAAACCAGTACAAAGATCTAGGGGGAAAATTTAATTAGAGGAGAAAATCAACAAAAATACGTGTATCATGATTGAGTCATTGTATATAAAGTTTGTTCCTGCTTAACTAATAAGATTTGAACCTAACTTCTATTTTACCACATAGATCAATTAGCCTTTTCCTAATGCTTTATTTTAATAACACCCATTCCTACCCTGTTTTATTAACATAATTCTTTACTTGTACAATTAATTGGGGGGTTTTGTTTCATTTTTTTCAATATTTGTTTATTTAATTTGAGGGGAGGAGTGGCAGAAAGAGAGGGAGAGAGAGAATCCCAAGCAGGCTCCATGCTGTCAATGCAGAGCCTGATGCAGGGCTCACTCTCATGAACTGCGAGATCATGACCTGAGCCGAAATCAAGAGTCAGATGCTTAACCAACAGAGCCATGCATGCGCACCTTGTGCAACTAACTGTTGATTGAACCTTCTGGGGAAAAAAAAAATTATAAAGTAACTGCCCTTGAAATGATGCCTGACTTTATTAGCTGATTACAAGCAGTTTGTCAGGAAAGAGTGGTTCTTCAAGGGTCACCCCTGGACCAGCAGCATTAGCATCATCTGAGAACTTGTTAGAAACTGAAAATTAATTATGAGACTCTCTCTCAGATCTGACTGCAGAAACTCTGGGAGGGGGGACTAACTTACTGGTGTTTTAACAAAGTCTGCAGGAGATTCTGACGCACGTTCAAGATGAGATCAGCTACATAAGAATATAAATGCTATACAGAAGTTATTTTGCAATATTATCAATTATATGTATTATTGTTAAGTAATAGAAATAGTACACCATCTTGCATTTAATAGAGGCTCCACGCCTCCAGTGTGCATAGACAACTTGTGTACTGCAGCTGATGGTCTGCAGCAAACTACGTCCCACCTGGGTCACTCCTAAGAAGTAGCAGGTTAGTTTTATTTATTTAGTGCTGGTTAATTGTTCTCCCAAATAAGGCCAGAGAGTCCAGAAAATGCTCAGATCACATTGTTTCACACAACCCCGTGATGGCACGGAAAAGGGTATAGCCACTTCAGGCTGATCCCAAATATTACTTCTCCAAACACTTCCAGGAGTTCTAGATAACGCAAAAAAAAGAAAAAAGAAAAGAAAAACTGACCAGGGAGTTGTTTTACTAAAGGACGCCTTTTACGTGTCTGGCTATGGTATATAGAAAGAAAAGCCTTTATGCAAATGGGACAGCGTCTCAATATTTAAAAACTAAGGTCTGCTGTTGGAGTACCTTGAAGACCGAGAGCCTCAAACAGTGCTGTGTTCTCCTCAACCTCCTGTTTTGAGGGTCCAGCATTTCACGAGATAAGAGCAAGGGCCCTCTGCCCGGACAGAGCGGGCCAATCCGTCAGCGGCAATCAGTGTAAATAAAGCGGGAGTTCCCGGCCGCGTTGCACATGCTCCCCTGCCCATCATCCCTTGCTCCAACCTCTTCTTAGAATCAGCACGGTGCATAACCCAAGAGTGATCTGTGGGGTTTTATGCAGAGGCATCGTGGCCAGCATCACCGCTAGCCTACATATGCGGCTCCCAATACTACATGCCCTAGCACCACCACCCTGAACCAAAGAGTCAAGGTTAGGGCAGCTACAGAAATCTGTTCCACTTTTCACATATAGGTGTGGCCTCCCGCTCCTGGAATACTGCCAATTTGGCCCTCCATTTGGGTTTGACACAGTAAATAATGAGGAATATTCTCTCCAAGCCTGTACAGTCCTGCATGCACATTATTTGCACAACCAGAAAAAAATTCCTCGCACAAAACAAAGCATTGTTGTGGCTCCTGTGCATGGGTTGGAATACAAACTTTATAAGAATTTGCCTTATTTCGCAGGTGTATATGTAATTTTCCAAATCTCCATTCTGGCAGATCCCTTTCATCTTCGGGGGATGAAGAAAAACAGATCTGTGGTTGCAAAACCCTAGCAAGACGAAGGGGGCTTTGAGAGTGGAGGTAAAAACAAAATCAACAAGCTTACTTCGCTCTAATTGTGATGTGCCCTGGGATACATATCCAAAGGGCACATTTAACAAGTGTTCTATGTTGTCATTAAACCACTATAAAGGCACCTTGATTCAGTACTTCTGAGCATCTCAAGGGGCCCCAGAAAGCACTTCCCCATAAAATATATCTTCAAAAAGACTTCTACTTTATGCTAGCACATTAAAAGACTGTCGAAAGACACAGAGGTACTCGATATAGCTATATTTTTAAGAAGAACACTTACTCTCTGGAGAATTAGGAGAGCAGGTAGGGTGCCTGTGATAACAAAGGCAGCTTATCCACACTGCTCCTGCGTCGCAACCTGGGGGAAGCATCTAAGGGTTCTCTTAAAAAGAAAATATCCTCTGCCTTTGGCAACAAAGCCTACAATAGAATAAAAGCAAGCATCTTTACAGGCAGAAGTTATAGGGTGAGCCAAAAGGTGGAGAGCACACATAAATGAAGTCTCCTCTGGTGGCTCACAGCTCTCTCCAATACTTGTGTCGTAAACCCTGCGCCAGCTTCCGGTAGACACATTCCTGCAAACTTCCGGGAGAAGCACCTGTACGCCATCGAATGTGGGAAGAAAACCTCCCAGGCCTGGGAGCTTCTTTTCCAGCTAAATGGAATTTCCATTTCTCTTTTAAATTGTAAGTAAAACTGCATTTCTGAACTATTAAAGGTGGTAAGTTATAAAGTCGTTTCAAGATTGATCATGCAGCTATACTTAACGAAGACCCAGAAAAGTCATCACCAAGGGCTACTCAACCCCAACCACAATCTCTCGCTTGAACCAAAGGAATGCCCATCCCTTCCCTCCAAATATAAACTTATATAATATCAGGCCTATCAGCACTTATCTAATGTTCCCTGCATTGGCCACAAGGACAGGAGAATTTGCACTTTGAAACCCATGATTTCTAACTCTCAACTGTAGACAAATACATCTAACTTGAATACTCTAGAAACGAATGTTTTCCTGTTTTCAAATAAAGGTTTGCTTTAAATGTGAATTCATGTTTTTCTTTTTAAATTTGCTTTTGGCTTCCTTTTGTTGTTGTTCTTTGTTGTTAGTTTTTTCTATTTGGCAATTACTACTTCGAACCAGAATAGAGTGAGAGCAATCCACAATATGTGGATGACTCTTAAATGTTCATAATCTTCACCTAGTTCAGATATTACTTTCTACCATTATTTAGAAAACAATTCTGGGGCGCCTGGGTGGCTTAGTCGGTTAAGCGTCCGACTTTCGCTTAGGTCGTGATCTCGCGGTTCGTGGGTTCGAGCCCCGCGTCGGGCTCTGTGCTGACTGCCAGCTCGGAGCCTGGAGCCTGTTTCAGTCTGTGACTCCCTCTCTCTCTGACCCTCCCCTGCTCACGCTGTCTCTCTCTCCTAGAAATAAATAAAACATTAAAAAAATAATAAAGTAAAATTAAAAAAAAAAAGAAAACAATTCTATCAGTTCCCTACTTCATGTTTTTATATACTTAAAATATTTTACTCCTGGTTCAGAAAAATATAAACATGTAAGTCTTACCAGCAAATAAATGCAAGAAATTAAATTAATGGATGGCACTGCCACTCCCTGTTAACTACAGCACTCAATCTGATTCCCCCTCGAGCTGTTATAACCCTTCGCTTTTTGACAGCCAAAAGAAAGGGCATATGCAACTGTCCCCCAGGACCCCGCCCCCCACCACGCCATCTTCCGCATTCCAGTATTCTCTCTTGGAGTCGGGCGGACATTTGGTTCCAACATCAAAGAAGAATGGAAAAGGTATATGAAAACAAACACTGACCCTCTCGGCATTCCTCAAGGACAATCCTGGTGCCCATCATTTGTTCTATCATCCTTCTCTTTGTCCCCAGTCTTGTCCTCTGGGCTCTACTGTAATCTACAAATGTTGGTGCGAATCAGCAACTTTCACTCTGAAAGTCCGATCAAAAGGCAGACTTTCAAACCACACTCCCCAAAATTCAGCCGCTTGCGGGCAGTACCCAGGAAGCAGCATTTTAGCCCTGGGACCACATATCGGGACACAACTGATATGTTCCCAACCAGTGGAAAGAGGAAAGAGAAGCAGATCTGAGTTATGACATTCCTACAACAGTATGCAAAGCAAGATAAAAGTGAACCATCATCTGTCATCAGTAGATCCATGAGGTCATTTTGTTCCTCTATATTTAGTTCTACTTTGCTCAAGAACCCCTTATCCTATACTGGGGGCCTTGCTCTGTGCACAAAGAGAAAACTCAACTCATTAATTCTACAGCATCATTTTCTATAAGGCCTCCTGATATAAGGCATACAATATCAGTTTGGCCAGATACATTATTATCCATTGCACTTGAGAATTATTCAAGTACCATATGGAGATTTGACTGATGGAGCTGTGGGGGAATCCCATTCCATCGTGATTCCCATGCTCTTTGGAAATTAAGCTGCAACACAAATGAGGCAAGTTCTAAATCAGATGGTGGAAATCATTACCTCTTTGTTTTATGTTATTGTGTGTTTTTTTTACAATATGTGGGCTCCTATGAAGAGTCAGTGAGGGATTGGGGCACCGGTAGATCTGATCTTTTTATGAGCTGCTGAGGAGCAGAGGATCTAAAATGGTCTCAGGAAATCTGCCAGGATTCCATAACAGCTACTAGAAATTTCACAAACTCTATGAAAGAAGCAATATGTGAAGCTGGGAATAAAGTGCAAAGTGTATACGTAGGTGTTTGGCAGGGTTGCAAAACTGTGAGAGAAGTTCCTTCAACAAGGAAGTTAGAGAGTCTGACTGCATTTAACACAACTTCAAAGCAAGCCGAGATGACCTAATTTGGTAATTGTACTTAAGAACTTACACAAATCAGCAAGGAAATACCACAAAGGAACAATTCAGATTCATACTGCATTTAACTGTAATTACAAATTACAATTTTTTAAAATAATTTATTGTCAAGTTAGCTAACACACAGTGTATACTGTATGCTCTTGGCTTCAGGGGTAGGTTCACTCTTTATGTACAACACCCACTGCTCATCCCAACAAGTGCCCTCCTCAATGCCCATCACCCATTTTCCTCTCTCCCTCGCCCCCCCATCAACCCTCAGTTTGTTCTCTGTATTTAAGAGTCTCTTATGGTTTTTAAAGCAATCTCTCCTGTTACTATATATATATATATATATATATAAGATATAGTAGCATCCTGTATATCTAAGATCGCTGAGGAAGGAGACATTTAAAAAAATAATGTGACAGGTCATTAACTCAACCATTAAAGCTTAAATAAATTTAGAACAAAGAGGAGAAAATGAATCAATCTGTTTGGATTAAAAAAATAACCTTCTAAAACAGGTTAGATAGTCGGCGCCTGGGTGGCTCAGTTGGTTAAGCGTCCGACTTCAGCTCAGGTCAGGATCTCACAGTTCCTGGGTTTGAGCCCGATGTTGGGCTCTGTGCTTACAGCCAGCTCAGAGCCTGGAGTCTGTCTTCGGATTCTGACTCCCTCTCTCTCTGACCCTCCCCTGCTCACGCTGTCTCTCTCTCTCTCAAACATAAATAAAACATTAAAAAATCAAAACAAATAGGTCAGATAATAAAATCTATTTTCTACACTATAGAAGTTCATTACTAAGAATATGTTTGAGTGAATACGGACACAAAGCTACTCCTTTAAAACACCTAAGAAATTGGCTGAAGCAACAATAATGCACAATGAACAAGAAAATATTTCCTGATTGTGGGGGGAAAACTGCTTATCCTTAACCTTCCTAAATCATTTGGATCTTTTCTCTGAACTGTTTCATTTTCTATTATTCATAATAAGAACCTAGGGCCAATGGCCAAATCTGCATTTTATCACTAACCAAAAATGTCCCTTAGAATGACTCACCTTCCAAGTAGATCCCAATTTAGGTCCCTTAACAATGCCTGAGAGATCACAAATCGAACAGGAACTCTTGCTGGTAAGGAGAAAACATCCTGAACTAAGTTATCTACCTGCCCGTAGCCGGGAACCATACAAGACACTGCACTCCATGCCATCCTGGGCTTGCCATCTTCACCGCTAAAGAGGAGAAGGAACCAACACCGGAGAAGGGGGGGCGGGGGAGGAGGAGGCGAGGGGGAGCACAAAAGCCCTAGAGCGTGCTGATCTTTTGCTTCAGAGCCTACGTATCTCTGTTACTTCATCATGTCAAAGCATATAAATGAAGGGTCCTTAGGAGTGAGGGGTGAGAGATGAGGGAAGAAATCTGGATCATAAGACAAACTATATGTTAATGACTAAGAAAGGAAAGCCTTCCCTGTCACTCCAGAAACATATTTACTTTATGAGATGTAATGTTTTTTAAACACGCTTCATGTTTTCAGTTAAGATTTTCAAGACATTCTTTCAAATGAGCCAAATACATAATAAGAAAAGACTGTTACAATAAAACCTCAAAAACCAAAATAGAAAGTCTAAAGCAACACATAGCATACACAAAGGTCCAGGAAAATTGAATTAGTGATGCTGATGACAAATGACGAGAAACCATGTGAAAATGTAGAGAAAGATAAAAGTGGGTTAGAAAGAGAAGTGAAAAGGGATGACTGGTTACAGAGCTGCAGCCTGCTAATAATAGATGATGCTAAACTCAGGTTAAGTTAGGAAACAATGAATTGACCATGTGCATGATATTCAGAATTTACATAAATTAGGAATTTCAAGACCTGAAGAATGCCCTCAGATGTGAGATTAATAACCAATATCAGCATCAAGTACATTGTTGTACTTGTACAAATATATCATTGTTATATTTTCAAACAGCAAAATTAAAGAAAGATTCGTCTTTTTATCCCCGAAGCTAACAAAGTAGATAATCTAAAAAGAATTAAATAAATGGCAAAAGGTAGAAAGGGAAAGCTAGTATTACCTTACATGGGAAAATTGTGAAAGAATACTATATTCAGTTGGCTCTGAAATTTGTATGTGATATTGACCAAAACACTTTCAGGTCTAGTGGGTCTCAGAAACAGCATCATGAAAGATATCACATTTGCAGGGGCACCTGGGTGGCTCAGTCAGTTAAGTGTCCAACTTTTCCGACTTCAGCTCAGGTCATGATCTCACAGTTTGTGGGTTTGAGCCCCACGTCGGGCTCTGTGCTGACAGCTAGCTCAGAGCCTGGAGCCTGCTTCTGATTCTGTGTCTCCCTCTCTTTCTGATCCTCCCCTGCTCACATTGTTTCTCTCTCTCTCTCAGAAATAAATAAAACATTAAAAAAAATTTTTTTAGGGGCGCCTGGGTGGCTTAGTCGGTCAAGCGTCCGACTTTCGCTTAGGTCATGATCTCGCGTTAGTGGGTTCGAGCCCCGCGTCGGGCTCTGTGCTGACTGCCAGCTCAGAGCCTGGAGCCTGTTTCAGTCTGTGACTCCCTCTCTCTCTGACCCTCCCCTGCTCATGCTGTCTCGCTCTCTCTCTCTCCTAGAAATAATAAAGTAAAAAAAAAAAAATTTTTTTTTTTAAAAGAAAGAAAAGATATCACATCCGCAGGCTTTATTAAAAGATGTTCTCCCAGTTCAGGGAGATGAATTATTAATCATTAAGAACGGTAAAACTGTGCCTAAAAAGAATTTCCAGGAAACACTAAACCATACTAAAGATAAAAAAGATATTTCTTAAAAATATCACAAATCAAATCACAGGGGCACCGGGGTGGCTTGGTCAGCTGAGCGTCCGACTTCAGCTCAAGTCATAATCTCACCGTTCGTGAGTGCTAGCCCTGCATCAGGCTCTCTACTATCAGTGCAGAGCCGGTTTTGGGTCCTCCGCCCCCCTCCCTCTCGGCCCCGCCCCCACCTGTGCACAGGTGCAACATGCGCTCTCTCACTCTCACTCTCAAAAATAAACAAACAATTAAGAAGTAAATAAATAAAACAAAATGTCAAGTTACAAATAAAAGAAAGTTGATTTTAAGAAGTCTAAATGCCTGTTTGAATGATGCTAATAAAATAGAATATTATACAATATATATTAAAAGAATCAAATTTTCACAAAATATTTCTAACAAACATAATTAGATTAACATAAAACAGGGAAGTGGGATGTAAAGAAGTCAAAACAATCAATTTTTCTTCCTCTCTAAAATGGGATTAAGTTATTTCAGTTTTGATAATTAGTTAAAAATAGAGTTTTAAAAACAAACTGGAAAATACTTTAGGATAATATTTAGTGGAACTTCTACATTCCACATGTTTAAAGGTATTAAAACCAAGCAGTTAATAACATTTCCAAAAAGAAAAAGTTAGAATATAATCACTAGGAACACAAAAACAGAATGTAATACCTATACGACAGTTAACAAGTTTAAGATTGGAATAAAAAACAAAAGCATATTAATGTGTTTCATTAAACATTTAAAAATGTCAGAGACGTTTCCACATGAAACTAGAAACTAAGTTTAGCAGCCAACACAGGAGAAAATGCAGGAATGCTAAAAACATGGGCATCACACAAGATTTAAGAAATCAGCAAAATAAAATTATGAGATAGTGATAAAAAATCAATACCATTGAATGGAAAATGCAAACTAATCATTAATCATAATGCCACATCAAGGCATCAAAAAAATAATAGAGAAACTGAACAATATAATTAACAAAATGAAAACTACATGAACAAAATTAGATGTTAGCCTCCATTCTGTTTCCTGTAAACAAAGAATACATCTTTCTAAGAACTCATAAAATATTTGTAAACACTGACCACATATTAGGTATTCAAATAGTTTCTAAAAAGTAAGTTGCATTACAAAACAGTACGATGAGGAGTGATACACAGTGTTAAAATAACTTAGAATTTTTCTCAAAAACAACATTGTTAAAGAATAAGTGGATATGGTTTTGGTAGTTTTGTGTTCAAATACTAGCTTCTGCTATTACTAGTTTTCTGACTGCAGTGCGCATAGCAAAGGCAGCAAAATGACCAGTAGGAACTCTACAGGGAAGTAAATTAGACACCCTGAAGGCATACGATGAAATGTGTGTGCAAGGTCATCATAGGAATACACAAAATCATCTGCAAGCAGCAAAATGTCTCAGAGCAGACATGCACAGAGATTCTTTTTGAGAAGTTAGGGGAACTTGAATATAAATGGACATTTCCTTAAAAATTAAAAACCATTGGGAATTGGGTAGAGAACATGAAAAACACAAGTAAGTAGGGACTGAAGACAGAAAGATAATACAACATTTTTAGTAGAGTAGATTATTCTACTAACACACTTGAAAACATAGGAAAAGGTAAGAATTCTCTTTTAAAAACATGCCATATTTTTAAAATTAGACTATCAAAACTGAGAAATGGTTGAAGGAGTAATTTAAAATACATATTAAATAATTTCAAAAGTTAAACACTCATAGGATTAATCTCATCCAAAATTACATAAGCCATTGAAAAAAAAACCCCACAAAATTTAATGAGAGAAAAAAATAACTGTTTTACAAATATGGCTGTCTGATACATTCCTTGAAGTAGAAATCAAATATTATACAGATGCCAATAATTCCCAAAGCAGTTTAAATACATCATGGTATTCTATTTTTAAAATGTTTGGAAAATTTTTAGCAATTTGGGAAAAAAATGACTCTGTGCCTGATAGAATTTTCTGGGATAATGGAAATGCTCTATAATTCTGCACTATCCAATAAGGTAGCCACTCACCCCAAGGGGCTATTTTGAGCACCAATAGGGCTAATGTGAGTGAGAAACAGAAATTTAAATTTTATTTAATATGAATTAATATAATTTATGTTTATCCATATATGGCTAGTGGCTACCATTTTGCAGTGTATCTCTACATCGTCTGGAGGAACAAATGGTTAAGAGTTGCAAACAAATATAGTCCAACCTACATATATATCAGAAGTGCATATATTCCAAACATGAGATAAAGCCAGTACAATAAAAAAAAACATCACTTGTACCATGAGTGAAGTACTAAAATAAAAATCTAGTAACAGACTATCATTTTTAAGAATTCAATAGAGATTTTTTTAATAGAAAGGGAAGGATTAGTTAATTAATTAAGTTAAAGCAACTAGTTAGGCATTTAGAAAGAAAAATCAATTTAGGCCCTTATCTAACATAATTTAAAAAATAAATTTCAGGTTGCTTTTTAAGAGGTAATCAGAAAATAATAACCATACGAAGCAGAATTGCATATTAATCATTTCTTTGGACAGGGAATATTTTAGAGGCAAAAGATATCACAAAACAATAAATGGCCTTAAGTCTACATAAAAAATAATAAAAAATAAATAATAAAAATAAATAAAGCCTATATCTAAATAAATTTAGAGCTTCTGTATGTTGAAATATCAAAAAAATACAATATACGGGGAAATGTTTTCACCAAATAATTTAGGTGATATGTTAATACTTTATAATAATTATTAAATTATTCAATATTTTACAACATCTCTTCCGTGGCTTGCAGGGCCTTATGGTAGCAAGGGGGTATGCAGACAAGGTCCTTACTCTCACGAAGGTTACGTCTAGTTAGGACAACATCAACTAAACCATTTAAAAAATAGTTTTCTCTTGTTGCCTGAGTTGTTAATTTTAGCCATTCTGACTGGTGTGAGGTGGTATCAGTCAGAAAGGCTAAACTTAACAACTTAAGCAGCAATAGCTATTGGCGAGGATGTAGAGAAAGAATCTCTTTTGCACTGGTGGTGGGAATGCAAACTGCTGTAGCTGCTCTGGAAAACCATATGGAAGGTCCTCAGAAAGTTAAAACTAGAACTACCCTATGACTGGCAATTGCATTACTAGGTATTTATCATCGAAGGGATACAGGTGTGCTGTTTCAAAGGGGCGCATGCACCCCAATGTTTATAGCAGCGCTATCAACAATAGCTCTTGTTGATATATATACACAATGGAGTACTACTCGGCAATCAAAAAGAATGAAATCTTGCTATTTGCAACTACGTGGATGGAGCTAGAGGGTATTGTGCTAAGCAAAATTAGTCAGAAAGACAAATATCATATGACTTCAGTCATATGAGGAATTTAAGATACAAAACAGATGAACATAAGGGAAGGGAAGCAAAAACAATGAGGGTTATAACATAGGAGACTCTAAAATACAGAGAACAAACTGAGAGTTGCTGGAGGGGTTGTAGGTAGGGGAATGGGCTAAATGGGTCAGGGGCATTAAAGAAGACACCTGTGGGGATGAGCACAGGGCGTTATACACAAGGGATGAATCACTGGAATCTATTGCTGAAATCATTATTGCATTATATGCTAACCAACTGGGATGTAGATTAAAACTTAATTAATTAATTTAATTTAAAAACAAAAGTTTTTGTTTCCCTCATGCATCAAATCTATCAGCAGGTGTTTAAAGCTCTCCCTCTTGAGACATAACCCAAACTGATTGCTTCACACCACTGCCACTTCTGCATCCCTAGTTCAAGCCACCTTCATCCTTCACAAGGGCTAATGCAATGGCCAACCTTCTAATCTCCAGGAATCCATGGCAACCTCCCCCCACACTCCATTCCTTGTCATGGTGATAGAAATTACATCTTGTTTATTCCTTGGCTTTTACGACTTCCATCCATACTTAGGATGAAGTCCAAAATCTATACTACACCCCACAGAATCCCATAAAAGGGCCATTTGAAAGTAGACCCTACTAAGATCTCTGAGATAAATTTAAAACTCCTCCTTCCCTCCCTCCCTCCCTCCCTGGATCTTGGCACATTAGCGAGCTTTCAATTTCGTTAAAAGCCAAAGCTCATTGCCAATTTAGGGTCTATGCACTCGTTCCCTGTGCCTGGAGCCCTCCACCACTCCTAACTTCAATCATCTGGAAGCTTGGGGCTTTCATATTCCCTCCCTACAGGACTTCGCTTCCTCATCTGTATTTCAGCACTTTTTTTTTATTGTGAAGGCTCCAGAGAAATTGGTTCTCGTACACAAAGTGGCACCACACATTTACAGAATTATTTGCCAATGATATATGTACAGATCTAAGATTATTCCTAAACTTTGGCATGGGATCTTTATGTCCAAGGATCTCTACTAATTAAATAATCTTAAAACATGTTCACTTGTGTCGATTTTAATACTGACATATTGCAAGAACCTAAATAGTTTAAAAGTATAGAGACTCAGAGCCTGGGCAATAGAGAAACATAACCCAGGTAAGCCTTATTTAAAACCTATTTTATCAGGGCACCTGGGTGGCTCAGTTAGTTAAGCCTCTGACTTGATTTCAGCTCAGGTAATGATCTCACAGTTCATGGGACTGTGCCCAAGGCACTGACAGTGGTGCAGGGTTTGTGTGGGATTCTCTTTTTCTCCCTCTCTCTCTGCCCCTGCCCAAGCCCTTGCACAAGCATGCTCTCTCGCTCTCTCTCTCAAAATAAACAAACAATAAAAAATAAAAATAAAGCCTGCTTTACCAATTATTCAGTGTGTGACTTGAGCAAGTTACCTAACCCAGATTCCATTTTGTTTGTTTGTTTGTTTTTTTTTTAATCCATAAGGGTGCATACAGCATAGAAATCTTAAAAGGTTAAGCAATGTATTTCAAATCTCTTAACTTGGGAGTTTAGTAAGCCTGCTTGTCTGTTATTGAATATTAGTAAATTTTAGCTATTAACCT
This sequence comes from Proteles cristata cristata, assembly GCA_017311185.1. NCBI lineage: Eukaryota > Metazoa > Chordata > Mammalia > Carnivora > Hyaenidae > Proteles > Proteles cristata. The sequence continues at coordinate 2,690,077 of JAESUZ010004194.1, forward strand.
AGAGTTTGGGGTTCAAATCCTGCCTCCAAAATATTACTTGTGTGACCTTCAGTAAGAGCAGTCCAACCTCATATCATCATTTTTAAGATGAAATGAGGTAACAAGTGTGCTGTTCTTACAACAGCACTTGCCAATAACCACTCAGCGTATTAACCATGAATTATTCTTTACGTGTTCAAAATGGAATACTTGTTAATGACTAAAAATAATGATTGAGGCTATTTGGGAATGTTTCTCAAAAGTTTTAAAACTGTTCAAATTCAAAATCATTGAGGCGCCTGGGTTAAGCGCTGGTTAAGCGTCCGGCTTCGGCTCAGGTCATGATCTCGTGGTTTGTGACTTCAAGCCCTGTGCTGGGCTCTGTGCTGACAGCTCAGAGCCTGGAGGCTCCTTCAGATTCTGTCTCTCTCTCTCTTTCTGTCTCTCCACCACTTGTGTTGTCTCTTTCTTATAAATAAATGAATTTAAGAAATTTAAAAAAAAATCAGAATCATTAATCCAACCTTATCCTGAGAAATAACTAGAGAAGATGACAAAGATGATTTTTCAGCAAGGTTCATCACAGTATTTGTTCTAAGAGAGAAGTTTTAGAAACAATCTAAATGCCAACAGAGTTTGATTGTGAAAATCGTAAATCCACATCACTGAGTACTATGCAATCTTTAAAAAAACAACAACTCTTTTACTCCTTTAAAAGAGAGCTGATGACAGGGAAATGTTCAATATATATTAAATGAAAACAATTAAACAATATGAACCTTACATAGTTGGCTCTAAGCAGCTTTAGAGTAGAAAACCAAATAAGTTTGCCAGAACCGAGCCTAATTAGTCTGAGTGAATGAAACTTCTAAGTAAATTTCATGAACTCTTCTGATTGAACTTTGTGTCCTATATTCTGCTGAGTTTGTCTCTTTTTTTTCTCACTGCCTGATTATCAATTAAAAAAAAAATAAAGAAATACATAATCTGGCCAGTAGATATTTCTTGGGAGTTATACCTAATGTTTTTCTTCATATGTTAACGCATTGTATTTGTAACCCATAAGGGCATAATGTGGCTGATTAAACTTTTCATTATGGCTCAAAGGCACTTGAGATAAACATAGCCGTTACATTTGATACCTCTACAATCCATATATGCTCATCTGATTTGTTCTTTCCTAGGGAATAGGAAAAGGTAGAGAAGACCAACTCTTCTAAGAAAAGAAACGAGAATTCCTACACTCATGGTTTGTGTTACTATATTACAAATCTCAAGCACAATTCTCTTATATGACACAAAAAGTTACTGAAAATGTTAATAAAAAGCAGCAATTAAAGACAAAGCCTTTACTTGCATGGAACAGAATTGCAGGTGAAAGAATGTTGGCTATTTCATGTACCTCCGAGACTAAAAAGTCCTCAGTAGCTCCACTAAATACTATCATTTTACAGACAGCTTCTAATACAAAAGAACAATCATAAAAAGAAGGTACATCAGGAGCCCCAGGGTGGCTCAGTCAGTTAAGCATCCGACTTTGGCTCAGGTCATGATCTCGCAGTCCACAAGTTCGAGCCCTGTGTCCAGCTCTGCTGACAGCTCAGAGCCTGGAGCCTGCTTCAGATTCTGTGTCTCCTTCTCTCTCTGCGCCTCCTTACTCACATTTTCTCTCTCTCTCTCAAAAACAAAATAAAACATTAAAAAAATAAAGAAGGTATAACATACCATAATCTTATATAGCAGCATTAAAATTAACAGCAATCATAAACACATAGACTGAGAAACATTAAAAAAAAAATTTTTTTTGACAGTGGTCAACAAAAAGCATTACACCAAAACTGCTTTGCCTTAAGGTAATAAGTTTTTTTTTTCTTTTTCATCCTTTTGGGCTCCAGAATATTTATAAGGCACTTGTAGATAAGGCTAGGTTGCTTCTTAAGTTATACAATTATAAAATCAGGTACATCAGATCAGATTAAAGCGGTTCTCTTTTATTTCAGTAACTATTTTGTGGTAATACATATCTTTCCTATGACATCACCACCTGACGATTGCTATGCTTGTGAAATGGAGGAGATGAAAGAGATACAATAGAAGTAGATGTAACAAAAGTGTGAGAAAAATACAACTAATGAAATGATAAAAGTTGAGCCGCCGATGGAATTGGTGGTCTGAGTAGTTGGTTAGGGTGAGGTGTTTCTTGAGAGCTCAAACCAAGACAAAATTACACTTGGGGAGGCGGCATTTGTAATGTTTCTTGAGTATTATGTAATTAACACCATCACTGACATTTAATCCAATTTTCAATTGAAAATTACTTTCTTTTAATGTTACTGGAAACATTTAGAAACTGCATAACTAATAATACAAATTATTTAACACAAGGCATAAGGGATTTTTTTATATCATATGAACAACTCACTACTTCTACAGCCGTTAAAACACAATAATAAGCTTTTATTAGCTTTATTTTCTTGACCAGCAGTATTGGTATTTTGCTACACCCCTAAAGGCAGATCTAATGCAAGTAAATATTATCAGGAACCTTCCTCATTGTCCTTGAAATACAACACAAAAAGTAAGCATGACAGATACCCATAACTGAAGATATTTATGCCCTCCCCAGATCAGCAGATGAAGAATGTCCTTCCCTGATGTTTGAACACATCTGCATTCCTCGCTTCTTTTTATCAGGAAGGGTCTTTTCCACACTGAATACCTTCTGCTTTCAAAGAGCCCTTAACCTGTTCTTCATCCCCATACCCACAAATGCAATGTGGAAACCTAACTGCAGAAATATGTTAAAAATAAGGATCCAACTCTTCCCCATTTCAAGGACTCAGATTGAATAGGCAGAGTGTTCACTCTCACCAAGCCAGAGAATGAAAGAGACCCAAACTCTACCAAACACAAAATGCTAATCTTGACAGGCAACCTAGAAAACTTCAACAGGCACAAAGGAAAATAAGACATGCCATCAATATTTGCACATTCGCCCTTATCTAAGGAAAATGCTATATGAATGTTCTCTGTCTGTCTCTCTCTCTCTCTCTCTCTCTCTCTCTCTCTCTCTCTCACACACACACACACACACACACACACACACACACACACACATTTCATTCTTTGTTTTCTATCAAGGGCAAGCTTTACCTGATACACATTGGCTCTGAGAGATACAGGTAAGCATGCACAAGGAGGCTGTAGTAAAAACAGACAAATATGGTATTTTGGGGCATCAGAAAATGACATAAAAATGTACATCAATAAAGAACAAATAATAAAAAGTCATAAGCTGAAATACTTGAAGGTACAGAACTAAAAAAAAAATGAATAATAGGCCCTTTGAAGCATTAGTCTCAGAATTCCTAACATGAAGTGTCACTTGGAAAATAACTAGTTACAGCCTACAACTAAGATGAGTGGTCGACAGACACTCTTCCCTTTAAACTGTGAACTGTGCAATGGACTTATGAGGATGATGCCTGATATAGCATAAGTGTTCAAAATTTGTCAATAGTTTATGTTTGAAGGACCTTTATCAATAATCATAGCATCCTTTTGGAAAGGAAATAATAAAACCACTGAGTGGGGGAAAATAGCAGACAGATCAGGATGGGAAAGCATGCCTATTTTCACATCTTGAAATAAAACACCAGACACTTAGAGAGAGGAAGTGGCTCTACCTACCGGGGACTCCCTTCAAGAGTCCTGGGGCCTTCAGATCTTGCTCTTTAGGTGGTGGGTGAGGGTCCTCATTTTTTTTTGTAGTCAATGAGAATTTAATAAAATGTGAGTCCTACCATCTCTGAAAATACCCAGGTTCAAATGCATTAAGAATTAAGGCAGGCCCCCCTTTCTTTATGAGAATATAAAGACAGGGTTTCTAACTAGAGGGGACACACGGAAATACTAACGATAAACCTTTGTTCCGTGAAACAAAAATAAACTTCCGTTTGAGATTAAAGGAATGCTCTCCAGTCTCTTTAGGAAATAATGAGAGAAAGTGAAAAATTGGAGGAAGCACAAACATAATGAACACAGACAGAGCAGGACAGCTTTTACAGGGGAAGGATTTGGTTGGGCCCTGGGGACATTCTCTGCAAAAACTCTTGCTTCTGTGTCATGGAGATATGTAGGCACTGTAATAGCCTGGACCAGAACCAGTAGAAACAAACTAAAGATGTCTTACCTTCCATACTGCTCATTTATTTGTGAGTCATACTGAATTACAAAGTTCTAGTCACAGACACTGGCTAGAGACCACAATGGGAAAAGGACCAGTAAAGATCCCCCCTGCCCGCCCCCCACCCCCCGCACACACACACAAGCACGCACATCTGCGAACAAACCCACACACAATTCCAGAAAATCAAAAGGACCTGCATACTGGCACAAACAGAGGTGTCCCTTGTTTCACGATTCCAAATGCCGCTTCAGAAGGATAAAACTGATTTTAAAACGTTGGAGGCACGAAAAATACTACTCAAAATTCAACTCATTTAATGCCGCACCCTTTAATTTATTTTATTGCCTCAAGGGTGGAAAAGGCATGTTCCTCACTGTCTGTGAAACAAGCAGCAGCGCCAAGCTAATGCTAATGGGAATTCTGTGGCCAGAGCCCACACTCGAAGACGCTTGTGCATGCACTTCAGTTTGGGATTTACCTCCTTTTACAAAAGAACATAATAGAATGAATGCATCCCAGAAGGGAGTGCCTTTTAGTTTAAAACTATTGTCTGAAACATTGCACCTCCTCAGCCCTCTGAGGACATAAAACATCTGAATTAACTTGTGGATACTGTTCTATATGGAACTTTTAATAACATTTTAAAACTCTCTCCATTTCCAAGTACTATTAAAAGAGTAACTTTCTTTGAAACTGAGCTAAACAGTAGCAAATTACCTAATGGAATAAAAGAAGAAAAAAAGTGATACATTTCCATAGAGTAGCAAACTCCCTTAGGAATAAACAACACAAGAGAACTGTGATGCATTTCCATAGACTTAGCAGGTCAATAACAGACACCTTGTAGGAAATATCTTCCCCGGAACAAAGGTAGCAGAGACGCCCCTGGAGATGCCCCCCCGTTCATTCTTCCTTCTGACTCATACTCACCACCCTAGTGGAGCATTTCAATATGCAACCAGCAGTCAGCAGCCTTTTTAGGTCTGATTTTCTACAATTTCAATCTTCAAATTGGTAACTTTCCAAATTAGAGTCACGAACGGGAAGAATTCTCACATAAACTGAAGATATGTTTAATTATTGTAGCTTTCACAAGTACACTGGCACTTTTAATTAACAGTTTGTGAATCAACTTCCAAAGTCTCAAGAAAATAAACATACGCCGTGAAAAATCTCACCAAGATTTTCCTTGCACAAAGTGAAGTTCTTCCACCCAAGATTGTACACAATGGCTATGCCACTGCCAACTTACCTTGACGCAAGAGCAAGTGGCTGATTTGTTATCATATGAAAATGGCTAGGATTGATGTTTTATCTCGATTGATGTTTCTATTACTTAGAAAGAAGAGGCCTTTTTCCAAAAAGTTTACCTGTAGCTACATAAGTGCTATACGAGCATCTCTAATTCCTTTTCAGAAAACATGTATTGCTTTTAAGTATCCCCCCAAATTAGAGTTTTACCCATTTTAGTGATATATTTCATATTTGAAAATTTAAATAATAATCTTTTCAGTATAGTATATGCCTCAGTTATTTTCATTAGGCTGCCTTCTATGCTAGCCTCTCTTCCAAATGTATATAGTTTGACAGAGTTTTAATATAGATAGTATGTATGTATATATATATATTTTTAAATGTTATGTTTTTATTGATATATTTATTTCTATATATTAATTTAAACTACATATTTTACAAATCAAATATTTTATAAAATATAAATTGAACTTTGCATTAGATTGTTCTTCACCTGGTTATTGCATATTTATTTGTCACAGACTTTAAAATTGAAAGGCACCACGTGGTTTATAAATGAAATCCCTTCATTGTGCAGGTAAGAGCACTGAATTAATGATGCTTAAGTTTTTCACAGAACTTGTCCTAGCCACCCGGCCTCCTACTTCTCCACCCACGTCTTAACAACACACGATAGATGAAGAAGCCTCCGTCCCATCACTGATTCCCCACTGTTCTGGCTTGAAAACAGAATGTGGATTTAAGGTAATGAAGTCTGCTATGTGACATCACAAACAGTAATAAGAACTGCAAAAATAAAAGGGGGTGGGTAGGCTGGACTCCAGACTCTCATGTATAGATTGAGGACTGAAGTTCAATGGGGTGAAGCAATTTATTTGTCTGCATGTTTCAAAAATATCCTTGCTGATCCTCTTTTTAATGTGTATTAATCATGCAGCAGATAAAAGTGCTACTAGGAAGATTATAGCAAAATAGTTTTCAACCAAAATTGCAATGATTAAGCACAAATGTCAGTGTTTTTATAAATATTCTCCCCTCCATCAAACTATGTATTATTCATTTTTGTATGTTCCCCAATAGTCAGTGCAGTGGTTTGGGTACATAGTTGGCACTTAACAATTTGGGGGAAATGTGAATTTAATGTTAGCAGGAAGCTAGAGAAAGGAATGTGATATTATATATATATATATATATATATATATATATATATATATATATATATATGATATTACATATATATGTGTGTATATATATGTATATATACATATATGTACACACACACACACACACACACACACACACACACTATAATTCGGCTTTACCAATAGCCTTTATGATATATGGCTTCATACTAATTCATATTAGTATGAATAAATACTACAATTATTTGCAATTCAACCACCTCAAAACCCTAACTGCTCTGATTAATTTACTATTACTAGTTGTAAGCCATTTTATATTTAAAGAATACGTGTAAGATGAATAAATAAAACACAGACTTTAATTCCACACTGTTAGTAAGTCTGTCTTTAAGAAAAGCTAAATTTAAAGAGTAAAGTTTAGGTTACTTTTTTTGATGTTTGCTTCAAATTTTTATTTAAATTCTAGTTAGTTAACATACAGTGTAATATTGGTTTTAGGAGTAGAATTTAGTTATTCATCACCTACATATAACACCCGGTGCTCATCATAACAAGTCCTCTCCTTAATGCCCATCACCCATTTAGTCAAGCCCCCACCCACCTCTCTCCATTAGCCCTTAGTTTGTTCTCTGTAGTTAAGAATATTGGGGTGCTTGAGTGGCTCAGTAACTTTGAAGTCTTCATTGAGCTCTCTGCTGTCACTTCAGATCCTCTGTCTCCCTCTCTCTCTGCCCCTCCCCTGCTCAGGAGCACATGTGTTCTCTCTCTCTCTCTCTCTCTCCCTCTCCCTCTCCCTCTCTCCCCTTCTCTCTCAAAAATAAACATTAAAAACAAGAGTCCCTTATGGTTTCCTTATCTCTTTTTTTTCCCTTTCCCTATGTTCATCTGTTTTGTTTCTTAAATTCCCCATATAAGTGAAATCATATGGTATTTAAGCTAGACTGATGTAAAATGTGGTCAATTTAAAAATGTTAGAAATAGCAAAATACAGGGGCGCCTGGGTGGCTTAGTCAGTTAAGCGTCCGACTTTCGCTTAGGTCATGATCTCGCAGTTCGTGGGTTCGAGCCCCGCGTCGGGCTCTGTGCTGACTGCCAGCTCAGAGCCTGGAGCCTGTTTCAGTCTGTGACTCCCTCTCTCTCTGACCCTCCCCTGCTCATGCTGTCTCTCTCTCTCTCCTAGAAATAAATAAAACATTAAAAATTTTTTTTTTAAAAAAGAAATAGCAAAATACATTAATGTAACATTACGCAACAACTATTCTCAAATCAAATTTTAAAAAGTACTAACGTTCTTAGGCTTTACTCCTTCCTTTTCAAGGTAATTTTAAAAATTAGTCAAAATCCACATAAGATTATTTTCTCCAATATTTTGACATTTCACAGAGTACTTTGAATTTATATAAATTTGGGGCAAAAATCCAATTAATGTTTAGAATTAAAAGTAAATGGGTATCAGTGTTAAATATTCAGGAAAAATAGGTAGAAATAAAGCTACAGGATAAATATATAAAAGCTTTGAAAAGTGGATACCATTGTAAGAAACAATGGATATGATTTCATATTAAAACATTTTGTCAAATTAATCTATAAACACTTAGAAAATATGGGTTGTGATGGACCAAGTTTTAATTTGGCTGTGATTTCTATTTTCCCTCCTCTAACACATTGGGCTTTTGCTTTTTCCTATTACACTTTTTCCCACATCAGTGTTACTCCATTTCAGAGCTGCAACAATCCATTCACAGTATGGAGTTCTGTTAGTCTATAATTCTGACAATTCTTCTAACCTCCAGATATGCATTTCTACACTAACTACCCTGAATTTACACCACAGTGTCCCACCAGTATCTTCGACTTCAAGGAATTACATTTAGCTCATTATTACTCTCCCTCTCCCATCCCGATCTGTACTTCCTCAAATATTTCCAGTCCCTCAAGATTTAAAAATGAGCTTCAAGTTAGACTCCTCTCTGGTATAATTTCTTCCTCATCTCTCCACTTCTGTTACTATGACCACAATAGCATTGTGCTGTGTAATAATGAAGAAGAAGAAGAAGAAGAAGAAGAAGAAGAAGAAGAAGAAGAAGAAGAAGAAGAAGAAGAAGAAGAAGGAGGAGGAGGAGGAGGAGGAGGAGGAGGAGGAGGAGGAGGAGGAGGAGAAGGAGAAGGAGAAGGAGAAGGAGGAGAAGAAGAAGAAGAAGAAGAAGGAGAAGAAGAAGGAGAAGAAGAAGGAGAAGAAGAAAAATGTCTCCTGTTTGTCCCAGGTTCCTAGAATGGAATTCTAAGCCCTTGGAATTTCCCAAGTGATAAGAGTGTCTCTGACTCACAGAGGGCCCCTGCCCTCTGGGGATATGATGGTAGCTGGAGAATGAGTTTACTTACATGGTTCAATGATTCAGTCAATCATGCCTATGTAAGGAAACCTCAATAAAAACAATGGACACAAGACTCAAGTAAGCCCCCTGGTTGGTGACACATGGATATGCCAGGAGGGTGATACATTCTGATTCCATGGGGAGAAGACACAGAAACTCTACTCCCAGACCTTGCCTTATATGTGTCTTCATTTGGCTGATAATGATTTGTCCTTAATAATAAATTCTCTTAATGAAAATTCTTTAGTGACGGATCTGTCTGAGTGGTTCATGGAAAACCCCCAAATCTGGAGCCAACTGATCCAAAGTATGGATAATGTGAAAACCCCCAATCTTGCAGCTAGTACCTGACCGAAGGGCAATCTTGTTGCAGACTGTGCCCTCAGCCTGTGGAGTCGATCAACTCCAGGCAGTTAGCCTCTGAATTGCACTGTAGTACTGCAGGTGGTCAGATAAAATGCATCTGTTAACTATGAAGTTCAGGTATATACCAAGGTCTTAAAATATAAATATGTCCCAAAATTCCATGGGGGCATATTTACAACAAAATTCAAAACTTGACATTGAACAGGGCATCCTGGTTTTGCTGTTTGTTCTAAATTGGGCAACCTAATACTCTGACAGGTGCTTACTACTCTTTGCCTAGCGGTCTCCTAACTCCCCTTCTCCTTCTCTATCTAGACTCTATTTCTTACCTTTATTACCTACTACTCTCAGATTATTCTCCATAAACAAAGTTTTGATCATGTATTGCCTTGTCCATAGCATTGAGTGGTTCCTCATTATTTATATAAATATATATAAATTTGTTAGCATGGCATTTTAAATTATTTACAAAGTACCCTGGACTCTGGATATTAGACAGAACTGTGTTCAAATCCCATCTTCATCATCAGAGCAGCTGGGTAAAATTGGACAACTAATTTAGTTCATTTTTATTTTTTATGTATTTCTTTTTTTAGGTTTATTTATTTATTTTGATAGAGAGTACACAGAGGATGGGCAGAGAGAGAAGACAGAGAGAATCCCAAGCAGGATCCATGCTGTCAGCACATATCAGCGCAGAGCCCAATCCCAGGAACCATGAGATCATGACCTGAGCTGAAATTTATAGTCAGACACTTAACTGACTGAGCCACCCAGATACCCTTTTATGTATTTTTAAGTTTTTATTTAAAATTTCAGTTGACATACAGTGTAATATTAGTTTCAGGGATGCAATACAGTGATTCTACACATCCATACATCCAGTGCTCATCAGAACAAGTGAACTCCTTTATTTCCAACACCTATTTAACCAATCTCCCTACTTTCCTCCATCAACCTTAATTTTTTCCCCTGTAATCAAGAGTCTGTTTCTTGGTTTGCCTCCCCCTCCCTTTTTCCTCCTTAGCTCATTTGTTTTGTTTCTCAAATTCTACGTATCAGTGAACTCATATTTCACTCAGCACAATACTCTCTAGCTCCATCCACATCGTTGCAAATGACAAGAGTTCATTCTTTTTGATTGCTGAGTAATAGCCCATTGTTTATCTATACCACATCTTCTTTATCCATTCATCAGTCGATGGACATTTGGGCTCTTTCCATAATCTGCCTATTGCAGATGATGCTTCTATAAATGTCAGGGTACATGTATCCCTTTGAATTCGTATTTTTGTATTCTTTGTGTGAATACCTAGTTGTACAATTGCTGGATCATAAGGTAGTTCTATTTCATCCTTTTTAAAGAAATCTCCATACTATTTTCCAGAGTGGCTGCTGCACCCATTTGCATTCCCACCAACAGTGCAAGAGGTTCCCCTTTCTCCACATCCATGCCAGCACCTGCTGTGTCTTCTATGACTGATTTTGACCATTCTAACAGGTGTGAGGTGGTACCTCATTGTAGTTTTGATTTCCATTTCCCTAACTTGAGCATCTTCTCAATGTGTCTCTTGGCCATCTGATCCTCTTTCTTGGCCTTAATCTCTTCATTGTAGTATGAGAACAGGAATACATCAGAATGTTATTTTAAAGAAAAAAAGAAAGAAACTTTGCATCTTCCTTTAATTGATTAAGGACCAAAGGCCTTTTTACTAAGCACATACGATACATTCACCCTATTCCAAGTATCAATCTTTATTGAAATCCTTGGCTTTTCTTACACTATTCTCCATGGTTTTCCTCTTTGTCCACTCTTCCCCATTGTATTTGTACTCCTTTAAAGTTCTGTCCTTGGTCTGTTCTCATTCTGGATCTTTTCCCTAGTGATCTTACTTCCAAGATTTTAAATAATGTTAAACTCTTGCTATATTCTGATATATTTCAAATATGAAACCCAAACCCCTCATTCCTATGTCCATCTGCTTACTGACATGTCTGACTGAGTATCCAATAGTCAACCATAGGTCTCCTCCAATCCCCTATTCTTCCCAGAATGCCTGTTTTGTATACTTTTGGGCTTTTTAAATTTTATTTATTTTACTTTATTATTTTTTTATTTATTATTTATTATTTATATTATTTTATTTTTTTAATGTTTTATTTATTTCTAGGAGAGAGAGAGAGAGAGAGAGACAGCGTGAGCAGGGGAGGGTCAGAGACAGAGGGAGACACAGACTCCGAAATAGGCTCCAGGCTCTGAGCCGGCAGTCAGCACAGAGCCCGACGCAGGGCCCGAACCCACGAACCGCGAGATCATAACCTAAGCGAAAGTCGGACACTTAACCGACTAAGCCATCCAGGCGCCCCACCTTAGCTCTATTTTATAGACGAAGAAACTGAGGCAAAAAGTAATTAGTTAACCTGCCCAACGTCACTTACCAGTGGGTAGCAAAACTCATCTCCAAACCAGTTCTGAGGTCAGAGCCCATGTACTTAGCCACTAAACTACTTTTCTCCATGTGTCAATGTTTCCTTTCACCATAGCCCTTGTGCTCAAGAATGGAGAGTAGGAACTAGGAAGCACCCTGTGCCCTTCACAGCTTACCCTTCCTGTCCTCTACTGGATAAAATGTGCCAATGAAGGAATGGCATTACTGCTATAAAGTAAGCATTGGGCTTCTTCTGCTGACCAAGTAAGATCTAGAAATGATGTGGTTTGAAAGCAAAGAAAAATAATATTTGCATGTATTTACAACCTGCCTTTCTCAGAAAGGACTTAAGGTGTTTCATTAAGATATGTATATTACTGACAGATAAAGTAAATTAAAATAGGTAAAAAAGCAAAGTAAAGGGAAAGTTGGGATAGACTAGGCCAGTGTGTGCACGCAATGCAGGTCACAAAGTTGTAGAAACTTGCCAATAGCAAGCTCCACGTTTGGCTCTAAGCTACATAGTAGCCAATGAAAACAGAGGAATGAGATTATATAGTTGATTTTTCTATAAAATAGAAACAAAGTAGCTGCTCAGGAGAAGCCTAGATATTGCCAATGCTAACACAAGGAGAAATGACTTTCCCAATCTTTCAGAGAGGACACTGTAATATAGTAAACAGCATCTTCAGCATGCCTAGGTATCAGAGTATCCAGAAATGAGAATCAGAGATTGCTTTTCACAACATTCCTCCAAAATAAGCACTGTGATATGAAATACAGGACACAGACTCAGCCTTGCCAGAAATACAACTTTATTCTTTTACACATCTTTGAGAAGTAGTTTAGTGTAGGCTGATACAGACTGCCCAGATGTGAATCTTGGTTTTGTCATTTACTAGCTGTGTGACATGAGACAAAACTCTAAACCTCTCTGGGTGTCTGATGAAAGGGAGATAATGACAAAAACTGCCTCAAGTGGTTGTGCAAGTCTTTAGTCACTGTAATGTGCTTAGAATTGTGTTTGGCACACAGAAAGCACTACAGAAGTTTCTACTATTATATTTATTATTCAGTAACTAAATTTATTTTTCAAATCCCAACCTCCCAGCTAACAGCAATGTCAAGCTAATCAATTCAGGGTTCCATTTAAGTCCCAGGGAGCAAATCAGTGAACAGCCACTGGGGAGTAGTAGAAGAATCTGGGGGAGAAGGCATCTTGTCTTTAGAGTCATTTATCCATGCTAGCATCCCTTGAGATTTCCTTTCTTCTGGTTCAAAGCTCTTGGTCCAAACAGGCGAAATGTTTCCAACTACTTGTATCCTGTCAGATACATGGAGACCATTATAATTCTCTCCTAGGGCAAGGGGATCATGAAACATTGAGGCTAACTTAGGCTCATCTGTCTCTGGGTCTTGATGACTTCCTGGGCTCTACTTAGGAAAACAAACCCTGTTAATTAACCTAGTGGGGGACGTCATTAAAAATCCACCTCCTGGCACTGACTGAGGGAAGGGGAAATTGTGATCCACTCTCTTCTCAGAAATTATTGTTTAATCATGCATTATTTCTCTTCCATCCGGAAGAGTTATTTTATCTCAAGGGGCAGAGTTGAAGGAAGCTTTACGTGGGTCTCCTATCTTCTTCACAAATTCATCAACGCTGCAGTCTTGGCTTTTGCAACAAAAAGACAAGAACTGGCACCTTGTCTCTGTCTCTCTGAGGTGTGATTCCATTTTTGAGACAATAAACGTGGAAAGCTGATGTGAAGGCAGAAGGTGGAGGGGTCCACAGTATTGTGAATAGCGAGGATGAATGAGCTGGTTAACAATTCCCAGTGTCGCCTGCCACATGAAATTACAGCATTTTTCCTAAGCATACTTCAGTTAAGACAATTCTGTAGTTGTCCAGTGTGAGGAGGTCCACATTTGAAGCTTTCTTTTTTTGTATCAACCCCTAGGCAGATTTTAAAGAATACAGTCTTCACAGGCAGACTGAAGAGAAGAGCAATATACTAAGGTCACCCAGTTTTTAAAACTTAGAGAATGCACTGGTACTGACAGTTTGCTTTTTCAAAATTCTGAACAGTAGGCACTAGTCTGGTGCCAGTTGATTCACCAGGAGCTCCAAATGGTCTATTCCAATTTTCAACATAAGTTAATTTTTTAAGTTTATTTATTTTGAGAGAGAGTGAGTGGGGAAAGGCAAAAAGAGAGGGACAGAGAGAATCCAAGCAGGCTCCGTGCTGTCAGTGCAGAGCCCGACATGGGGCTGGATCCATGAATCGTGAGAAACCAAGAGTTGGATGCTTAACTGACTGAGCCACCCAAATAAATGCCCCCACCCACAAGTTATTCTTTAACTGGAAACAAAGCTAAAACACCATGCAGCGATTTATATGATTAACAATCAATTTTCATACAAACAATACCACTAAAATGTTAACTGTTTTGTGTCATATGTTGCATATGGATAAACTTAGAACAAAAAAAAAAACTGCAATTATCTGGAAGGGTCTTCAAAGGTCCAATTCTTTAGCATCTTTATTTTAGATATAATGAAGCCATGACTGAATGGTTATTTGAGATCACATTTCTTCTCTTTTATAGAAATACTTTGAAACATAAGAACAAAAAATAGCATATCCGGTCAGATATATGTGTCATTCTTCCTAGAATTCTGCTGCTTGACAGTCATGGTGCCCCATTTTGTTCTGTAATTCTACATAGTTTCTGCAACTTTATTAAAAAGTAAACTTTTTTGAAGTAAATCAACAAACCCTTTAAAATTGTAAATTCCTCATGGATAAACATCAGTGCCTGGTTCTGTCTCCCACAGTGTCTAAGAAAATACCTTAGAGAAAGCATATGTTAAAGTGCTTGTTAATGGTGATGATGTTGTGCATCACAATATTGATGATCACATGACTGATTCCCTTCCCACGTTCTTTATCTCTTAGAATCCTGTCTGTACTTTAATCTTGAGTGTCCAAGCTTGGTCTCGGGTCATGATGTCTTTCCATACCAATCTAGCCCTTCCTCATTCCTCTCTTTCCTAACTACCTGTTTCCTTTTTCACCAAACATCTACCCATTTAAATAACTATTTATTCCTACTTATTTAATGTGTTTTAGTATAATTTCCATACAAGCTGTTAGATTCTCCCAAACATTTACCATATACTACATGTCTTTTTATGTTCTGCTCATCATCATCATCAAAGCTCATCAAGGTTGAGGCATAAATATTGCCCATTACTTCCTTTTACACTCTTAAGGGTACCCTTCTTATCACCATACTTTCTCAGGTTTTAAGAGAACTTTTCAGCTTCATAGCTCTAAGTTTTCCTCCATCAGGAAAGTCCAGCTATATCCAACTTTCTTCCATACCCTGTGAGTGAAATCTTATGTGGTCTTGTCTGACATCATCTTTCCAGTGTAAAATCATAAATATTTTAAACCATTCCCCAAGTTCAGAAGTTATCCTTTTACCCTCTGTTCTGCAACATTTCTCTGGAATGTTTTCATTGCTATTTCACATTTTGAAGTAGAGTAAGCATATATGTGAACAGTATTGCCACTGTATTGTATAAGTTAAGTAACATGTTCTATTTTATTTTACATATTCTCCCTGATGAAGGTAAACTTTATGACATGAGAATAAGAAAATAATATCGACAAAAGCACTTACTAAAACTGTTGTATATTTTAATATTTTCTCCTAATCTATACTGGAAATACAATAAAGTGTTGTGTTAAACACATAAGAACAACTGTGTTTTGCAATCTAAACACAAATATTTTTTACTCCCTTTAAGACTATCTAATGATTAAAAATGTTTAAGTACTCTCTAGAGTGCATTATGTGGATAAAGAGACAGAATAGGGAAATTATCCTACTGACCAGAGAAAAAGAATAAAAGGATAATGTTGTTAACTACTCAGAATAGTAGGGGCAATAGAGGCACATTAAGCCTGTACTTAGTCAAAATATAATCTTATAAAAATTCCAAGAGTCTCCAAATACCCATGGAAGGTCAGGAGCAGCTGTTTCAGACAAGTAAGTTCTTGAATCTTGAATATATTCTCTGCAGTGAGTCAGTGATGGTGTGTTAGTGCCTTAGAATGATATATTTGAATTTACAGCAAACCCCTTAACAGGAAAGCTAATACTCAGTAGACAGAGTGCTTGGAACTACAACTCATAGGTTATACCATGTTGATAGCTTAGTATTTCAAAAACAGTCTATGGAAATATACCATGTGAGAGTAATCCTGGCTGATTACACAAACTACAATTATGCAAACATTTGAAGCTTTAGTTTTTCTCTAATTCAAACTTTCATTGCCTTCCGAGACTCTCTTTGGGGAAAATATTGGCATATATGTAAAAAGCAAACAATTAAATTTTAACACACTTGATAGTCTTTAGGCTCTTAATATTGTTAAATGATCTTCATTCAAAGACCATCTGGAACACACCTGTTGTTGAACAAATGTGAGTATATAGATTCACTGCAATGAGGGAACTGTGAGGAATCTCAGCAAAAAATGTTAGAAATAACTTAAAGGACGTGGACTTCTTTTAGGCGATTTTGGGGTAAGTTTAAAAAAGCAGGACTTGGCTCTGGACTGGATACTGTCAGTGAGCAGAAGTCATTCTATGATTGGGAATCTCAAAAACTCTTACCTAGAAGGTAAAAAGAATGTGATTGTTTAAAAAAAAAAAAGTTGTGATTGGTTTAAAAGAATATGGGAAATATTTGGGCATCTCTGATCTTCAAAATGTTCATGTCTTTGCCCAAGTTCAGGCAGAAGTATGGAATGGTCTAGTTTTTGTCTAGTCCATCATGATCACGGAAGGTCCTTGGCTAATGTCGATGGTGTGTGAAATGTTATGTTCAACAGGAAAACGTCAGCCTATCAGCAATGTTCTTCTCTTTGTCTAGATACAAAGAATGAGCAAAAGTGGGAGAGGCTATCACCTCCACAGACTGAAACAAGGTTACAAAGAGGAATGCATCTCCACTCAACTTGCACTGTGGGCTATAAGCTGGGTCTTGTATATTTTTGGCATCACTCTATAGGTTATAAACAGCCAACATCCATTAACAGCTTCAACTAACTCACCTCTTTCAAAAAATTCACTAGTGGTTCTTAACTAAAGAAAATCTCTAAGTAATTATATGTCTGTAAGAGGAGCACCAAAGACTGAATCTCACTGTGACAGAGCTAATGAGAGAGGAATGGCGGAAGAGGAACACTACTCTCCACTCACATTATATCTGAATTCTTATGCAAGGGAACACTTTGTAATGAGTGTTTACTGTGCATAAAAGCACTGCCAGGCCTCTGGAATACAACAGTGAATAAGATCAATGCCCATCCCCAGTGAGCTTGAGGCCCTGTGACAGGGTTTATTTTCTCATTCTTCATCTTACACGGTGAAATAAAATTACATCATTGTATCAAGTAGTCAAAACAGAAAATTAATACTGGCCTACACCATGTGTTTATGGACAATTTAGGTCCTGAGCACAAATTATAATCAATGTAATTTTTTAATTAAGTTTTGGCCACTGGTTAGCTGGCTCACTATAAGATTTTAAATATTTCCTTTAAAGTCCGCAAGCATCTCACATTAACTCATAGAGTGCAGGGATTCTAACTGTATTCTCAACAATGAAGAAGTGTTTTCTTTTTTATGCTATCAATGAGAATGTTATTTATTTTATAATTTGATGAACGTATACTGATAATAAATATAAAATTAAGTTTTATAAATCACACCAGAATAATAAACTGCAATTAAATTTTAGCACTAAATTAAAATTGTCCAAATATGGAAATTAACAAGTTATTTTAAAAAATAACATAAATAAAAGGTTTTTTTTGAGATTTTAACCATTTACATTCAATTTAAAAGCATGAAATGGTCCCAGATAATTATTTCATAGGGAAATAATATAATTAATGACCACATATTTCAATATATGTTAATTATCTATCTACCTACCTACCTATCTACCTATCTACATCAATTGAGCCATAAAATTAATCCTCTTAAATAAAACTTCTTTAAAAAAAAAACAGGGGCAACTGGGTGCCTTAGTCAGTTAAGCTTCCAACTCTTGATATCAGCTCAGATCATGATCTTGTGGTTATGGGATCGAGCCCTGCACTGGGGTCCATGCTGAGCATGGAGCCTGCTTAGGATTTCTCTCTTTCCATCTCTTTCAAAATAAATAAATAAATATTTTTAAAAATTTTACTTTTAAGCCAATTAGAATAGTACCATGTTTCCGAATTATCTTCTCTTCCTTTTCATTAAATTCATTACTCCTTATAGAGATTATCATCCTCTCCAAATCTAGACACATGTATATTAAGTAAAACTTCCTCAATAGTTTTTGTTTCTATAATGATGGTGCTCTTGTAGTTACACTTTTTTTTAAAATGGATACTCACATAATTTAGCCTTATCTGAGACTTCTCCATTCACTCACAAAGCAAATATTTACTGAGTGTCCTCCAACAATTTGTAAAAAAATTATGTGGGACAGAGCAATTAAAACAAAACACAGTGCCTCCTCTGAAGGAGTTTGCAGTCTAGGAGGTGAGATTAAGACGCGTACACAAATATTAAAAGAATGCAGTAAATAGTAGTTATCATTCTAGATAGGGACAAAATCTTCTAAGGGTTCAGATAGGAGAGAGGCTCCAGACTGAAAATATCATGGGAATTCTTACAAAAAGAGACATGTCTTAACTATGCATTAAAGTATAGGATTACAGATAGAGATTTAGGACATCTACTGTGTTCCTTGGGGACCCACGCCTCCCTAATTCTCAGTTCACCCCCCAGTTCTTCTTCACATTTATCACTATCAAGTTTCCATTGACCTAGGCTTGTGCAGCTTGCCTTTCAATTCTAAACACAAGACTCTGTGCATTTAATTTCCTTAATTTCCACTGGTTTATCCACCTAATATCACAGATTATAACAATACTTTTTTATAAAAGTATTATATTGATGTATGAAATTCAATGTGATAATAATTTTGAATCCTAATTTTGTTTTTACCTCCATCCTGGAAGCTGTCCTTCCCTGCTTTTCCAATTACAAATTTCATAAGGACACCTTTTACACACTCATCTATAAGGACATTAGACAGTCATCAAGGTGTTCAAACTTCATGAAAATCAAACTGTGGTTGAAAAGGAGACATGCATAGTCTAAAGTGGGTCTAAGGATTTATGGAAAAAACATATCAATATTTATCCATCCATTAATTTATTTTCCCATCCAACAAATGTCTCTAAAGCGCCTATTATATCAGATATTCTTTTATGACTCTTTCGGTATGGAAAACTTCCTACTCTCCACGGCTTTTTACTCTAGTGGGAGGTGAAAATGAGTAGAGGAAATAAATCAAGCTACAAATGAATAAAGAAAATGCATAAACAAATAAAATTATTGTTATAAGCAATAATGTTACAAGTGCTATGGAGATAAACGATTTAGAACAATGAGTTATCATAACAGAGTACTTATTTGAGAAGTGAGTGAAGCCCCCTTTGAGGGAGTGACACTTCAGATGAGATCTAAGTGACAAGAAGAAACAACTATACAATGACTAAGGGAAAGAGTGTTCAAGGCAGACAGAAAGCCCTACAATAGGAATGAACATGACGTGTTGGAGAAAAAGTAGGGCTGGATTCCAGAGATGAGATGCTGGCAGTGAAAGATGAGGACAGAGAGGTAAACTGCAGGTTCTAGAACCAAGGCAAATAATACAGGTTTTATTCTAGGTGCAATAGGAAGCTATTGGTACGTTTTAGGCAGGTGAGGGACATGATATGAATTATGTTTTAAAAGAATACTCTGGCTTCTGGGGGGGGAGCTGGGGGGCTCAGTTGGTTAAGCATCTGACTCTTGATTTTGGCTCAGATCATGATCTCATGCTTCGGGAGATCAAGCCCCACCTTAGGCTCTGTACTGACAGCATGGAGCCTGCTCGGGATTCTCTCTCCCTCTCTCTCTCTATCTCAGCCTCTCCCCCACCTGTGCTCTTTCTCTCTTTCTCTCAAAATATATAAATAAACATGAAACACAAAGAGAGATTTAAAAAATAAAAAAGAATATTCTGGCTCCTGAGCACAATGGACTCTAAAATTCAGAGAAACCAACATTAGGCAGCAATGATCCAGGCAGGAAAGGATGACCTGGACTAAGGTGGTGAGAAATGGATGGATTCTGAAGATATTTTAGAGACTGGGTTGACAGGACTTAATATGAGCTGGATATGAGAGGAAGAGAGAAAGAGAATAAATGCTGGCTCTTAGCTTTCTTAACTTAAACCAACCAGGTGTGTTAATGAAATTGACAGAGATGGAACAATTGGATATGAAAAGATTTGGCTGGCAATGAGAAAGAGCTGTTCTTAGGACACAATAAATTCAGACGCTTATTAGATACTCATGGGAAGCCTTAAAGTAGATAGTTGGAAATATGAGCTTAAAGTTTTAGGGAGAAGTCAGATCGGGAAATAAAGATTTGAGAGCCTTTCATTTACAGATGGTATTTAAAGCTATAGAATTAAAATGCCAAACCCGGAGAGAAAGCATATCCTTACAAGAGAAGAGAGTATAGGAGAGTCTTCAAGAATTCCAATGCTTAGATACTGAGCAGAGAAGAAATAATCAAAAACACCTAGAAGGAGCAGCCAGTGAAACAGTGTGACAATAAGGAGTGTGATGTTACCAAAGTCAAGAGAAGAAAACGCTTCAAGAAGGAAGTAGTCGATGTTGTTGAATAATGCTAAGAGTTAAGAAGAAAGGGGAAGATAGGATTGGACTACATGGAAGTCGCTGGTAACCTTAACTTCAGTTGTTTAACTGCTGGGGAAAGGGATCGTAACTGGGATGGATATGAGTAGTGAAGAGGAGATGAAAGAATGGAAACAAGACCAGAGACAACAATTTCAAGACGTTTGCTGTGAATAGGACAAAGAAAAGTGCAGTAGTATATGGAGTCAAAGAAGGATTTTGTGATTAATGATAATAAAATACATTTTTATTCATACGGGAATAATCTTGCATTTACAGAGAAACGTTACAGAACAAAGAAAGAACAAATTAACTATAGGAGCAAAGTCTTGGACAAGATAAACTCTAGAGAGGAATAGAATGGTTGACCTTAAAGTTATCTAGGGCTATGGTTATAGGCCAATTTTTTTCAAGTTCATACTTTTGTGCACATGTAAAGAGACTATTGAATGACAGAATAAAAAATACTTACACCTACAATATCTAACCTGCATGCCAAGGCCTTGTCTGCCTCTTCTCCTGTCTTTGCTACTCTACCCAACAAGTGGAAGGGAGCCTGATCTGCTTGGTTATGTTCCAGGACACTGATTCTGCCATAATTACCAGTGGGTAGAAGCACTGGCTATTCTAAGGTCATATGGAAAAGTATGATCCTCTTCTCAGCTTCTTCCTTTTTTGTCACTGCGCTGGTAAGAGACCAAAGGCTTTAGTCCAAACTCCCCTCCTCCCATTGTCTTCTCTTTTCCTGTTTTTTTGCTTTCCTGATGAAAATCTTTCCTGCAGGTAGGAGGATCCAAGCAACTCTTTTCTCCCCTTGACTCTCTTCCCTTCTTTCCCCTACACTCACTCGTATAAGTAATAAGTAATCCCACGACTTTTTTTTTTCCCATCAGTGGAGACCCTTGTTAGATTTCTCTACAGCAAATCCTTTTCTCTTTCTGAAGTATAATAAATCCTAAAATTCAGAGCTGAGTTTAGGACCTAATACATCAACTTTTCCTACCCAGGTTGCCATGGATTAGGAAAATGTTCAAGAATTTTAGGTCTTTTGGACAAATATCAAATAATAACGACACAATATTATCTACAAACCTCTTGCCTCAAAATACTAACAGTCATCATGGGACACAGGGAAGGGAAGGAAGAGAAGGGAAAGGAGGGGAGGGGAGGAGGGGAGGGGAGGGGGAGGGAAGGAAACTTACTTTAAAACTCATAATTAAGTAACTTGATACAAACTCCCTGTGGTTGATTAAAACCATTAAGTATCTCTGTACCCATAAGGACTTTACTTAGCTGGTTGTGCATCTTTTATGAATAATTTTATAAATAAATTATATCACATCATTTTCTTTATTAAAAAGACTTACCAAGACCAGTTTATCGTGTGCAAATTTCTTAAGGTTTGGGGTTACCTCTAGTTCTGCCTGATTTCCTCTAGGCTCTGCATATACAAAACTTATATCTATTAAAGAGATTTTATGTATCATATAACAAAAGCTCCCAAAGAGGGAGACAATTGACACCCTATACTTAAAAGAGTTCCATTTATATATTAAAGTTTGCCAACCCCAGTATTTGAACAACCTTTTATTTTTTTTAACACAATCTCTAGTTCATTCCTTCTGTTATCATGACTTGCTGCCCTCCCAGCCCAGGTGTTGGCTATTCCAGTGATTAGATCAAAGATGACCTTTTGGTGTGAAGACAGAGGTAAAGAAAATACTTATTAAAAGTCTCTGCCTTTTGTATGTCATCAGTTAAGAGTTTTCCGTTCCCATCTGATAAAGGAACAATGTTCTCCTTTATCATTTTCTGGAGTTTTACTGTATTTTTTAAAAAAAATACAGTGTCTATTTTTTTTATTTTTTTCCTTATCTAATTTGTTTTGTTTTGTTGTAGTTGTTGCTTTTCTATGACCTGAACATGCAATTAGGTACTAACCTCTCTGAAAATTTTTTGTCAAATAACCTATCTTCCAATTGTGTAGTATTCATTATTTGTATTTTTAAGGCACTGTATTCATCCTTGTGAGATTTATTTTCTTCTGCCCACCTAGTATATAATAATTATTATAATGGCACCAGCAAAAGCTACAGCCCTGTGAAATCCAGACTGCTCTTCATCAGATCCCTTTAAGAGATAGCTTGAGATTAAAAGAGAAAAGTGCCTTGGTACCCCTATGGAAGTTTAAGAAATAGAGACAAAGGAAAATGAAATTGAAAATAACAATAAATGGACTCAGAATACAAGGTCTGTCGAAAAGAAGTCAAATGATTTCTAGGGGTACGTGATAAAAAAGAAATGTTGTAAAGTATGAATAGAATTAATGAATGGTTGGCTGAATTGAGGAAGTAAAAACTGAAATATGGGTTGCCTTGACCTTTGCAGGTCCCTTGCTTTCACTGTAAGCATACAACAAAGAAAAGAAGAGGAAAGGAAGGAAGGGAAGGGGAAGAGGAAGGAAGGAAGGAAGGGAAGGAAGGAAGGGAAGGGAAGGGAAGGAAGGGAAGGGAAGGGAAGGGAAGGAAGGGAAGGAAGGGAAGGAAGGAAGGGAAGGAAAGGAAGAAAAAGAGAAGAGAGGGGAGGGAAGGGGAGGAGAGGGGAGAGGGAAGGGGTGGGGAGGGGAGAGGAGAGGAGAGGAGAAAGGAAAAAAGACCCACAAAGATTGTATAATGATAATAGAAGACCAAGACAATTTGCCACCAAAGAGTCTTCTGGCCATTGAGACAGTAATGGAATTGTTTCCCAAAGGCTTAAGGGGGAGGAACATGAAAACTAAAACCATCCTAGATCATAGTGCTCAGTGTATGCTTATGTATATGAAGCAGGAGACGATCTATGGGTTTTAATATTACTCTTACTTAGAACATTTTTCTCTCATTTTCTTCTACATTTACTGAACTCTCTTATTTACACATTTTCAATTACACTCTATTCTGATCATTATCATCAATCTTCCCTTCCAATTATAATTCCTAATGTGTCACACTTCTAATGGATACAATTTAGAAGAGTCTTCTTTTCTTACTTTCTTTCTCCTCTTCACACATCACAATATTATCTGCCACAATTCAACAATATGTTTGATGATCTGCAAAGTTCACTGCTCTTCAAGAAAATGTTCCAAGAGGGTCTTCTATTGTTAATAGGCATATACCCATATGGACATACTTAAATTAACTTTAGAACTTCATAGGGAACATTCTATTCTAGTGTCTCCATCATGTTATTCTGATTTTTGGGTACTTTTGCATATCAAGTCTTTCATCAACCTACAAAGCTGAGTATACATTCATGATTACTATTATCATTACTACTACTACTAGTACTACTACTACTACTACTACTTCTACTACGACCAGGACTACTATGACTACTACTACTATTAATAATTTTATTGGTAATTGTATCTATTTTTCTACCTTTTATTTGGTATATTTTAAACCTTCAAAAAGTAGCAATATTAACATAATAAGCTCCCATACATCCTTAATCTAGAATTACAAATTGCTAACATTTTGCCATATGTGTTTTATGTCTCTTTCTTAGTATAATAATATCACTGTTATCATTTTGCTGAACCATTTGAAGGTAAGCTGCAAGTTTTATGGCCCTTTATTCTAGGTATTCAGTATATATCATAAGAACAAGGACATTCTCTTATGCAGTCATAGTACATTTCACTAGTTAAGAATAATTAATGTTGATAGACAAAACTATAATATACAGCCTATGTTTGAATTTTGCCAATTATCCTAATAATGTCCTCTAAAGCACTTTTTTTCCTACAGTTAACAATCTAAGCCGGTATTATATTATATTCTTACATAAGAGCATCGTCTTTCTCTCATGGCTTGTACAATCTATATTTTAATTTCATACTTCCAGCCATAACTAATAATTTAATATTCCTGCTAATTTACATATTTCCTGACTTTGAATTTATATAACCACTTGAGGGGTCTAGATTCTGCCTGGTCTGTTTTCCTTTCTGGCCTTCTGATAGCTCTAGAGTACCCATGCTTTTAGATGACCTCTGTAACCCAACTCACCCACTTAATCTGGCTTCTTTCCCCTAAATTTACAAATTCTTCCTATAATCCCCTTCTGTTCTTGGATGTGGACAGTATAATTACCCCCATCCTCCATTATTACTAGAAAAGTATATAGATCTGCATCATTTAGCCATCTAACTGCCCATTATCAAAATGTACCAATCCTTGAAAAATTCACCTCTTTGGGTTTATGTGAGAGAGACTACTACTCAATTTCCTATACCCCCCCTCCTTGCCATAAGTCTTGTTTGTCTGCAGCTCATTATATGTTTTAGCAATATCATCATGGTGTGTGGATATAGGTTCATACACACAGAAACACACACACACACAGAGAAAGAGAAGCAATAGCATTAAATAGAGGCTTAACATTTCCAGGGTTTTAGGAAACACCACCTAATATCTTGAATACTGGTTGCTCCATGACTTGCAAAATAGATACATGCACAACCTCTTATTATTCTCTCATTATGCTACTTAATATTACAAAACAAATTATACAGTTCTCCCCACGATGCTGTGCCAGTTCTGGCCTTGATTGAGTTTGCACTGTTGTTTTAAGAGTTGTTTTTCAGTAATTTACTGGAAGTTTCACCTGAAAGGTGGACCAAAACTTTGAATGAGTACACAGATTCCCTCTCACTTGTTGTCGGACATTTTGACATATTACTATGGGTTCTTTCTCCAAAATTTTAAGCATAATTGATTCACACTGATAAAACTCCCAAAGGAAATATGTAATATTCAGTATTGCAATCTTAAATACATATAGATATACGATCAGAAGTGCATATTTATTACTTTAATGTCCATTCATGACCCTGAATGAAATTTTCTAACATTATAAACCCATGATATCATGCCCATTCTTTCCATGGTCACACACTGAGGTAATTTAGACAAACAATACAGCACAGCTCCTTTCCAGAAAAAAAGAAATTCAAGGCTTATTGGATAGAAGTGTTACAAATTATCCATCTAAAGAATAGATCATAAACTTGACCCCTTTTTTAGATTTTTTATTAGTACTGAAATAATTGATGCTGACAGAACAAAGAGAAGATTCTTACAACCATAAAAATCACTTTGCTGCTACCAATATAACTGAATCCTACCTCTAATGGATTATGTGGCCAGGCCAGCCTCATAATAACATTTAGTAACTAACTCTGTCCATACGCTGGTGTTCAATGGCCAAAGGCCCCATTTAATTAAGAAGATGGATTTATATGCACTAATAATTCAGGTTACAGCTTTGAGAGCACAGTATTTACTCAAGCTGAAGGAAAAATCTTTTTAGCCTAAGCACTTTTTTCTTCCTGAGTATACTTCCCATTTCTGTAAGACATCTGATTAAAAGTATAGTTATAATATCAGATATGCTTTAAATATATGAAAGCATATTATTTTGCACATGTTTATAAAATTCACATCAGGATCATTGTCTTCAATTTTAAAACAGACTCTCTTAACAAAGAGGGATTATTAATCTTGTGAAAACCTGATGTTGAGATAAATCTACTTATCAGACATAGACATGGAAAAACATAGCCATTTTAACTTAGGAGCAAAGTTATCTAGAAATAACTTAATGGGCCCCATCATATGTGGTTTTATATATTTTATTATTTGCTCTAGTCATAAATCATGACAAGTATACCCCTGGCTAAAACATCTTCTGGGAATAAAGCTCCTTCATTGCAAAGTTAATGCTGAAAAGTACTTTGTAAATCAAATGAAACAGAACCACTGGGACTCAGAGCCATGAACTTCAAAAAGTTCCTAGGTCAAAGCTACATGTTGCCTCAAGCTAAACAAAGATAATAGGAGAGCCAGTCCCAGACAATGTGGAGATGTATTTTGGTGGAGCAGCTATTATCTGCCAGGCACTGTAATGGTCTGAGCCAACACAACAGTGCACTAGACAGTTGTATTCAGCTTCCTTCTGCTGTGGTGACCACTCCCTTCATTTGAAATGGTCCTAGTATCTCCAGCTCTCTCTCCATATATACTTCCAGAAATAAGATCTGACTCCAGTCATGTATCCTCTTTATTGATCTACTAATGATATTAAACATATTGAAATTCGACAAGATATGTTCATCTAGCACTTATATTCAAAACTGTTCATCTCTATTAATGGAATAAAAATAGAGAGCTCATTCAGCTGAGGCTAGATGAAGCCCATTCCTGGAACTGTGGGTAATGAGAGTTACTAGCCGCCAACTGCTTCTTCCAGAATCCAGAGTTGTGGCCCAAGATCTCTCAGCACAGTTCCTTCCCCCAGAAATATTTCCTTCCTTGCCAGAGCCCAAGTCAAGCCTCACCCCCACTTACTGCCATGTTAGTCAAACCTACTCTTCTCTCCCCGACCTTAACATTATTGGACAGTAGTGGTAAAAACTAGGAAAAGAGAAAGAAGATACATACATTTCACATTCTTCTAGATATGGTGAAATATAGTCATTTTAATAATGGGAGTTTGGAAAACAGGAATCGGGGAGTAAGAGAGGTACCACAGTGTTAATTGAGTATTCAATTTCATAATAAAATGAATAAATTTATGCAGGAATAAAATAAAGGAAGAAAAAACTGTGCTTGCCCCTTTTAGTGCTTTAAGTCAAACATCAGTTTTTCAATATAATTTTGAATGCCTATAGCCCCCCCCCCCATTAGTCTGATTAGGCTCAAAATGATGAGACTATATGGACCAGCACATAAAAAATCCCAGGGACTTAGATTGATTTATACAGTTTTAACAGGAAGTACGAGTAACCACAGCAATTCTCTTTCATCTCTTTAAAAAATTTTCCTTATTGTATATTCATCCAACTTTCCTACCTTATACTTAATATAAAAATATTCTCAGTATAACCTCTATTCAACTTCCATGTAGAGATTTAATATCTCTTCATAATATCTCTTTAATAAAGAAGTAATTGTATTTGTGGAAACTATACAAATAGCTACGTTTAAAGATGTATCTCCAGTGATTCCTCAATAGGTTCTAGAAGTCGTTATTCCCAGATCTCTCACAACCTAACAAGAGCACAACCCTTAGATTACAGGTGGAAAGTCTAAGAGAGTAACTCTATATTGTGCCTCACGCCTGCTGAATGAATGATGTAAAGTGCCATAACTTCCATACACAATTAAAAGGCAACTGACATCAAGTCGGTGTTTTCACAAGTCAATATGCCTTTCTGTATTCAAAATTAGCATGGTCGCTTATTTTGAGATATTATAGTATCATTTGGGTATCTAAGGGGATGCTTGGATTTTAACCACTGATCAATCATCAAGAGTGGATTAACTAAACGGTAAATTTATAAAGGCGATGTCAGTCTTATACCTAAGCTTTAACAAAGGGTGAAATTATTGCTGGGATACTGAAAATCATCCACCATTTTGGAAAACTCTGAGGATTCCAAACAGCATGGTAAGCAAAATGAAAGTTGTAATTAAATTAAGTTGTTCCCTTTAAAAGTGCCTACAGTTTTACGCCCATGCAGCTGAGTAAAGGGTTTGTGGCTGACTACATCACTCTCCTGAGGAAGCCACTGTGAATAGACTAAAAGAAATCATTTTTCCTCCTTTAAGCAAAATGGGTTGATTATGGGCCACCACCTCCCATACATTAAATAAACAACAAATTAAAAACCTGAAGCTAACTATTGCATTTTGAACTTACTGGATGAATATCTGAAAATGCTTTTTCATAACTAAAGGATCCTTTTTAATCCCAATTCCATGATTGATATTGGTTACTTCTACAAACTGCTTCAGTGGTTATGCATTGCATTTAATCACCTATTTTAAATATTGAAATTTAATATCTGATAATGGCATTTGCTCTATTCTTTAAATTTGCTACCCTAAGAGAGGGTTACCAGTCACTGGAAGGAATTTCATCTGGTTCCAGCAAACACATTCTAAGCAATTTAAGTGTAGGATTTCTAGTCCTTAAATCTAAAACCTTGTCTTTTGTATCGCCATTTCAAAATCAAATGAGATTTCTAATATTAGCCATGGGAAGAGTAGACTTGCAAATTGAAAGGACAATGATCTCCCATTCATCTATTACTGGATCTAAAATTACTGTATATTAACTTCATCCTATGAGTTATGAGATCACCAGAGCTCACACCGAAATCATGCCAATTATCCTAAAGGCTAATAAATAAGCAAGGGCAGGCCAGGGCCCCTCACATACCAGCACTTATCAAGTAGGCTGGTCTCATCAGAGTGAGTACCAAAGAAGTTTGCAAAGGTGAGAGCAAGTTAAGATAATAAGGCCCAGGAGAGACAAGTTTAATGGGGAAATGAGGTGGATGGATAGTGAGCCAAAAAATAAAAAGGGAAGGACTAAATTGGAGCCCGATAAGAGCAGTAATAATCAGTGCCCTCAAAGGCCAAGGACCAATGCTGTGAGCCATCAGACCTTCAAAGTTCAAGCCAGCTTCTAAGGATGCACTCACAATAAGTGGATTGCCAGCTGGAGACAGTCACTGCCTAAGTAAACACAAAATAATTTCTTTTTTATAATTTGTAGATATGAGGATTTTATAAGAGCTTTCACACTCGCTTTGGTGAACAGAACACATCATTGTCAAACCTGTAAAATCAGTATCCACATATTTTTTTTTTAATTTTTTTTTAATTTATTATTTCTAGGAGAGAGAGAGAGCATGAGCAGGGGAGGGTCAGAGAGAGAGGGAGTCACAGACTGAAACAGGCTCCAGGCTCTGAGCTGGCAGTCAGCACAGAGCCCGAGGCGGGGCTCAAACCCACGAACCGTGAGACCATGACCTAAGCGAAAGTCGGACGCTTAACCGACTAAGCCACCCAGGCGCCCTCAGTATCCACATCTTTAGTACTCTTGTGTCACGGATATATATGTATATTTACCAAGACATAAATACTCTCTATGTTTCATTATATAGTTTGGAGGTTAAAATTTCAGGCAGTTCAGTCACATTGAAATAGGGTTTTCCAATCTCTTTAATGGACTCTGACACATTAGTTGAATCTGAGATTTTTACTAATTTGTACTCAAGAGGAGTACATATAAAATTTCCCTGAACCTCTTTCTTTTCCATGAACTTTTATTCCTGATTATAATTTAAATAAAATGTCCCATAATTAATTTTCAGAATGTAAATGTCTCACTCCTACTTGCCATGAATCATTTTTTAATTGCCCTATTTCTTGACCTAGTAATTATTGCTTGTCTGAACTACATTAGTTCTCCCCTCCCCCAATCAACCAATCTGGACAATATGTCATAACATTATAAGAATTTACAAGTGTATATTACAAACCAAAATGAAAAGCTATTTTTTATAAATACACTCAATTATTATTTTATGGATGCCTTTATCTAGCAACCATCTATTCAACCCTGGAGTAAGAAAGCTCCAAATGAATCTTAAATATGAGGAATAGTGTTCCCATACCACTAATACCATAAAGACTGTCCTAGTAAAATGTGGCTCATTTATATTAGTTATAGATGCATTTTAAATGTCCCCAACTTTTGAATAAATAGGATACAAGTAAAAATCTCAATTTAGTATCAGAATTCTGGACTGAAGCTAAAACCAGCTTACAAAGGTACGGACTGTGCCTATCTTTTGCCTACAACATCTTTTTTTTTCCAAAAATAATTATTTGAATTCAATTTTTAAGAATACACAAATGGACAAGACAGGCTGTAAAGCACATGCTGAGAAATGCCTATTTATCAATTGTTTTTTTTAATGTTTATTTATTATTGAGACAGAGAGAAACACAGCATGAGTGGGGGAGGGGCAGAGAGAGAGGGGGACACAGGATCCGAAGCAGGCTCCAGGCTCTGAGCTGTCAGCACAGAGCCCGACACAGGGCTCGAACCCACGAACTATGAGATCATGACCTGAGCCGAAGCTGGACGCTCAACCGACTGCGCCACCCAGGTCCCCTTCAATTATTTAAATTAATTTTGAGAAAATTAGAGAAGAGAAAAATTGATTTTAGACAATAGATCTTCTTCCTTCCCAAACTCTCAGAGCAGAGGGCCCACACAACTCCTTAGAATACTTGTCCTGTTTTCACTAAAGCTACCTGGCTCCTTCACTGCTTTGTAAATGTCTTATATTATTGTGCCTTCCACCAAATATTGGCACTGGTCTCATGTCAAAAGGAAGAACATGAAGGTAGAAATTGAGAATGGCACTGAGAGTGAGACAGGGCTGGGTGTGAATCTCAGTCAGACATGCTCTTCATTCCTCTGAGCCTTATTTGAAGTGTCATTGCAAGAATATGAGATAATCTCAATGAAAGCATGTATCACAATACTGGCTACACAATCGGCACCCAATAAATTCAGTTTTCTTCATTCCTCCCTTCACTGACAAAACTAAAAGTAAAATTCCAAAAAGGCATGTTACACAAATATTTAAAAGCCAAATAATTTGGGGGCACCTGGGTGGCCTAGTTGGTTAAGCGTCTGACTTTCGCTTAGGTCATGATCTCACGGTTCGTGGGTTCAAGCCCCGCGTCGGGCTCTGTGCTGACTGCCAGCTCAGAGCCTGGAGACTGTTTCAGAGTCTGTGACTCCCTCTCTCTCTCTGACCCTCCCCTGCTCACGCTGTCTCTCTCTCTCTCTCTTAGAAATAAATAAAACATTAAAAAAAAAAAAAGCCAAATAATTTGGCAATGCTTCCACCTTAGAGCTACTGTATCAAGTGATCTTTTAAAATGTATACTTGGTGGGATGGCCACACACAATAGACAAATTAAAATGTTTTCTATTTGGCAAGCCAAAGATATATATATAAGATATAAGATATACATATATATATATGTATATATGACACCACCAATATCATAGATGAGATAAAAGCAATAATAACTTAAAATTTCATCAAAGATCTAAATACATACTAAGAAATATTTTAGTAAACATGTAATATCCAAGAAGCCTGATTTTCAAAGTCCTTGAACATATAAACCTAAAGCACTTTCACAAATCTGTTGACAAAGTAAACAAGCACAAAGAAAAATATTAACCAACAATTCTCTCACCCATGATAGAGGGTCTTAGTCCCCTCTAAAGTCCTAAACAGAGCTGGCCAAATTCAGAAATACTGTTGAATAATAAAATCAACACTTAACACCAGAAGAAAACAAAGCAAAACCACACTTTTATTTGTGACCCCATATCTAGACTCTCCTGACTCCCAACCCAGGAAAGCACTACACCAAAATTCTAGGAATCAATAAAATGTATCAAATTTAAGTTCAATGGCACAAGACGCCAACGTTACAATGGGTTAATGCAGACTGCCACTTCCACGTTTGGACACACTCAGTCTTCCCCCACATTTACAGAACTTCACTCACAGAACTTCTGAGAAAAAACAAAACTGTGTTTTATTTACATAGTTTGCCTTCTTTACCCCCCAAGAGTCCAGCATATGTACAGGCATTTGAATAACATCAATGAAATTACAATAAATTTTAATAAACAATGTAAAACCAACCTAAGCGTGCTAAACTCTGAGCCCTCTAGGTGAAAGGAAGAAACTGGTATCATATTATCACAGCATCTTGGTATCACTGATAGTAATAACCCTCTAGGGCATTATAACTTTTCAGCAGGCATCACACATAACACAAATTCAATACAATCAGTGAGATGTAAAATACAGACTTTGTAGCCCCAATATAAAGGACAGCTGACCCCAATCCAGTATAACTCGTGTTACCCCACATTACTACACAACCTAAGGAAGTAGAGAAAACCTTTGGGTAGGGCAAATTCTACCTCTACCTAAATACATGCTTAACAGTTAATATCCAATATGATTTTACTTCTAGATGCCTTGGAAGTTATAATTGAGTCTCAGCTCTAAGCTATACTAAATTGACAAAGCCAAAAATTATCCTCATATACTCTATAATATACAGTAGGATTTCCATTAATATTATACGCACATTCATACATACAGACTCTATTATAGTTCAGCTTGCAATTTCTATTAAGCATTATTACTAAAGTTCATTTTCAGGAAGAATTTATGTAACTACAAAAGTTGATGTAATCTCTTGTTTTATTCTTATTAATACAGTATTTATTTGTCTTCCCTCTCTCATCCCCGAGGCCAACCACTTTCCCTAGGCTGCCTGGGGAGGTACATGAACAGGAACATACAGGGCAGATGCGATATTACAGAGAGATATGGGAGGTGGAAAGAGCTCCATCACGTGTTGAAGAGGATGAGAAAGGCCACCATCAGGCAAAAGAGCCCCATGGCCTCAGAGAGGGCAAGGTCAAAATTACACAGAAGAGCTGTGGCTTCAGAGAGAGGTTCCTGGGATAACCAATGATGAGGTTCACCAACACAGCTCCACTTCCAGCCTGCGAGCCAGCCGCCACCACCGCGGCAGCCCCAGCCCCAATGCACTTGGGCTGCTGGGCACACATCCCTTTAAATGGCACTGGTTCAAGGGTACTGGACGGCTCAGTTGGATCAGTGTCTGATCTCATGGTTCCTGAGTTTGAGCCCCACACTGGGCTCTGTGCTGAGAGCTCAGAGCCTGGAGCCTGCTTGAGATTCTGTGTCTCCCTCTCGCTCTCTGGCCCTACTCCGCTCATGCTCTGTCTCTCTCTCTCTCTATCTCAAAAACAAATAAACATTAAAAAAAAAAAAAAGAAAGAAATAGCACTGGTTCAGAAGCTGTGGCTAGGGATAAGTGAGAGCAGGCGACACGGGGCTTCCAAGCTGCTGCGGCCCTCATCTGTCACTGTCTCTGGTGGCTTTAGCACTACTACAGACAGTGCTCAGCTCAACAGCTGAGAGGTGCTCCTGACCAAGAAGACGGCAGAGACGACTCTGCACAGTGTACATTTTCAGGGTATGAGGGGCTGGGGAGGAGCACTGCTCCCATTGCAGAGAGGACAGAGAGCTGATGGACTCTATATTTTTAATGATACTAATTCATGATCTTATATATGACTAGCATGTGTATGTAGCAAACTATGAACACTTGAAGATCTCAAGAAGCGTTCCAAGTTGTTCTGAAAGTCCTATATTACAACTAATATAGAACTTCATGTCACTTATTATTTAGCACCTAAAGACGTAAAAACTGTTCATTATTTGGTACGGAGATTAACAACCTCTGTGGATCAGGGAAACATCAGTCCAATCAAGGTATTCAAAGAATCCTGAGATCGGGCTCATTCTGCAGATAGTTTCCTATCTGATGAAAGAACACCACCATGTGCCAAAGTGAAACAAACCTAAGGGTCAAGACAGGGGCCAGGATAAGGCTGCTCTTCAGCTGCTTTTGTTCTCTGCTAGGCTGGAAAGAAACAAAGCTGAATGAAGCGCACATGTGCTCTTAGAAGACTGCGATTTCCTTTCACTGCACATCATAGCAGTCTCACTCTTTTATCTGCATTTTAATCAGTTCAGATGAATCTGTTCAGAACACACTTCAGAACACAGATGAAAATTGGGAAATAATCAATATTTTATTAAAAACTTGATTCAATTTGTCTGCATTTATGATGACGGATGAGAGATCAGAAATCATCACATATAGCTTGTCCACCTGAAGGATGGATGTGGCTGATAATGATCTGAGCTGATGTCTAACTAAAGATAGTAGTTCTTAAACCCTAGCATATATAAAGTTTACCTAGAAAGTGTGTTACTCCATAGATTCCTGAGCTCCGTCCAGAGATTCTGGGTTAATAGGTCTGGGGTGGAGCCCACACATTTGTTTTGCTACCCAGCTTCCAAGTGATGCTAATGGCTTTGGTCCTTGAGCCAACCGCACCTGAAGTAGCATCCTCATACACTGTCTCTGGGATTGGCCCCCTCTGAATTCTAGGACCCTATCATAATCTGGCTCTGATCACAGCTAAGTCACATGAAACAACTCGCAAAAGTTTACAAATATGCATTTAAAATTAATCTTGAAATACGTTTGTAATATCATTAACAGAAACCAACCCCGTAAATGCTGATTTGTTAGCTCTACTTTTGTGACACACTAGGTTATCTCCAATTATCTCCAGGGGTGATATAACAGTTTTGCAAAATTAATTTTACTCCATTTTAATTGAATGAGGCTCACATCTGGAAAATGAATGCAAAATTTGTTGGTTAAAGTGAAAGTAAAGAACAGCTGAATCCATTAACTCTGCTCTTATAACCTGAAGCTCTTTGCTTAATTTTGTTAAATTCATTAAGGATTTTGCTTTTAACTTGGACCCTGTGCCTCATTCTAACTGAGTGACAAAATGCTATGGTCAAGTTGCAAACTATTTATGGAAGGGTAATTACAAGTGTGTAAAGGCTCTGGTGAACCCCATACCAGGCAGTGGCATGATGGTACTGCCATTTTGTGGTTAAAGAGATAGATGACTTACACCTCCTTCCTTTCACTAGCATATTAGCTCCAAAGTGAGTTATTGAGAACTAAAATGGTGGTCCTTAAAAACGGATAGTTTATCTCCATCTTCAAGTTAACTGTAATTATTTTTAAATGAATATTTTTTTTTCTAAGTGTTAGAAAATCTTTGTAGAAATAAACATGAAACATAATCCCCAATTCTTTTTTTGGGGGGTGAGTCTATTCTAAATGAAGGAGTTCTTGTTCAATATTTCCCCCAATACCTTTATGCAGGTATTTGTGAATTTCTAATATATAGTCTGTTTTTTAAAACCAAGTGAGACATGAAATAAATGCCTACCACTCACTTACCCAATGCTATGAGATTTAAGGTTTTATAAAAAAGGAAAATAGGCATAAGAATTCTTTTCCTCTGTCCTTAAAATGCTTATATTCTTCATAGGGAGACAAAACTAATGTATATGCAGGAAAAAATATAGAAAACTAGGGCCAAAATGCCTGACCCTTTATTGCAAAATAAATATAAAAAGAAGTAATTACTGTGGATTTGAAGAATACTCGAAAGCTTCGTGGAGGATGTGGACTTCCACTGGACTTTTTCAATGTGGAAGATTTAGATGAGGAAGGAAGAAAGGCAGGGCATTTCTGGAAGCAAATGCATGTTGTGGGAAGAACAACACTTCCTCTATGGGGCAGAGGTTCCCCATGTCTAAAGAGGTAGAGGAATAACTTGAAAAGGGAAAGATAATACCAATTATGGAAAGTCCTAGAACCAAAGCAGAAGAATCTAGACTTAATGATGTAGGCAATAGGGAGCCATAGCAGATTTTAAGCAACGATGGCATTTTGTCAGGTGTTTTTAGAAGATCAGCTGGTAGACTTGAGGACAGAGAGATTACAAGCATGGTGAAGCCAAAAGAGGAAAAACAGAGGTAAATTCAAACCTCATTTCCAGAAAGTACAGGCCAGAAATACAAATGTATTTAGATAAAAAAATAAAGGTAACAAAACATTACAGTAAGCAAATGTAGGATGTGGGGAGCGCTTGAGCCACAGCAACCACAAAAGCAAAACAACAACAAAAAAAAATTAACAAAAATCTAAACACAGACAAGAAAAAAATCCATCTTTGCTCTCTCTTGAAGTAGGACATTACTTCTGTAACTGTAAAAATAATCGAATTTTTTTATATGTATAGTTTGTGAGAAAGTAAGTGTTCACAGCTCCTAGCTTTGTAAGAAGTACAGCCCCAAAGGAGATAGAAAGCAACACAATTGCTTAAAGCCTCATATATCACAGATCCTTTTGAGAAAGAAAGAGAGAGGGAGGGAAGAAGGGAGGAAGGGAAAGGAGAAGGGAAGGGAAGGGAAGGGAAAGGAGAAGGGAAGGGAAAGGAGAAGGGAAGAAGGGAAGGGAAGGGAAGGGAAGGGAAGGGAAGGGAAGGGAAGGAAGGAAGGAAGGAAAAGAAAGGAACAAAGAAAGAGGAAGGAAAGAAGGAACAAAGGAAGGAGGTTAGGAAGGAACTCACGAACGTGTGTACTGCATCAAATGGAACTGTGTCCAAATTTTATTGTCTACCATTTAATAACTATTTAATGAGAACCAATCACGTACTAGCTATGCGTTAGATGCAATGGACAAGGTACACATATCTAAAGTCCGTTGGTAACTCCACCAAGCACCACAGATACGTAAGAATCTGTCCCATCCTGCTAAAGCAGTCATAAACTTGAAAACCAAGCACCAAAGGAAAATCACTGCACTCTCCTGAACAAAACTGCTTTATCCTTTATTAAAGAAACTCTGAATTACAGGATGACAATAAAAAGTGGAATTCTCCGGCAAGTGGAGAGTTTAACTACTGTTTGTCACAAGTCTTTTTCATAAAAACTTCCACGTAAAGAGCTGATAGTAGGGCTAGTAGGGTTCAAAAAGATGTAACCAAACCAGGTGTTGATTACCAAAAAGAAAAGAGCGAAGGAGGAAGACAGGTCATGCTTAATCTTTTCCCAGTGTTATCCTTTCAATAAGAGAAGCACACATTTTCACCAGTTCATTACAAAACCTGATGACATTTACATGCTCAAACACATACTCCCACTTAAATGAATGCATTGTGATTATTATAATTAAGCTCCTACCTGAAATTTATAATATATGCTGAAATAAATTGCATTTCCTTATTTTGCAGTCTCCTAAACTGTATTGGTCAAAGTGCCTTTGGGCACATTCCCTACATATACAAATCCAAATGGCAAAAGCGAATAAATGAATGGGCTTGTGAGCAACCTGTCTCATCTTCTGTAGTTTTCTTCCAAACAGAGGAAAATAAAATAAGAAAATAAAAGTAAGCAAAAATAGAAAAGTCCAATAGGATCTTTATATTTTAGGTACTCACTGAATTGAAACTCAGGCTTATTTGACAAAAGGCATAGTGAATGGAATTATTGCTATAAAAATTGTATGTATACTCTATAGTGGCTCTACATTCTTCATATCATGGAAATGTTTTAGATTCTAAAAATTAAAGCTATTATCAACATGAGCAGATTAATTAAATAGCCAAAAATGTTTTAACAAATAAATGCCACAATACTAGACTAAAGAATTCTTGCCTGAAGAATTTTTGGTGCAATTCCTTAGCATAGTCAAAGGAGAGAATAATCATGACAAATCTCGATCTATTCAGCTATCATAAGCTTAAACAGAAAATAGTACTGTCCAATACGAAGCTATAAAACCAAAGCTCCAAATGTCTTTGGCTATGTATTTTATTATGACAAATAAAAACAACAGGGATGCTAAAAACCATGCTAAAAGCCAGAGAATAAAGTTTTAAATTACCTTAGAATTAAGTCTCCCTTCTTTTTGATGAGTAAATTCTCATGTTAAAATGCTCAGTGTCAGATTTTGTATTACTCAAATTACAATAAGAAATATGTCTGAGTTGATAGATGTTTTAAGACATCTGAAGTAAAGGGTTTTATTGTTGTTTTTAGGTATCATCATCCTATGTAGAATGTTCAAAATTAACAGTGGCACTGCTTCTCACGTTAATGTATGTGGTTTTGTAGTACAATTAAATGCATCAGACAGAACACAATTAAGGAATGGAACAGTAGTATCTGTTATATCCTCTTTGAACATACAGATGTTAAATGATCATACCTCACCAGTACATGCCTACTGCAACTCATGTTTCACTTTCCAAATGCTCAGGGTTTAAAACAGAGCAGACTGCACTTTTGATAACATCTGCTACAACAAATAACAAAAAAAGAGTGTGAAGTCTGATGAATGTTTAAACAGAACATTTTTTATGGATCAGCTAAATCTTTTCTGCTTTTTAATTAAAAGTAAAGAAAATGGAACTTAATTATCCTGTAAAGATTAGCTTGTGGGCATCTTCCTGTAAATTACTTCTAATTGAAAGCAAATTGTCAAGTGACATTCAAAGTACTGTCCTTTAAAACACAGCTGTTCTGCTGATTTCACTGCATTGCAGTGTTTTCTTGTTACAGTATGGCATATTTGAATATTTTAACAATTTCAGTGGTTTTGTATAGATTTCCATTTAACATATCTTAATCACATTTCTTCGTGTAAAAAAAAAAGTTAGCATCGTAAGTGGTTTGCCGCATCTTGAACCAGCCTATCATGAGAGCTCTCCACTGAAGTTTGCTTTTTTAGATGTGTTTGCTTAAAGTACCACTACATCTGGACAACAGTGGTCCAGCAAGTGGGTGATTACAGCCATTAGACGGCTGTCTCAACCCCACTCTTTAGGATACCTATATAATTAAGTCACAGTTTACTGATGCTTTCAAATATATTAAAAATTCAAATGGAATTCATACTAGAAGCTGAAATAAACAGTTTTTCAGAAATTAACACCTGACAAAAACTCCACTTCTTTTTAAAAATTTTAAATAAACACCTAATGGGCAATATGGAGATAGCTAACCTAGGAATTCTTAATGCAAGACTTTAATATGAAGACGGATAAGATGTAAATGAGGAGCACAAATGCATAAACACACTAAAATGTTTCTACTTCTCTCCGCTTACATCTGTATCCATCCACCAATTACCACTGCTCCGATACTATTGCTTAGAACCATACTCTGCTCTGGAGATGTAACAAAGTCGACAGAATTCCAGCTCTAGGGGAACTTACACTCCAGAGGAGGAAGAAAGAAAATAAATCCTAGAAAACTTCAGACGTCAGAGATTGTTGAGGACTCTGCACATAGACGGTTGAAAACAACCCAACAAACAAAAGTCCTTACCTTGATGGAGTACTTGCTTCAGGTGATGATAAGTGCTTTAGAGAAAAATAAAGCAGAGTGAGATGCCAACCACGGACAAAGGAAGAAGGCACTATCCTCTCTGGGGGTGGGGGGGTGGGGGGGAGCACGGAAGACCGATCTACCAAAACGACACTTGAACACAGCCCAGCGTGGATGTCTGAGAGTGGGGCGCACACACCCCGGGCTGTATGACAGTATAGACAGGAGTCCCTTCAGAAAG
The DNA here is from genome assembly GCA_017311185.1 of Proteles cristata cristata. Classification (NCBI taxonomy): domain Eukaryota; kingdom Metazoa; phylum Chordata; class Mammalia; order Carnivora; family Hyaenidae; genus Proteles; species Proteles cristata. The sequence goes on from JAESUZ010004194.1 coordinate 2,729,631, forward strand.
AATTCGGAAGGAAGAATTTTGACAGTTCAGAAACATAGCTTGAGAAAGGCCAAAGTTATGAAGGTCAAAGATTATGAACTGTAAAGTTTGAAGACTTACATGTTTGCTTAGCTAGGAACATGATTCAAACCATGAACCCAATGAATGTTCACTTTACTTCCCCAGATATGTTCCCAAGTTGCTGACTTAGCTCAAATCTTGGGAATACAGGTAGCTTATTTTTACATGATGATACACTCATGTTTTTCTCCACAACAAAATAACCTATATGGAGCTGCCCTAACTGTAACTGACTAGTATAGGTAAATAGGTAGGGAGAGAGAGAGAGGGGTAGTCAGGCAGGTAGGGAGAGAGGTAGGTAATATACAGGTCTGTAGGCAGGCAGACAGAGCAGTAAGGTCTAAATATTAACACCCAAAGATTTTCTTGACAATCAGCAAAGTGGCATTCTATAACAGTGCAGGACTAAATTGTAAGCACAATTTGGGTTCTGTGTTTATAGCAATATTTGTGGAGACTAAGAGAACTAGGAAAAATCCTGACTCTTGGCTTTCATCTGCTCAAGCACAGCAGCATATCCAGAAAGTTAAAGGGAAAAGAAAGAGAAGAGAAAGACGGTGAAATTGGAACTTTGGATGTTTTTTAAAGTCACTTCAAAAGAACTGGAAAACAAAATGCAAAACAAACAAACAAAGAAAAAAACAAAAAAGGAGTAATGCCTGAACTTGTTTACAAATTGAAGTCACGTTCTTCCTTAGTGTTGAAATGCTGTGGGCTCATGTGTTGCCAATACCATAAATTCCATTAATTATCTTTAACAAAATTCCCTGAAGGGGGTTAAAAAAAACCTATGTCCTAGTAATTATATAAATTATAACTGAGATATAGAAAATATACATTTTGAAGCACTGAATTCAAGTTATGAAATTAAAAGACACAATTTAAAGCAATGTAAGAAGCAAGCATATTTCAGTTAGGCATTTAAAAGTTGTTCAACTAAACTTCTAATCTGGACACAAAATTAAAACATCATTTTATGAAGCAGTATTTAAAATATTCAGCAATGTGCAAAATGAGCACAACACTATCCATCAGGCACCTAAGACTTGGTCCCAAACCTGAGATGCATAAAGTTTAAAAGATTAAAATGAAAAAAAAAATTAGGCATCAGTTGTCTATAATTAAGTTTAGCTTTAAAAAAATCTACTTTAGGGGCGCCTGGGTGGCTTAGTCCGTTAAGCATCCGACTTTCGCTTAGGTCATGATCTCGCGGTTCGTGGGTTCGAGCCCCACGTCGGGCTGTGTGCTGACTCCCAGCTCAGAGCCTGGAGCCTCTTTCGGTCTGTGACTCCCTCTCTCTCTGACCCTCCCCTGCTCACGCTGTCTCTCTCTCTCTCTCTCTCTCTCTCTCTCCTAGAAATAAATAAAACATTAAAAAAAAATTTTTTTTTAAATCTACTTTAGCCACTTTTTCACTTAGCATGCCTCGGAACCACCTATCTGAAGGGCTTCTTAAAACCCAGATTCCTGGGCCTCTCCTTCAAGATATAAACCAGTAAATCTGGGGTAGAATTCAAGAATTTGCATTTCTTTTTTTTAATGTTTTTATTTATTTTTTAGAGAGAGAGTAGAAAGCAGGCTCAGGGGAGGGGCAGAGAGAGAGAGGAAGACAGAGAATGCTAAGCAGGCTCCAGGCTCCGAGGTGTCAGCACAGAGCCCAACTCAGGGCTCGAACCCAAGTGCCATGAGATCATGACCCGAGCCGAAGTCCGACATTTAATCGACTGAGCCACCCAAGTACCACAGGAATTTGCATTTCTAACAAGCTTCTAAGGATTGCCATAACGTCGCTGGATCCTAGGGAAATGACAATTATTTTGGCTAAATAATTTCCCCATTAATTATATATCGTAAGCTTTGCTTTTATATAAAATTGAACCATTTTACCCAAAGGGGAGAATGGTCTCATATCTTTTTCATACCAAGAATTCTGAATATAAATTTTGAAGGACATAAATATTTGGTTTGGGAAATAAATATGTCTTTCCCAGTAATATTCCAGATTTCATTATTTACACTCTTAATCAGCAATATTTTCTGTAAACGAAATTGAATCATTACAGATGTAAAGATCGTGACTGCAATTTCAGGGTAGCCCAGTTTCCATTAAAAGGATTCTGAGTCGGGATCTTTGAATGCAAACTTGAATTTGTACCTAAATATTCTAGTTAAATTTAATGAAAATTTCACAACTTTGAAATAGAACAGAATTATTCTTTCTTAATGTTTTTTTTTTTTTTAATTTCATTTGAGAGAGAGAGAGAGAGCACAAGCAGGAGAGGAGCAGAGAGAGAGAAAGAGAGGGAGAGCGCATGAATCCCAAGCAGGCTCTGCAAAGCTTAATCTCAAGAATCGTGAGACTGGAGCCAGAGCCAAATTCAAGAATCGGGAGCTTAACCGACTGAGCCACCCAGGCGCCGCTACAGTGATTCTTATATTAGGGAAAATATGACTCAATTTTGTATCCTCCAAAAGTTACCAACAAATAAAAAAATAATATGCTAAAAATGCCTATTAAGGTAAAAATTCACTCACTTATACAGGGCTCAAAATAAATAAGAATTTAATTTTTTTCTTTGCTTTCCCTCTACCTTGAAAAAGCCATCCCTCTCTTCTTCCTACCAATAATAACCTTCCATTTTCTTCAACTTTCAACTCAAGGTTTAGTCAATACAAAATCTTTCTAACCGAATTTATAATACTCTATTTATCTGATTATTCTTCTCTGAATATTTTTACTACTCAAGTATTTCATAAAATTTAGAATGGAACCTTCTGTCTCCTTTTTGTCCTATGCCATTCAGAATCAATGGTCAATGAAGAGTAGATTGCCATATTTCTTTTCATTCTGAATTGATAATGATTGTGAGATCATGACCCAAACCAGAATCAAGAGTCGGACACTTAACCAACTGAGCCACCCAGGTGCCCCAGAAAATCCTTCTTCTTATGAACATAGTATAATTATATCATATATTATGATTACACATAGAAACACAAAAATGTGGAAAACAGTGAAACTAATGTATTATGATAGCCAAGTATGTTTTGTTTATATTGTTTTTGTAAACACTGAAGTCAATACACGTCGAATACAGACTTCTACATCATCTATATCTTGATTTCTGGAGTTATGCAATATATGTAATGAGATTCATCATTTAGAATGACACAGAGTTTCTAGAAGCTCTTAAATTATCCTAAGATTCATTATGCTGACCTTAAATGGGGCATAAACTCTTCACTGAGAATTTCAGTCAAGGTTATAATACAACACAGTTTCTGGGTAACCATCAGCTAAGTTCAATTAATCAAAATACCCAATGGTTCATTCCACGTTTTACCTCGGATTCTGTACGAGGATAACTAAGAGCTGATGGGTTTTGTTGTCACATCCTTTGTTACAAGATTTGTATACAATTATAGACCATATTACTCAGGCCTTCAGAACTGAATGGGAATTCAGCAGCTGAAGTCTAGGCCATTCCTTTGAAAAGGAATGTCTTCCAGCAATTTTTCTTTCTGGTAACATTGAATTTTCATATGGACCTAACTACGGACAAATAAAAGCCAGAAATGCTCCATGACTGACTTATTCTCATTTCAAAATTCTGGCATTAAAAAAAATTCCAGTAACTAATCAGTTAATATTAATGTGTTCAAAGATTTTGCATGTCTACTAAATAATAGTACAACCTTATAGTGGGACAATTTAAACCCAGGCTCCTTGAGCTCATTTATCATCTTTTTCTGTAACCCTATAATAGTTCTTTTGGAACAGAGGAAGAAGATAAATGGATCCCTGAGAAACAAATATTTACAAACCTTTTGAAAATGCTTTTTAAGTAGGAAAGGAAATATTCCATTATCTATGCTGATCATATGAGAATTCACTAAACAGGATCGAGGAGAGTGTGTGCTATTCAACCTCATGATCATTTGCAAATAAAATCAACCAATTCCAGATTTCAAACTTATAAATGAAATTCCAAATCCCAGTCATCTCTTTACATAATTACAAAGGGGTTTCTGATTGCCTGTTCTTAAATGTATTATTTAATATATGGATTATCTACCAGTACCTTTATTGGTTTACTGTTGTGTATGCCTCGTCACTTGGCCCTCAAAAAGAAACGAACAGGAGTTAAAATGCAAAAAACATCAATGGTAAATTCCAATCCCCGAGTGTCACATGATCACAGCACACATTAATCATAACATACCTTTTTGTGTTAACCGGAGTAAGAAACATTCCTTCTCTAAAAACAATAAAGTATTTGGAAACCGAATAATGCAAGCAATAGCCTTCATTTCTCACTTTGCATATATAGAAAATGCCATTAAGACAAGATACCAGCATTTTGACCTCAGCTAGCCATGATGAAAATCTGATGTATGTCACTTATTCAGACACTACAGAGATAACACAGAACCCTTAATTCCTGGAAAAGCAATTCAAATCATAAGATGGTAAATTGTAATTCCTGGCTTCTGATACAAATGCCTTCGTTTAAAAACTATATATATGTAAACATGTAAAGCATGAATTACTCAGCATTATATGCATATATAATACTATACTTCATTGTTACTGTTTCCTTGGTCCTTACTACAAGATTACTCATCCATCCACACAGACTATGATGTGACCTATGAGAGACTCAAAAACTGAACAAAATGTATAAAGAAAGAAAGAACAACTGGGTAGGATTTTACTTCTATTAGCTGATCCTGTCCCAACACTTTAAATATTATACACACACACACTTCTCAGTGTTCTCAAGATTGGGTAAGGGCATTTTAGAAAAGTAGTCTAAGAATACTGCACTGAGGTCATTTATCAGATCACCTGTGATTTCAACATAACCCTTAGTATGTTATTTTTCTTCTATCATTTTTGTTTTCTTTCTTATTATTTTTAATATGGTAAACATGTCCAACGGCTGTAATATGTTTCCCCAATCCGAAATGAATGATAAAGACAAGCTACTAATTTGAAATTTAAACACTTGAATAAGCCGGAAGGGGGATAAAGCAGAAATTGAGAGAACACAATGGAATAGAAATTGCTCAGACCAATTGTGCAATAGGGCAAAGCACGTTGGCATGTGCCATGTCACTGAATGAAGTGAAAGTATGTCAGATGCCACCTCTGGGGTTATGTCACCGCTGATCTGGTACACCACTCACTCTTCCCTGTACCTACGATATACTACTAAACGTTAGAACCTTTACTCATCACATTCGGAATATAACCTCTTGGAGACAGGAGAGACCAAGTGTTCTGAACGGAGGCCTTCTCACATCTCATATTAAATATGCCCTTATTTTTTACAGTAAGGTGTATGAACATATCTTATTAACCTTCTGTAAAAAAAGTAATGTGTTAAGTTTGAGACTATACCAACCCTAAGCTAAATCTCACAAGCTTTGAGAACATAAGGTTTTTACTGACATCGATGACTTACAAGTTTTATGTTCAGTACAGGTTTTTGATTCACAATCAGTAAATTGAAATTTTAAAGTTAAAAAATAATCACACTTGGAATATTTTCTTGAAAGGGTCTATAAAAGGCTTTCAGTTAAGTTTTCCTATCTGATGCCTAAGAATTCCCAGGGTACTTTATATTACCTAAAATTGTCTAAACTTTTCAAAAACAGACTTTCTCAAATAAGTGAACAAAAGGCCCCAGTTTTAACCCCCAAAACTCTTTGTTTAGAGTTCTATGGCACACCCCTCCTGACCATAAATTCTGTAGTATCCATACAGTTCCCTGAGGTTTCCTTAGGCAGTAAGCCATGAGAGGGTAGAAACCACAGTGCAAACCTGACTGATATTTACTAGGTGCCTATGTGCCAGGTCTGTTAACAGGCATTTTCACCTACACTGTCACATCAAATTCTAACAAGCTGAACTTATTTTTTTCTGATTTTATAATACAATATCTCCTGAATATGTCTGCACACCTATTTTTAAACAGCTTTGCTGATGTGAAATTGATATACAAAAAGCTACATATATATAATGTATGTAATTTGGTGAGTTTGGACATATGCATACACCTGTGGAAACCACCTCCACGATTAAGGTGACAGACAAGTAAAATACCACCAGAAGTTTTCCTATGTTGCATCCATTATTGGATTCCTCCATTCTTTTTTTTTTTTTTTTTAATGTTTTATTTATTTCTAGGAGAGAGGAGAGACAGCATGAGCAGGGGGGGGTCAGAGAGAGAGGGAGTCACAGACTGAAACAGGCTCCAGGCTCTGAGCTGGCAGTCAGCACAGAGCCCGACGCGGGGCTCGAACCCACGAACCGCGAGATCATGACCTAAGCGAAAGTCGGACGCTTAACCGACTAAGCCACCCAGGCGCCCCTGGATTCCTCCATTCTAAGACAAAATCCTTTCCACTGATAAAATGAGGTTACGAAAAGAGTCTCCCAACCTGGTCCAAACATTCGATTTGTCAATCGCAGTCACTCTGAACAATGACTTTAAAATGGGGTTAATTGTGCCTGTGCTATATAAAATAGGATAAGGCAGATAAATAATGTAAACAAGTGAAATTAAATGCACATAAAATGCCTAACAAGCCCTCTGTGTTATGGGTAACACATAGGCGGACTCTCAGAAAGTTTTCTTCCCTTCTCTAGAAGTAATATGTAAGACACACATGTATTTATTGTAACTTCATATCACTGATTCTCAAGGATATGGTGAATGAAGGAAATAAATGTTTCTGTATTCCCCTACTGTCAATTTTAACTCCATACTTAACACATAAAGCAAGCATGCCAAGAACTAAATCTATCCACTTATCTACTAGAATATCTATATTATAACAGTATCTAATGTCTGTTTCTCCTTTCTTTTTTGTAAGTTCAAGAGAAATCATTCAAATATTTGCCAATTTTGAGTGCATTGTAACAAAATGCTAAAATCAGAGGCAATGGACTATTTAGGAATACTGTACATAGGCATAATAAAAATTGATTTTTAAATAGAAATGAAAAAGATAATAGCACATTTTAGAAATGATGGAATCATCAAATCCCATTTGAGAGTTTGAAATAAATCTATGTGCTTACATATATAATTCATTCTGGAATTATTAACAATGTTGTAAAAGAACATTTGCATTTCCAATTTCTCTATTACAGTAATCTCAACAGTCAGGACACACAAAGAGAATGAAATTTGTTTTTTTTTTTCACACCACTTGCGCTAGGGCAAGCTGGATAGCACTTTTTCCCATTGAGCCAGTCTGCTCAGTAAAAGATATGAAAAGATCACCTACTAGCTAGCCAAGCATTTGGAGGAGCTTCCGTACCCTTCAGGAAGCATGAGTTTCCCTTGATGGAAGAAATGATGCTACTTTATACAGGAATTCAGTCACAGCACATCTAACTATGTCATCTTTGAAATCACAGAACTTTTTTGAAAATAAGAACTCCCAAAAGTTTGGACATAGGCATACACATATGCATCTCTACATATGTGCAGATTTCAGCACAAGAAGATGGAAATGAGAATTGGGGCACCTGGGTGGCTCAGCCACTCAGGGGTCTTACTCTTGATTTGGGCTCAGGTCATGATTCCATGGTCGTGGGATGGAGACCAATATTGGGCTATCCTCTGAGCATGGAGCCTGCTTGGGATTCTCTCTCTCCCTCTCTCTCTGGCTCTCCCCTGCTTGTGCGTGCATGCCCACTCTCTCTCTCAAAATAAATAAATCAACATTTTTTAAAAAGAGGGAAATGAATAAAATTGAACTTTAGCAGAAAAGATTCATAGCGCTGAAGATGTTTGTAAAAGATACAGAAAAAGCTCCAGGTTGTCTGAAAGCATAATGTTTGTTAACCCATTATCAATTAAGATAAAGGAAAACTTTCTTAGAGATCCTCAAAAGTTGTCAGCTGGCTTCACTTGATTTATGTCCAAGTGATTTTATCCCTAAATCACAAAAATGTCTCAATATCTTCATACATATCTTAGTGTCCTAATTAATGAGATTCACACAATAATATAACTCTTTTCCTTTGCCATAAAAATAATACACACATATATTAGATTGCCATACAATAACTTGATTTTCTTACAGTTGAGGTATCATAGTCACTGTTGGTCTTTGTTTAATTATTTTTTATTCAATAATAAAAATGTCTATGCATGTAAAGTTGTAAAAAAGTATACTTTGTATCAGCATTGTTTCTTCAAGTAGATAGTTGAACCTATGTTAAATCATCAAATTCCTCCACTACATGGTGTATAACTTGGTATAAAGGACAATGGCTTAGTACCCTTTCTGTCTGTGGCACTTAGAATTACACCACATATATAAAAGGATGAGGAAACAGATCCAGGAATTGCAAGATCTGAAACTTATACAACTGCGGGTCCTCTGTAAGAGAACACATAATTGCGAATGCAAAGAATGTATGAAAGCGAGTATGTAGTTAGAGAAATTTTGGTAAATGGCAAATGTTAAAAATTATTTTTCCAGCTCAACTTCCCCTTACCATAATCCCAGTTATGCCTGCAACCATTCTGAAGTATGACATAGGAAAGTTAAAGAGAGGGGCGCCTGGGTGGCTTAGTCGGTTAAGCGTCCGACTTTCGCTTGGGTCATGATCTCGCGGTTCGTGGGTTCGGGCCCCGCGTCGGGCTCTGTGCTGACTGCCAGCTTGGAGCCTGGAGCCTGTTTCAGTCTGTGACTCCCTCTCTCTCTGACCCTCCCCTGCTCACGCTGTCTCTCTCTCTCTCTCCTAGAAATAAATAAAACCATTTAAAAAAAAAAAAAAAGAAAGTTAAAGAGGAATGATTTAACGGTCTTAACTGTTAAAATAGCTTAATTTTGACATTTCTATAAAAACATGAGACCACTTGAACACACTGCTTGACCCCCTCCCAAAGCTTTAAAAAGGACCTCAGCTAGCCAGGGTCCTGACACTTGAGCTTGTCCAGCTTCCGGGGGGTTGACTGTTACTGACAAGTAACGATGATAATGGGAAGGACTTTCATTGATAGATTCCAATGAAATCCTTTTAGAATTGACCTTTTAAGAGAGACTTAAAACACCATAAAGCCCATCTAGAATATAGAATCACCCAAGAACCTACTCCTATTTTGCCCCTTACCTCTTTAATCCCCACCACCCTCTACCTTCCAAGGATCTATTAAACAGTAAATCTAGCAAGTGATTATCCAGACAAACTTTTATGTGCTTCTTCCAGTGACAAGTAGCTCTCTACTCTACAATGAAGGCCATTCCACTTTGAACAGTTCTAACTGTTCTACTGATGCTGAACCCAGATCTGCCCTTGGTATGTAGAATGCAGACACAAAATGCCCTTTGAAATGATTTCTTCTGAGCTGCAAAGAAAGCTAATTCCTTTTCTACATGATTTCCTCAATTATCTGAACACAGCTCTCATATGAAACCTATAATTTTCTTTTCCTATTAAATATCTCCAACTCCTTCAGTTATTGCCTGGCTGTTAACATCCTCCAGACATAGCTGAGGTTTAAGAAGGATATGGACGTTGAATATAATACCCAAAACGTGATTGACCGGTACAAAGCTTCGCAAGGCTCCTTGTTAAATACTGAGCACTGTAGAATCATTCCAGACTCCGACTAACGACTCACATTTAACTGAAACACCTAAGAAAATTTAATTCTGGCAGCATATACGGTTCACTCTGTTTGTCCTGTACTTACACAGTTGACTTTTTCAAACTTTTTTATTAAGTGTCACCAACAGTATTAGAACATCAACCTAGCCTGCAGAGAGTTTTGAAAATTCATACTTCCATTAAGAGACATAGTTAAATCCCATAAACCCATTTAAACAAAAATAATTCAAGATTTTTGGGCACGTATTAAGTTTGCCCATCTCTACCTTCAGCACTTGAGTCTGTCTCCAGAAGACCAGTGAAACATTTCTTTGGTTCATGTACCAGACCCAACAGTTTAGACAGGACAGACACTGGTAGAGATTGGTTAGAAACCAGAGATATATTACTCCACATGTTACACTTTTAACACCCACAAAAATAAATAATCGTTTACAACAATGAGTCTGAATGGTTGTATCTCTTTCAAGTAGAATTAACACAATTGCAATTGGCAAAAACAAAGCAAGTTCTCTTGGGGAGGGGTTGTTTTAGGGATTTTTGTTGTGAGTTTAAAGTAAATATAAGTTAAGAACTCACATTCTTTTGTAAGGGGTTCTTCAGCCTTTTTCCTGTGGCGCTCTTATTCACCTTATTTTCTTTACACAGACAGGTTAGTCCAAATGAAAATATTAATGCTCCATTATTAGTAAGTACCTGAATGTCTCAGACATTTTTCTTGAATTCTGTTTTGTGTCTTTTTCTTTTTTCAAATTACCCATCTGTACTCAGCTTTGTGCTTCCTTCAAGACACAGATTCTTCCAGAGTTCTAGAGCAACCGTGCTTCCTAACTCAGAGGTAATTTCTAAGAGAATATGACAACACCTGCTCTCACCTTTTCACCCCTTTAGGCTGAATTTGAATGAATGATTCAACATAGATCATCAACCTGAGTTTCTCAAAGGAGATTTTGACATTGTAATAAATATATGTGGCAGAAAGGTTAACTTATCACTTCAATATGAAACAGATTTCTTTATAATCTGCATATTCATGAAAAGAGACAGTAAGGTATCATTAAGTGTGAAGATGTCTTCAAAGAGTACTGTCAACTCATCTATTCCTACTTGAGAAGACATTTGTTATCATCTTCAGAAGCATAAAACTCCTTATGCATCCACAGTTTAGGGGGTTTTCCCCTATATTCTCCCTGACCAGAAGATTGCATTTCTTGACCCAGGAAAATGCCTGAACCATTTCACTGAGCCATCTCTAGATGAACTACCAGTAAGAAAAAAAAATTCTTCCCCCAAAAGCCCAATGAATATTTTGCCTGGAGTATGAAATTGTAATGCTTCAAGGAAGTTCCCAATGTCTCCTGATCCCAAGAAGCTGTACAGGGTCCCGAGGTCACACACATCCACTTACATTAAGCAGTAGAGCATATTAAGCAAAATAGCATTAAAGTGGAATTAACATGTCTTCAAACCTAAAAAATTCACAGCTGGTATTCCAACAGTAGTGATAATGGCCAATAACAAAATTTAAAGGATCACCACTCAATCTAATCATCACAAATGTCCATTCAGAGAAACTACAGAAACATTTATATCTGTATCTATATATATCTATATAGGTATATGACATTAACACACCAATTATGGTAATGTTACATATATTAATACAATATATTATAATAGAAACTACCCCTTATAACATTAAGAAAATAATGTAATTTTTAATGTGACAACATTATTTTCCATTTATTGAAAATAGTCATGTAAATACCATATACAACAATAAAATGTTTGAAAAACCTAAGGTACTGAACTGAGTTTCCTAGAATCTCTGCTAGGATAAAAGCCTCATGGGGGTATGTTCTATGTCTGCCTTAGTTAAGTAAGTACATTATCCCTAGAACCTAATTCCATTTCTGACACATTTCTCTTCAAACAAGTTGTTCAATAAAATCTAGTGTCCCCAACACGCTTTCCTAGCCTCCACACTATTCAAAAACGTAACATATTTCAATAGGTCTATTGGGGGTTAGGACAAATCACAGTCTCCGGGATACATTTGTCTCTTCACCGTTGAGAGTGGCTCCAAACAATTTGCAAGGAAAGATTAATTTTCTTGCTCCTCATCAATAGCAACAAGTTTGGGGCACCTGGATGGCTCAGTCGGTTAATCATCCGACTTCAGCTCGTCATGATCTCATGATTCATGGGTTTGAGCCCCGCGTCGGGCTCTGTGCTGACTGCTAGCTCAGAGCCTGGAGCCTGTTTCGGATTCAGTGTCTCCCTCCCTCTCTGACCTTCTGCTGTTCATGCTGTCTCCTCTCAGAAATAAATAAAACATTAAAAAAAATAGCAACAAGTTTAAGAAACTGTGGACCAACAGATCATTCAAGGACTCTAATGGTCACTCTTGGACACATTACCCTATTTGGTTTTCTTCATACACTTACACCAATCTGAAATTACATTGTGCATTGACTGAATTACTGTTTTTATTGCCTGTTGCCCACCTCTAGAATATAAACTTTGAGTACAGAACTTACCTTCTTACGGCACGATTGACCTCCATACATAGGACAGTGCCAACAAGACTCAGAGGAAGATCACAATACATATTTGTTAAAAGAACAAACAAGAGTGTTGAAAAGAAATGATACAGATTTCCTTAATAGGCATCCTCCATCATGTTTTGTAAGACAAAACATCAGAAAGTTTTTCAAAAGAAGAAAAATTACAACATGAAATGGATTTATTGATTTTAAAGCACACTATATTCTGATTTTAGGAACATCAAAATATGAATTCTAAAATCGAGAAATACATTTTGGTTCTGTCCTCTTAAAACTACTCAAAGATTTGTATAGTTGTCAAGAGTTTCTCATCAACATGGATTAGAAAATGTCTTCCTACTATGTGATAAATCCCATGACTCATAAGAAATAAGACATGTTAGTTGCTCTGGGCAGGTTTCTGAGTGATGACCTTCCAATTTCTCTTCAGCTTTTAAAACACTGAAATTACCTATTGACCTCAAAGGTTTTTAGATTAGGAAACACCAATGTAGTCACATCACCTCATTTTATTTTATTTTTTTAAATGTTTTATTTATTTCTAGGACACAAAGAGAGACAGCGTGAGTAGGGGAGGGTCAGAGAGAGAGGGAATCACAGACTGAAACAGACTCCAGGCTCTGAGCTGGCAATCAGCACAGAGCCCGATGTAGGGCTCGAACCCACAACCGCGAAATCATGACCTAAGCGAAAGTCAGACGCTTAACTGACTAAGCCACCCAGGTGCCCACATCACCTCATTTTAAAGAAGAGAATAAACTGAGACCCAGACGTTCAGGGATTGTTACCTCAAAGGCTAGATAAGTCTCTCATTGCCACATCTCTTTCATCTTTCTCAATGACTCTTTCCACTTTTCTAAGGAAGAACACTTTGTACAAAGCACGGTACATGAGAGGAACTCAATATATGTCAGTTTCATTTATTCCTAGACTTGTATTTGCTGGGAATAAATAAACAAAAACCCTAAATGTTTTTAATCCTGTAACAGATCTTAAGTTAACTGCATGGTTCTTTAGAAAGATATCCTTATAAAGATGTCCTTTTTAATATCTGCTGTTAGACTGTGAAAAGTTGCACTGAGGAAAACCAAGCTATTACAAATGAAAATCTGCACTGAAATATTATTATGGCTTAAAGAAATTAAGGGGGTGGGTGGGAAAGAGACAGACCAAAACAGAGAGAAAATGACACAGAATGTGAATGCGAGGGATGTCAACCATTCAGTAACTCAGCAGGTTTGTCAAGCTCTAGATTTCATTTTAGCCCACTTTGCAGAGTTCAACTCTGATCTAACTACTAGCACGATTTTTGGGCGTCTGTTTGCAGATGCAGTAGAGTTATCAATCCGAACAGACACACAATCCGGGTCCAATGTCACTTCTCCTCATTATGTTAATAGTTAATACATGCAAATGAAAACACTCTAGCAATTTGATTTCTTTGAAGATAGTTTGCATATTGTCTTAGCCATAATGACTGTACACTTCTCTCAGCCTCCATTTATGCAGGGGTAGTTTAGTTCATTTTTATCAGCTCAAGTTCATTTTGGCTGCTACTGGAATGTATGTGCATGTTTCTTTTTTACCTTTTGCCTAATTACCATTCAGGTACCATAAGCAGATTTTTCATGCTATTGGTGTTTTTCTTAATTAAGAAACAAATGAATTCTCCCTAGCAAAAAAGATGGAACAACAGAATAAGATGCCAGGGGCTGATGTTCCATTTCTTAATTGAAGCAGTGCTATTGTTCGGTGTCGGTAGTAAGGGGGCAGAAGTGTCGTAAGTGTAGAATGTTAATAGTACAAAAATAACATAAAACTACTTTTAAAAATAAAGAAGGGATACAAAAAAATGCTGTAAGAGCCTTGAAAACATAGATTTTTATCCACATATTAATTCTGACAGTAACAGAGTAGCTTAATTTACAAATCCCTCACACTTAGAAAGCCTGAGGTTCTAACCTCAGTCCTGAGAGATACGTCTGCCCTACTCGGCTTGTCTAGTTAACTGTACCCTACTTATTTCTGTACCTACTTATTTGCTCTTCATCAATTAAGGAGACACCCGGGGGAGCAATTTCTTTAATTTGTGAATAAACTATTTCTCTTTTAATTTGCATTCTTCTTTTTCTACCCACAGGAAATTTCAATGTCCTACTGACATATTCTTTATCTGTTACTACAACCATAAAGTAAGATGCATGCAAATTCATATGCACTCCTCTTCCATTTTTCCAAGGATAGTGAACACTTCAAGGAATCAAGATTTTAGGAGGAAGCTGAGTCTTTTACTCACTTCTATACTGACGGCACAATTCTGGACCAGTGAATAACATAAAAGATCACACATTTTTCTCTTTAATAAAGCTATGGGGCATTTTTATGCTCATGGATTTATCTCTTTTTCAGATTACTAAAGCTCCACCTTATTATTATTTAACTTAAATGTCTTTAAAACAAGAAAATCCACGACTGCCTTTTACAATAAGCTAAGAGAGATTAAATAAGAAACACAGAGTAATATATATTTACTAAAAGAGAAAAAAACATTATTAATAAATGACCCTGGGTATACATTTCTACATTACTAAAGTTCCTACTGATATTGAGAATGTTACGCTTGCCATCATTCATGTGTCTGAGTCATGAACAGGCTACACCTCAGAACTAAATGGGGTAAAGGAATTTTAAGACACATAAATAATATAGATGTGAATGAAATATTTCCTTCTGTACGAAGGAAAGGGCTCTTAACCCACTTGCTTTCTCATAAACATCACTGTGTATCGGTAAGGTCACCCTTTACTTATTAAAACTTAATGTTTTATGTTAATGTGCAGTATCATGGAAAAAGACCGTTAGGTTACTCTGATAGCATAACTTGTGGCTTTTGAAAAGTAAATAATTTTAAATTTGAGATGATTTTTAAAGCATTCTCTCAGAGTGCAGAAAGTGCTTCATGAAGTCATCCCAATGAATGTCAATAGGACAATTAGAAGAGAGTTCTTGATAGAAAAGAAGATCTGTAAGAAGTAAATTTATAACACACAAAATTACATATGTACATGTAAGAAAGGGTCATGTGTATTATGATTATAAAATTCACAATTCCTATTTTCATGAAAGTCCTAAGATAAATTTCAAAGACCTTTACTAACTCACAAAATCCAAAACCTTATAAAACTGTCAAGGGATTTCTCAACCTGATTGCTTTTCATTTTACTAATTTTAAGCAAAACAGTGAACCATAACCAAAAATAGAATTTACATGTTTTCTTTATATTCTGATACATTAGAAGAGGATCTACATGAGTCTATTTAATAGAATCACTCACATAATAATACAATGTCACATAATATTCAGTTATTGAGTTGTTTTTGATTGGGCAAGCTATGAAATAAGATCTAGAGACAAGTCTTTTCTTTCCTCACTTTCTTGAGCTTCTATATTAGAATGGCTGGGAAATGGGAAAAACGCAAAGTATTTGGAGCTTTTAGATTTACATATCCTATATCTATGGAAGTATAGACCAGAATGAATACAATTTTTTGTAAGACTATTTCTAAAAACCCATGAAATTTTACTATTTCTTCAAATTCTTCAAGTAGAGTCAACAAATGTCCATTAGCAACCTTAATCCAGAGGCAAAATGTTTACACAACACATTCTCCTACACTTGCGGCAGTGTGAGGCTGTTGCTTCCCCGCCCCCCTTCGCCCCCACCCCCAGTCTGACATGCTAGCACCATCTCCCTGCCAAATTCTTGGCATTGGAAGAGAGAGGGAAGAGGCCATACCATAACGTGTTGATAATGAGAAGATAGAAATAGCAAACCAGCTGGATTGTCCTAATAAAGTATGTCTGGGATTCAGAGACACACAACTATGTGTTCAGGTCATCCAAATGCATTTTAACCAATTGGTTACTTCAGTGACCTTTTCAGATACTCCACTCAGGATCTTTCTAAATGAAATTTTGTGCATTAACTCTAGAACTGTTTGGATAAAAACTTTACTACTCGTGTTTCTATAGCCAAGGCACGTCATGTTATTAAATAAAAACTTGGACAAAATGGTCTATAATATATTTCATAAATTTTAAAAGCATTTACTGGTTTACAGCCATCTATGGATGATGAACAGATTACATTTTACTATCAGTATATCTTGTACTGCCCAGTGAAGCTTGAAATATTTTCTTCCTTGGGGGAGGGGGAACTAAAAAAAATATATATTTCAGGGCTGCCAGAGCATAAAAGTTCAATTATTTAGGATATTCAACAAGATGTATCTTTTTTCAAATTTTTTATGTTTATTTTTGAGAGAGAGACAGACAGGCAGACAGACAGCATGAGTGGCGGAGGAACAGAAAGAGAGAGAGACACAGAATCCGAAGCAGGCTCCAGGCTCTGAGCTGTCAGCACAGAACCCAACATGGGGCTCTAATTCGCCAACAGCGAGATCATGACCTGAGCTGAAGTCGGACGCTTAACCAACTGAGCCACCCAGGCATCCCAACAAGATCTATCTTTTTACTCCAAGTAGGAACACTACTTACAAAAAGAAAATACTGCATTCTAAATATACATTTTAAAACACGCAAACCTTTAAATTTATATTTTGCATCTCTGTGGATATTTATTACCAAGAAAATAATAATTTATTTTCCTGGATTTGACCTCAAAAATGCCAATAATAAAGGAAACGGTCTTAGGCCCGATACTGTTCTTAACTCTTTGCATGAATTAATTGATAGAATGCTTACAATTAACCCATTGTACCACTTTCTTTAATAACCTCTTTTCAACAAATGGAGGAAACTGAGTCACAGGTTCAGTAACTTGCTGAAGGACATTCTAAAAAGAAGACGCAGAGTTGGCAGAACCCTGATATAAGACTGCAAAGTTCTGAATCAATATACCATAGCCCCTCCCTCTCTAATGAGTGTCTCTACACATCAATCACCTTCTAAATAAAAAGGTTAGTATGTGGCTTTGTGTCTCATATCCATTCTAGTAGTAATCCACAGGCATCCATTGCATTGTCCTGAAGTTAATAGGGAAGTTTACCTAAACTCTCATTTTCAAGGAGATTAGAGTGGAAAGTTATTTCTTAGACTATTCAGTCCTACAGGGACACATTTCCACAGGGTGACCATGGAGAGGCAGCATATCATTTGATCAGGATATACCGATTCAGCATTCCACCTAATTCTGAAAATGGATCTTCATAAATAATTCTGATGACTTCTCATTTCAGAAATCAGTTATCGTAGAACTGTTGTATGATCTTCCGGGCAGAGGTGGTTTTAACCAGATCATCTTCAATAACTTCTACTAGCCCTTGCTCTGAGTCTATGTTTAGTACCAACCACTAACTTTATCATCACGAAAACCACTTGTGGCTTTTCAACACTTGATGGTGGGGACATCAGCAGGCCACTGGGAAGTAGGGGGCTGGATCTACTTTGGGTCTGTTTGCCTCTGATATTTCTCTAGATCTTTAGGAACAGAATTCTTAATGACAAGAAACCTAGAGAAGGCGAAGAAAGAAAGAAAGAAAGAAAGAAAGAAAGAAAGAAAGAAAGAAAGAAAGAAGGAAGGAAGGAAGGAAGGAAGGAAGGAAGGAAGGAAGGAAGGAAGGAAGGAAGGAAGGAAGGAAGGAAAGAAAGAAAGAAAGAAAGAAAGAAAGAAAGAAAGAAAGAAAGAGGGAGAGAGAGAGAGGGAAGGAGGGAGGGAGGGAGGGAGGGAGGGAGGGAGGAAGGAAGGAAGGAAGGAAGGAAGGAAAGAAAAAAGAAAAATATCCAAATTCTTTTCTTATAAAGTCACTGCGTAATGCCACTGATTAGATGAGTTTACCTCCATCTGATCATGCATCCTGGTGATACCTCTGTCCAAACTAAGAATGTAAATATAAAAGTACGATAAAGTTTCTGAATCCATAAATGAATGACACTGCCTTTTGGTCATATGTGTTAATGAGGTTGAAAATATTATAAGACTCTTAACAGGTAAAAACAAACATAGCAAGATGTATTAACTTCTCCAGGCTTTAGGTCCCTTCAAATTAAAGAAATAAATATTTCATTTGTTTTGAGATTATAATTTCTCTCAACTGCACATGTTACTTCTTGCACACTTCTTTAAAATTAGTTGACAAAAATTCAACAGAGTTTATTTTCTTTTCCATTCTGTAATAACCATCAGAGGTCATTCACGGTGGCATTTATGAATGAAGACCATCATGGGTTTTTTTCAGGGCCTCCTTGAATCCCACTGGCAACCTAAGTGTAAGCCTGTACCATGTACTGGTTCATTTCCTGCTTTTGCTGCTGCTGCTGCTGCTGCTGCTTTCCTGACAAGAACAGATGAAATACTTTGGAAGATCTTCAAGAACACAAAATCGTTAATAAGGTGCAAAAAGGAGCAACATATATGGCCAAGAACCAATTGAAAAATATATCTGCATATAGTAATCTGAAGAGAAATAATAGGCATCCATTCCTAAGGTGCGACACTGGAGAGAGGTGAAAGATGAACAGCTCCAAGCAGCGGAGAGCAAAATTCCTGAACTCAGAAAAACAATGTCATGGGGATAAACTTCTTTTGGTAAAACAAGGCCTGTAATAGTACATCAAATTCTAAAGAATAGATCTTTTATCTGAAATGAAAGTATCATACACTATTAATCTGAGGTTAATAACATAGCCATGACCTACACTGAGAATAGAGAAATACTATACTTTAAGAGGCAATGTATTTAAAATCTTTTACTCTGTGCTATTTCCTTCTCTAAAGTGAAACAGAACTTAATCTTCACTGGAGCGCTCACTTTTGGTATATTTTCATATTAAGCTTAATAAAGACTGTAGAAAAATTTATCATTACAGCTAGTCCCCCTCACAGTAATGTCTGAATTAGACAGATATGGAAACATTTTATCAAATATTTTTATCCATTTCCTATCCTTTCTTCCCAACCCCCAACAGTATCTCTACCCTCCCAACTACACAACCAAAGGGAAGATGAGCTTTTTAACACTTAATTGGAGTGGCAATATATACTTGACTATTTTCTGCCCTCACCCCTGCCCCGCCCCCACAAAAGGATTTATGAATAGTGGCCTTCTTCAACAGTGATGAAAACAGCGTATGCACATGCACTTTCCAATGTATGCCTTTGACTTTTTTTGTGTTAATTTACATTAATGCATTAATTTATGATTAGTTAAAATTGTAACTGGATAAAAAATTAAAACACTGTCAAAAAGCACACAGTGGAAAGGGAATCTATGCCCTACTCCAAATTCCCAGTCCTAATTTCCAGAGAAAAGTATCATTGATCATTTCATACACATTTTTTTTCAGATTTTTTTCACAAAAAATATAAATATCTCTGTATCTATTTATTCTTTCATTGTCAACAGGTAAGGAAACACCATGCTGATTTTGATTTTATTTTTTTTTAGTCTAGAAGTCTCTGAGATGCTTCTATTATCAGAAGAGGCATCCTTTATGACACATAACTTACAATGAGGGTGATACCATAACTTTATTTAACCCCTTCCCTGTTAATTTCTAATTTTTTGCTGTTACAAACCATGCTGTCACCAGCGCCAACCTATGAGAGTTTCGATGGCGCGTGTGGAATCACTGGGTCGAAGAGCATACGTGAAAGTGTAATTGCTATAAAGTGCCAGGCTGTCTTTCAAAGAGGTTGCACCCTTGGCCACCCTGGTAACAATTCTCCTGCCCGCCTGCTACTGAACGTTCCTTCCTCTCAATATTCAGTTATAAAACTAGGCCAGTGCATACGGATGAATGGAAAGCTACTACCAAAGACAATCTCATGAGTTAAGCACAAACAGTCAATTAAAAAGATACTGTTCTATTCATTTATTTTTGCATGTGTTGTCTCGCCTCAATAAAATATTCATACTAAAGTATTCAAAGCATGGAGGGATGGTTTTAGCCCTCTGCAGCGATGCTGTTATTAAATCTACACCTAAAAGTTGGAGGATAGCACGGAAGGATGACGGTTGAATGTGAGATAACAATAATTGTTAAATTTAACAAAATGAAAGCTGACTAAAACCCACCATCAGCTCGTGGCTTCTGTCCTCTCCTGTTACCAAACGACAATTAGGTATGGCCATGTAATTATCAAGGACATTCAAAAGTCACTAATCAGGCTCTATTTTTCAAAATCTGCAGTGACTATCAATTACCTAAAGGACAAATTCAAGTTCTTTAACATGGGACACCAAACCCTTTATTAAACCCTGGTTCCAAGTCAGCTTTCAAGCTGCATTCCCCGTCACTCTCTTTCATGTGCCTTCATCTTTGGGCACAACTATTCACTGGACCTTGAAAATGTCATCTTCCTTAATGCCTTTCTGCTCTTGGCCAAGCTGTTGATTTCTGCCAAGATGCAATTCCCCCTGGTCATGACTGGATCTCCTACTCACCCTTCAAGACCCAGGTTACGTAAGACCTCATTCTCAAGGTTTATCCGAACTCACTGAGTCATTTCAGTGTCACATCACTTCATACCTCCATCTACTGTGAATATATCATAGTGTATGTTAAGCATGACTTCCTTCCTCATTATCTAATGCGCTACCCGAGGGGAGAGACTATAATTTGTTCACTTTTGTAGTCTCCCATCCCCATGGCTTAATACAGTACAAGTGATACTTGCCATCTGTGTGTTTAATGACTGTTGCATGAAAAATAGGAGTTAATTTAAGGTATGCAGGTAATATTTTTTTCTTGGGTAGACAATTGCAAAACCAACTTTCTTAAAAGATATGCCACAGGAAATGATGTAGATTCATGCAGCCAATATTCTTTGAATGTTTGTTATGTGGCAGTTAGTCTTCTAGCAGCTGGGGATACAAAAGTAAACAAAGCCAGATCCCACAGCCATTGAGCTTAGACTCTATTGAAAATTATCTAATAGACAGGGGAACATATCAACAAATAAATAAGATAATTTCAGGTAACTCTCAGTGTAGTGAAAATAAAATGAGGTCATGGACTAAAGAGCAAATTGAGGCATGAGGGGGGACGAAAACTCTAAATAAAGGGCTTAAAGGGTTAAGGAAGATCTTCCTGAAGAGTTGACTCGTTAAGTGACTGGTAAGTGGTAAGAAGGAGCCAGCAATATAAAAATCTGGGGAAATAACACTACAGATAGAAAAGCAGCTTGGCATGTTCACGGAAGAGAGAGATGACCAGTGAAAATGAAATGTAGTGAATGCGGGTGGTTTATGGTGGCTGGCCAGCACAGGAACTGGGGAGGGAACTGGCACATGTGAACATGATTTACTTGATGACCTATGAGACAGGAGGGGAAGGAGCAGATCGTGGAAGATGTGGTAGGTCATGGCAAAAAGTTGAGGAATTAATTGCAAAGGACATCCATTGGCACCAAGGTTATACAACTTGATTTTATAGTTTTGAAAAAAATAAAAATGAAACAATTCCTATTGATATGGTTACATTTTAAAATCTAACAAGTGCTTATATGGATACACAGAGAAATTATTCAGAGTGGTAAAGTTTGGGGCGCCTGGGTGGCTCAGTCGGTTAAGCGTCCCACTTCGGCTCAGGTCATGATCTCTCGGTTCATGGGTTCGAGCCTTACATTGGGCTCTGTGCTGACACCTAGCTCAGAGCCTGGAGGCTGCTTCGGATCCTGTGTCTCCCTCTCTCTCTGACCCTCCCCTGCTGATGCTGCCTCTTCTCTCTCTGAGAAATAAATAAAACATTAAAAAATTTAAAAAATAGAGTGGTAAAGTTTGGATGGGGCTCTCAAGCCTCTTGAGTATTTCATGAAAACCTCTTCCCAGAAAATTCTTGAATACCCTAATGTTACCTAAAATGTCTGAATACTCACAACTCCTCAAAGCCTATGGAACCTAGGCTTAAAAGCCATGAATCGGTATGTAATAATTAATTTTTCTCAGGATAATAAGAACAATGTGCAGTTAACATCTATTTCACCTCTTGTAATGCCTAAAATATTACTGCTCAATAGAAAGAAAACTTTATGAACCAGTTTAGAGAAAGCAAATCCCCAACGATCTTCCTTAGTGACATCCTATACCTAAAACCTAACTGTTCTTTCTTCAAAACAAAACTTCCAGACCAAGAGTGAAAAAACATCAAAGTGAATGTCAGACTAATCAGTCTAGCCACTGCGTCTTCAAACGCCTACTCTTCTTTAAATGAGATTCCTGAAGCTATACGACTAATCAAGAAATTGCCGTCTAGCTGACCAAATAGCTGATTGTTACTCTCCATGTATAAGGACTGCTGATATTAATTATTTTTATGACCTAACATTTTTTTCATTTCTCAACTCTAATTTTCCTCACTGTATAATTAGATACTTTTTCAAATGCAGTTTATGCCTAGGTAAAAGGAAGTGCAGAGTTCAAAACCACATGGCATAACAGAAGCAAACAAAATACTGAAGGAATAAAGGAGTTGAGAAGGAAGTTTTAGATAATCCATGGTATTGTGTGTCTGTGGGTGTGGGTGTGGGTGTGTACACTGAAAAGCAAGTTAATAAACTTTAGAGAGCTGCTCACGGATACTCATGAAAAAAAACCTACATACCATCAAAGCAATTTGCCCTTAATAACTGTTATACCACCTTAAAATGAGACATTATTTAACTGAACAACTGAAAAAGTTGTATCACAGACTTACGTGGCAGTTATGCAGGAAAAATCCATGTGTGTCCATTTCTCCCAGGTGTAGCAAGTGTTGACCATTATCTAGCTACCACCAGTCAAAAGTACTACTGGACTCCCATCAGTGATGTGGCTATTAGAATAGGATCACTACAGATGTGCTGCTTCTGCTCGAAGCATCTTTTCTGTGAAAGTTTTTGTAAGTGTACCTATAAGTATTCTTCACTGTCCCTAAGATAGATAGATAGATAGATAGATAGATAGATAGATAGATAGATAGATAGATAGATTCATTCCCTATTGACGTATATAGAAAAGACCAAGCTACTTTCTCATGGCACCTAACTGAGAAGTATTACTAATCACCGCTGAAACGGCCATCAGCCCCCCTTCCCTGATCACTTACTATGAGTACCACTTCAGGTTTTGGCACAAGTGTATCATACAGTATTCTGCTTATGCTATCAACAATACAGCACCTTGCAGAATTCATCTTGCTGATGTTAAACCTACATTATTAGCTGAGACCCAACTGTCCTTTGGAGATCTGACCCTTAAAACTCAGAGAAAAGCGATACATCCTAAAGGATTTCTAGAGAATATCAAACTGTCTTAAATCTAAATTCAAATCCAAGGTGTCGAAATTCCAATACTTTAACAGCTGTACTAATTTTCATGGCCAACACAGGGAAGTGTTTTATTCTAAAACTAACTACTCTCATTCCTTTTCTTTCTTTCTCTCTTTACTTCTCTCTCTCTCTCTCTTTCATCTAAGAATATTTCTTCTAATTATTAATTATGCTTTAACTTATAAGTGATCTATAATTTTGTTCTGTAGTAGCACATAAACTAGCTAGCATGTATTTTTAAGGTGCTTTTAATATGTGTCAACAATCGGAGGGTTTCCATGATTAAAATACAAAGAAACATCCTAGCAATCCTCTCATGAGCAAGATATTCAACAAATTATAGCACAGCCACTTAGCATGGCCCTTTATCAAATGTAAAGTTCACCCAGTGTGCCAACCCAGGTTTCCCAAACTCTGACATGTCTAAACTGTGTATGAGAATACTTTTTCCCCTATGCTTTCATAATCTGTAACACCAGAACACTTGGAATGGATACCTCTAGATTAATTTATATTGTAATTTTGCCCCTCAGGGACCCTATTTTCCTCCATAAGCATTATATTTTTTTAAATACTAAACTTGGTCAGTTTACGTGTTATGACTATTTTTATAACAGTTTACCTCACAAGATTATAATAACATGAAATATGCCAAAGTCATTTTATACTGCAAGCTACCATATAATATATGACATTAGTATCAAATAAAAATATCCTTTTGCCCTTTGTGACATAAACAATATAAAAACATTAACTTAAATAAAACAGGAAGGTAGTCACATATTTCTGTTTGTAGACTGAATCTTCATGCCTTTAAGTGACTATCAAATGTTAGGGCCTGGACCTAAAAAAGAAAGAATGAAATATTAATAACGTCCCACCTTGTGGGAGCTCGGCAGCACTTGACGCTACACAGAAAGCGACCTTTTTGTCCTTCAGGCTTGCCTACCAGGCCCCATCTTCTATCGCAAAAGCCAAATCATCTGATCCCAAACTAACTGTCAACTGCCTGTGATGGTGGGGAAGCCAGACATCAATCAATCAGGTTTTATCAGACGCTCTCTTCGTTTCTCTGTTGTGTTCATCTTATCATCTGACCCAGTTGTAGCCCTGACTTCAGAAGCTTAAGCAACTTGATGACAAAATATGCGCCTGTTTGTCCAAGATGCACATTGTTAAGAAGTGGGGTGATATTTTTAGCAGCTACCTCATATATTTGCAAATGAACTCTTTCATATTTCAGACTTACACAAGCCCCATGGTGGTCAGTCTCCCCTGTACCCTGGGTCTGTTCTTGGCTGTGGGAGGCCCAATAAATCCAAAATATGCAGGAGTACTTAGGTACAGGTCAAATGTCATTGGAAAAGGTGGTTATTTTCATGACAATGTAGGCAGAAACTATCAAAAGGAGAATTTCTGGACGTCACTGCAAGAAGAGAAAGAAGACCTAATTGACGAAAGTGCACAATACCAACTCTGTTTTATCCCAAATAAAACTAAGTCAGAAAATTAAAAGCCTTTTTATCTATTTGTATTGACTGGAGTCTCAGAAGGGGGAAAAATGATTAAATCTTCAATGCCATTGCCAAATCCATGTGAGCTGGCCCCCTGCTCCACTGACATGCTATAGAATATATTCCAATACATAAGGTAGGTAAGGAGATGGCTGTGACACAAATTACTAACTTGAAATTTTAAAATTCAAAGTAAAATATGTTAGATAATTTTTATACAAAACTGAGAACTGAAAATTATACAACTATCCTGCGGGTAGAAGTCATCTATGCTAGCATAAGTACCTATTTGCTTAACTCTGTCTTCTTTATTCTTCAAGGAGCAATTACATGTTTAGATTTTCCCTAAAATCAAAACAACCTCCATAACACAAGATTTTGATGAATAAGCATGGCTATCAACGCGCTATCCAACTCTCAAAAATTTCACTTGTTTATATTTTAAAAGGCTTTTAAAATCAGCATAAAATTTACCCACAGAATTTATTCACATAATACACACCTTAACCAAATAAACATGGGCTATTAGAAAATACAAAGTATTACAGTGATATATTTTGACATGGATGAAAATGCACACCATGAAAATAATTTGCACATAATGAGAAACACATCATTCCCAAAGATTCCCACTGAATTCACAGGGTTTTATAAAAAAAAAAGAATGCCTTTGAACTTCTCAGCACACACAGTGAGCAAGAAGGCTTACCAGTACATGGCATTTTACATTTTGGAGGCACTAGATATGGGAACTAAATAAGCTTCTACTTGCGACGTGAAAAAAATTTTCTTCTTACATAACTACTGTAGGAAATTTAAACATTTGCTTAAAAATTTCTTGAATATCAAATATGCTAAAATTAATCTGTGATACAAGTTTTGGTCACTGAATTAAAAATAATCTGATCTTGTAGCTGAGAACCTTTAAAACCACTCCTCTAAATTAGGTCATCTAAATGTAGGAGAAGAAAGAGGGAAATGAACCACACTGAATGTTTTTAATTATTATTCTCATTATTCTCATTATTTTAAAGACAACTTAACAGTATATGGGTTTTAGCTACTTTGTGGATAAACTTAGAAGAATCTGGCCCTCAGTTGTACTTAAAGACTTGTCAATTCACTATTTTTAATCGTCTAATACTCAGTTCATTACAGGCTTACAGCAATTTAGAATGTACCAGAATAAAGCAAATTCAAGTCTTTCTTAAAGGGTATGCCATCACTCTATATTCCAAAGGGACATATAATAAAAACATTAAAAGTTCTAGGTTAATAGACAATGAAGGGCAAATATTTGTCCATAACTCTAAATTTTGTAATTAATTCTTCACCCTATCCAAGGCTTAACAGTTTGGCAAATCTTGTACTAAGTAAGAGATGTTTGGAGGTTATGGCTGAAAAATCTATGCCAAGTAACTCACACGTATAAGAAATTTTCACAGGCAATATTACATAGATGTCAACTGGCTGAAAATTCTCTTTTATTGTCTCAGTAAGAGATACTTGCCAAAGTTTTCCAAATATAGATTAGAGTAATTGGTATCTTTAAAATAACTTATCTTTTTAAGGAAATCAGCTGAAAAATAACATTAAATATATCTTTAATTAAATGCCTATTTAAATATAATTTGAGATACATTTTAAAATTTAAACAAAATTTTTAAAATTGATTTCTTTACAGCCTACACAAAAGCTAGGTGGTATTAACTTTCACGTAGGCTGTTAAAATTATATACATTTGATGTATTTACAATAGCCAACATATAAGCTATTACATCATATATATATATACATACATATACATATATATACATATATGTATATATATATATGTATATATATTAGTGATAGTTGTTTTGATAAATCTGACATTACCAAAAGCCAAAAGATGCACAAGAAAACACCAGACCAGCACCATTCAACAACTTCTAGCAAGTCAAAGGGGAGCACTTTCACAAATAAATGAGACTAAGCAGGCAATGGCAGAGGCCCAGAAGAAATGTCGTATTTAACATGAAATTTTATACTAGTGCCTCTAACGAACATCCTCCTTGTGTTACGTCTGTGGGGTTATTATCAGAATATTAAGTGATAACTAGCATTACCTTGCAGACTCTACAAAGAGTTGAATTCGAGCAATTTTATGGACAATGCCTGGAATGAACAAGCAATTATATGGCACTGAGTTATAGCTATCAGGCACTCAACATTCATTTTTATTTAAAGTTCCCAAAATCATGAGATAGAGTCCCCCTACCACACACACACATACACACACACACACACACACACACACACACACACACACACACACACACACACATATTTGCTTATTCAGCGCCTACAAGTTTATTTAGTGCCTGCTCTAGAGTATTTCAGGCACTATTTCGAAATATAGTTTTGTTCTTTATCACGATTTTTGAGAAGAATGAGATCAATTTCCAATGTCCTGATTTAGGGGGGAAAATACTCATGTTCAGTGACAACCATCTTAATAATAGCAACAAAGTAGCGTGTGTTTTGTTTCCTGAGTTTACCAACTTAAGATCTTCTATTATTTTTGCAGACATTCCTCAGAGACCTCTATCCTTTGAGCTTACTACTTTAGGGCTTCTCTTATTAACAATGAATATTTAATATTAAAAAAAATTCTCAAATAAATGTCTTCCTTGCATTTGAAAATCCATAGCAAAACTCGTGGTTTCAGACAGTGGAGTCGTTTTCTCATACCCAACCTGATGCAAAACTGGTCCCCAAAGGTACTTTTTCAAAGTAGTGGATGTTATAATAATGGACCAGGAAAAAAGGGGTGGAAGAGAAAAAATAATAGTTTCTCATTTTAACATCTGAAATCTTGACCAAAACCAATTTGCCTCGTAATTATCATATATTCATTTTTAGAAGTATTTGTCAAAGCACAAATTACTAAGGCTTTAAATAATCCTGACTAGACACTTCTCCTCTACCTTTCTGTCATCTCGAATAGACAGTCTGACAGTAATGGTATGACACCCTCTCAGACAAGCCTCTCGGCATTAATATTTAAATCTTACCTATCCCTTGTGATTGGAATTCAGCCTCTATTCGCAAACAAAAACTAAATCAATGTT
Organism: Proteles cristata cristata; assembly: GCA_017311185.1. NCBI lineage: Eukaryota > Metazoa > Chordata > Mammalia > Carnivora > Hyaenidae > Proteles > Proteles cristata. The sequence continues at coordinate 2,757,852 of JAESUZ010004194.1, forward strand.
CTTAGAGTTCAAACTAGATCCCTAAACAGTTTGCCACTCTCTATGCACAGATAAGATAAACTTTCTTTGACCCAAGAGATGAAGTTGCCATGACGATCAGAGAGTCCACTTTCTATATTGATATTTTGCTGATGTAACAACAAATAGAACCAGATCCTAGTGCCGATAATGGTGATTAATTAATACTAATATTGATCCCTACAAGCAAGAGACAAGGCTATTAACTTGAAGCCTGAAAAGTCAATTGTTACCTGTGGCAGAGATACTAGGAGCTGATTTGGAAGCATAATAAACAAATGTGCTATCTTTATGCTAATACCTTTAAAGAGATAGTTCTTTCTAGAATGCCAAATATTGCCATGTCGGAGCTTATTAATTTAATTGCATTTCAGCTCGTTAAAATGTAACCTTATTGAATGATCATACATACTTACCCCTTTATGGTGGAAACACATTCTCTGGTGACTGAAGGAACGGACTTTTGCCGTTATTCATTTGGTGAGGGAATGAACTGATTTTCACGCGGTGGCAGTCGCTGAAACAGACAGGGTTTCAAAGATACCTGCAGTGCTCGGAAATGTCCTCCTAACCCTTCAGAACCGGGAAAATGACAAACACTCCGAGGGCACATGAAGTGGAGGATAAGGGCTCCCAAGCTACCATATTCACTCACACTTTTTAGTGAAAAAAGACTGCGTTCAAAAAGAAAACTCTTCCTAAAAAGTATATTTTATTCCTAAATAAAGCTGATTTTAGACTCTTCACACAATGTAGACAAAATTCAAAAAAGTTCCTCTACATGGTACTTAAAACTTGAACGTACGTTAGGTTATTTTGAAGGAAAGTTCATTTGGGAAGGTGCTTTCTTGCAACGTAAAAATAAAGACTGTAGAGTGAGTAAAATCAGTTGATTTATTTAATTTGTGTTTTCAGCAGAAGTTACATACTGAAAAGTGAGGAAGTGATTAACATGCAAATGACAAGCCCACTCTCGGTGTGCCTTAGTTTTGTGGAAGGGCAAAACCAGCCACATGAGAAATCCAACTAGTTCCAAAAATCTCATTTGAGCAAACATATTACTTCAATCTTATTCTCTCAAAACTTTGTCCAGTGATAACAACTAGCAGCAATATGGGCTAATTGGTGTGTCACTTCTTTGTTTTTGTTATGTAAAGGAAGAGCTCATTAGTCCTCAAATATTCTTCAAACAGCAGAAATAACACGGGTGAGAAACTCTGCATAGCTCATGACCAGAAGTGAGTTACCTTAACTGTAGCACAAAGTTAACTTCATTTACACTGCTATATGTAGGAAAAACGTAAATACTGATAGAGGTTAGCCAATTGCTATAATCAAAGACTATCTTCATTTATGCCCACCATTAACCTAAAACAAGTCAATGTATAAATGTTTGCCTTAACCCTTCAATACAGAATACAATTTTGAAATAGCATTAAGGTAAAAATCAGAGGCAAATCCTCTAATTGCATTATTTTCTTTCACAATTTAAAGCACCAACTTGAATAATACATGACGCGAGTCACATCATATTTTCTACGTCTATATTGAAATTTTAATTACAATTACTGGTAACCTTGTGACGTCTACAATGAGCGTTGTTCTTCTAAGTGAAATTCAAAGAGATGCTATATACCCCTTGTAATTGAGCCGATATAATTATATTACTCTTAAGGTCTCCAATTATATTTTATAGAAAAATTCCAAGTTGTTCGTCTGCTTAAAAAATAATGTGATATATATTAAACCTGATAGTTTCTTTACCCCATAATTTTATAAATAAGGCACTTTAGAAAGTTGCCATTAGTGGAAAATTTAAGAGCTACTCGTTTAATTCCAAATCATGTCACCAAGTTTTAAAATTCTTTTATAGCAACGACAGATATGGAATGCTACTGCGTTTATGTTTGCATTGTTGACTCTACTGAACTTGAAAAAAAATGCCTTCATGATTAATGATCTTTTGGAGGTAAACTTTCTTATATTCTCTTTAAGATCTAAAAAGCCAGTATTTGTTTATTAGCCATCTTAAAATTTACCTTTTTTGAAAATTCTACTGAATATTCTTACATTTTTTCAGAAAAAGTCTACACATTGATACATTT